>JACDJE010000516.1:315191-437471 GCA_016647715.1 Pavo muticus | reverse complement strand
GGATGCTTCACTAGTATCTTAACATTGTTTCTACCCACACTCACTCCCTTCCCTTCGTCCTTGGTTCACGCATTAAATCATCTGCATGTTCTTGGCAACCATCTTTAGAGTTATTCACAAACTTTTTCACTCCCTTTCTCACGTCCTTGCTACCCGAACACCTGCTCCAAGTGAGAATTGCAACAGATACCCCTCACTGAATTGTTGTCTGATGATCGTTGGACAAAAGACAGTGTCTGAAACTGAACTGCTGGAGGCCTCAAGCTTTCAGGCACTCGTGTCACTGATACTGGCAATGTGCAAGCCAAGCCTGAGCTTCAGGTTGAGGGCAGAGCCAGTGGAGTTGCAGATTGGGCCTAACATTAAACTGCTCCATGAATGTGGTAGGCACCTAAGGATGTAAATAAAGATATGCCTGTATCCAGCACCCAGGGATAGAAAAAGTGGCTTGATGCAAGAGTGCTGATGGGCTGCAGGAAGGCAAGGGAAAACACCCACAGCCCAAAATGAGCAATTTCTGAGATTCCTCCTTCCTTCAGAGGAGCCTGCAAAACAATGGAGAATCTCTTGCATTTAAATGCTTTGTAGTTTGTGACAAACCTGCTACTTATAGTAGGTAATATAACACATATAATAAATAAGTTGTTTAATAACAACTTATTTACAGCTCCCAACTATGTTATTAACCTCAAAAGGCAGCTGATGAAATCCAGATGGGAGAGATGTAGCTAGGTGGCAAATCAGTGGCTATGACAGATAGTGTCTGCTGACTGACAAGTCATTATCCTCTGTCAGCCCTCAATAACCTGTGGAACAGGAATAAATGATAACTTATCTACATATTATGGCCAAAAGCTATGTGTTTGGAGGCTTTATCCTCAGCTGAGGAGCACTAGAGAAGTCCTACTTCCTGCAGGGAGAGTCTATGGAAGGAAAGCATATGAGGATCCAGTCCCCACTCATCAATTTTGCTTTTTAATTTTAACTGTGGACTGCATTAATTTTTAATAGCTAACATAATTTCCTTGGTTTTGTTTGAGATGATGAATTAGATGGGACCAATCCCTACCCACTGCATGGGCTAATGTTTCTGGTTTTGGCCCTTAATAAAATTATTCAATAATAATGTAATTGCTCATGGAGCCACCATCTGCTACGTACTTCCTGTAATAAACAAAGATCCTCTTTGGCTTAATATACAGGAAAGAGCCAGGCTATGAGTTACAAGAGGCGTCTTTCAAAAGAAAATTACATTTACCTTTTAAAGCTAATATGGTCTGAATTCCAAACTAAATTAGAACTATCCTAAAGTAGCTCCTGTACTAAGCCAAGTCCTGCCCCTGACCACAGCTGACCTACAAAGGCACGAGCAGGGTTCCTGTTTCTCCCTCAGCCACTTCAGTACTCTGCTTGCTAGCTGAGGCTAAGGTCTGCTGAAAACTGTGATGCCCTGGTTGTATTGGTGGCAGCATTAACCAAAGCACTTGAATTAAACTTGCCTAGATGTACCTTCATCCAGTGTTAGTACATCTTCTGTGTACAATACAGGAGTACTCTTGTAGGCAATCAACTCACAGTGCATGAAGAAAAATTTTGGACAGATCTTGTCATGTAAATCCCAGTATTGCAAAAGCAGTTTTCTGTCATTGAGATTCTCTGAGAATAATGACCTCTACCTGATCTTCACTCACACACTCTGGAACAAGGCAAAGTTGAAAGAAAATGTATTTGTCTGTGGATAAGAGGGAGAACGGTCTGTTTCCTACCAATTTGTGTGACTTTTTTCTTGTACAGTTTTCGAAGGATAACTTCTCTCATGAGTTTTAGCTTTTTGATAGTCTTTCACCTATGCTTGTAAATAGTTTTTACAAAGTCTTGATTCCTATGTCTCTATCTTAATAGATTTTTTTTATCATCTCCCACTATTTATTTATTTATTCCAAAGAAATTAAGAGACTTTTCCAATTAATAGAAAGACATTAAGTCTGGGAACAATGACTATAGTTTCATATATCTAGTTCAGTTGTGAAAGACTTGCCTCTAAGATTTGCTGTGGTTTCCATTTGGTAGTTGAGGCATTTCAATCATAGACACTTTCACATTTTTAAGGAGAAAAGCAAATCGGATGAAAAAAACACAAAAACATTAGCCTCCACAGTACGGAGGAGCAGCCATCTATTTTGTATGCATGGCATTCTCTTGCAGTTCTATACCATCAGATATGATATATTGTTTCCTTAAAAATTTTCAGTATTGTCTTATCCTGGCAGGTAGTGCCATAGGGAACGTGGCTCTAATGGCTTACCGAGGAAAAAGCGTAAGAAGAAACTAGGAAATTTATCACTTTTCTGCACTTCTGGTTACCATTTCCTGTTGTACATTCTTCTTCACTCATTAAATAATGTTTGAATTAAAGCAAAATCTTGTATTTGGTATTCCTTTCAATCATGTTCCTCTTCACTTCCTACTTCCCTGACTAACCTTCTCACTGACAAGAGTCAGCAATGTGTTGTGTTGCTAGGGCAGCTCTGTGTAGCTCTGACCTGCCCTCTTTTTCCAAAGTTAGCCCAGTGTTGATACCACAATCTATTGCCTGTTATTTTAAAATGTCATTCACAATACCTACATTCTGAAAATTTATGTTCTGAATATTTTCTTATGTTTATTTTAATTGCCCAAAGTGACCATTTGCCTTTTGTTTCTGTCATGCTTGCTTAATTGAACTTCTGCTAAAAGATGCATCTGATTTTGAGCAGAAAAATCAGCCAATGAACTGGAACAAGTAACTGTGTTAAGTTCTCTGACAACAGAATCTGGTCTTTGCTTAAAGAACTTCATCTACATTGAATCTCTAGCTGAGCAAATACAGAGATACAACCAAGATACCTTTATGTTCTGTAACAAATGTTCCATAACTGTGTGTATAATTTGAGTCATCCTGCTGAGTTGTTACAGTTGGAAGCTCTTATGGAAGGTAAAATTTATCCAGTGTTGATCTGTAGCACTAAAGCAGTCTCAGTGTTTACAGAGGAAATAATCTTTCACAAAGCTCAATTTAAATAAATTCACGTGAGTCTGCACAGCCCTATGGATTAATATTCCATTCTAGAATTGGACGAGGATGCTGCTGTTTCATTTACATGTGTGTTTCTATCCTATATCGGTTACTGTGTGATGACTGTTAGACTTAGTGGGAAAACTGAGAATTGATTATTTCCAGACATCCAAATGAGAACCATTCAATAAATACTAAACAAACAGTAGAAAATAGGAGCTCAAAGTTCTTAAGTCAGAGGCAGACGTATAGTAATCATGCAGTATTAGAGAACCTCATTGAATCAGGCTTGTTTCCACTAAAATATTGCTTGCTTGTCTAAACATTTTCTATGATTCTATTGATAGGTGGACGGTTGGACTGGATGACCTTAGAGGTCTTTTCCAACCTTGGTGATTCTATGATTTTGTTATCTCAGAAGAAGTAGTAATACAACTTCTGTGATGTAATGGACTAACAACTGATGACAGCTTAACAATCATAGTCTTTCTACCATCTTTGCCTACTGCTAGTCTTGACTGGCCATGCTTGAGAGAATCTACTATCTCAAAGAAAGAGGTGCATAACTACTACTATGTCAAGCCCTTTTGTGCTGCTAAAATCCTTGAAGTCCATACTGATCTGTCACCTACCCCATAGGCATATGTAACCACTTTTTCTCTCAGTAGTCATGTGCAAAGCAGCTATATCCTTATGTCGACAAATAGCACCATGTTGTAGTCCAGGCAAAAATTTTCTCCCCTGCCTGTTCCACTTCTTGTGGTCAAGTTAGTTACATTAGTTAGCTGGCATTTCACCAATAAGAAAACAGGTGCAAGACCTTCATGTGGTTTTGCTAACACTCATTGTTTAGAGGGCTCAGTGTGGAAAGTCTTGTTTTATAGCTCCATTTTGTCTTATACAATGTAAGGAGTTAGATGCAAGTTTCCTAGAAACCAGCAAAATTCTGCAGTCTCTCTGCACCAGGGACCCTTGTGCTAAGGGGCAGCAATCACAATCCGTCCTCTTGGAGGTGGTTAACTTTCCAAAAGTATATGAATTGAGCTCTATTTTAGAAAACAAAAAATAAAAAGAGGAAGGAAAAAAAGAGACCATCTGCAAGGAGGGGATTGAGTTCGTAGACCACAAAGTCATGTTCAAGCCTCTGACTAAATGAATTTTCAAGCGTTTGTGCAAGTAAACAACTCCAACAAAAACAACTGAGAAAGCATTAACTCTTACTGCCTCAAAAGTATATGACTAAAGACATCCTGCTGGGCACATTGGGGACCTCTGGGTAATCTTGTGGATAACTTAAGCAAAACGAGGAAGTGGAAGGGGGCCTTCAGCTTCCAAAAAGAATATCTTAATCAATGCCTCTAAATTCCTTAATGAAAATGCTTGACATCTCCTCTTGTGCCACAGTTTGTGGTCAAGAATCTTTACTGGTTAGTTCTATCTCCTTATGTTGCCATATCTTCTTGCTTTTGAGGCCCACTCAAACCAGTCTGATGGCTTCCATGACTCCAGTTCTTGGCAGCCCAAACCTCCAACATGATGCAGGGAGCTGGGCTACCTTATGCAGCGCTGTTTCTGTGGAAGGGGGACATGGAAGTCATGTAATGCAATGTCAGCATCTCTTTGAATTTAGACCTTCCCTCTCCAATGAAGAATACCTTAGAAGATATTAATAATATTAAGATATGGTAGAAAAACACACAGTAATAGTGATTATTAACAAAGTAGGAAGAGAAAAACAATATTTTCAGCAATAAGCTGTCCGAATATCATAGAATCATAGAATGAATCATAGATTGGCCTGGGTTGAAAAGTACCTCAAATATCATCTAGTTTCAACTTCCCTGCCATGGGCAGGGTCACCAGCCACTAGACCAGGCTGCCCAGAGGCCTGGCCTTGAAGGCATCCAGGGACAGGGCATCCACAACCTCTCTGGGCAACCTGTTCCCATGTGTCACCACCCTCTGGGTGAAAAAATTCCTCCTAATATCTAACCTAAATCTTCCCTGTCTTAGTTTTAAACCATTCCCCCTTGTCCTATCACTATCAACCCATGTAAACAGTAGTTCCCTCTCCTGTTTATACATTCCCTTCAATATTATCTTACATACTTGTAAACTGACATAGGGAAGTATCATTTGAATCCTTTTGTGAGTGAAACAAGCATTTCTATTTTTCTATATATGACACAGAAAAAAACATTGCACAAAACAAAGCTTTAGAATTATTTACATTTAACATGTTTTTTCAAAGAATCCAGGTTATTAACATTCATTATTTTTTGCAACCTTGAGAAGTAAAGTAAGAAAGAGATTTAAAAGATACATGCATAAGAAATTACTAGCTCTTAAGCAACCCTTAGCAAATCTGTTTTTTCCTTATCAGGCTCACCTTTTATACAGATGAGAACACTAATGCTTCCTGCCTTTGAAATTCAGTAATTATGATCCTATGCCTAAAGAAAGATGACTTTCTGAAAGGTTACTGTCACAAGAAATCCCCAGTTGTTACAATAATAAAAATGCCTTGATTTACAGAGAAGCAGTAGGCAGCAAATCTTTTTAATGGCACTAAATTTATAATCCTATATTTAGCAGTTATGTGTAGAACATTATATGTTTTATACATAAAATCAGCACAAATACTCTGTAACTCTATTCTGTAAACAGTTTGGATGGGAACTTGGAAGGGGGCTGGAAACCTGTAGAATATCATAGAAATATCAGAGTTACATTCTGGAGAAAGGAACAGATCACTGGAATAAACACATAGTCGTTATATCTTGAGGAGCACACAGTAGCAAAATATGAAGCTAGGCAGAAGTTTTCTGCCACTGTTTGTTATCTGACTCACCTAGAAATAGTTTGGTACAAACCAATTATAATACAAAACATATGTTTATACGCAGCTTTGTATATATAAGTTATCAGGCACCACTAGAAGTGATTCAGAAGAAAGTTCCTTTGGTGTGTGTTATTTGTCATCCCATTTGCAAACAGCATGCCTCATGAATAAGTCATAAAGTGTTGCAAAGCTATTTTGAGCATTTATTTGGTGAATTATTTCAACTATATGCACATGCATAAGTCATTGCAGGAATACTAATACAGCATCATGTTTACCAAATCCATGAGGAAAGCTTACCAAGCAAATATAAATAAATAAAGAGTAACTGTTGGAATGTTTGAATAAATATTTTTGACCTTTCATGTTTCCGAGCCATTAATATTCTTTCCACTTGCATTTGCTGACAGGAATGTCACCATTCGTTGTTTGATATCAACATTTACTATTAGATGACCCAATTTGTTCCATTATAGGTGAAATCCATGGCATTTTAGGTGAAAGCAT
Source organism: Pavo muticus (assembly GCA_016647715.1). Lineage (NCBI taxonomy): Eukaryota > Metazoa > Chordata > Aves > Galliformes > Phasianidae > Pavo > Pavo muticus. The sequence continues at coordinate 431,067 of JACDJE010000516.1, read as the reverse complement.
AGCAAGTGAAATCTCTGGTGTGCTACAGAGTGATTTCACCATATAATGGGGAAAAACACGAATCTGATAAAGTCAAGGGAGAAATACTGGTTGTTTTCAGAGAGATTCAAACAGCAAATGACTTCAGCAAATGCTGTCAAAACAACTGCAGTGAGAGTTGGTATGAGCTGAGCTGAACTTAAATACCTATTCCTTTTTCACGTGTTTCAGTACCACTTCTGAATCCCTTTGAACTGTACTCTGCCTTCTTTGAGGGTGCTGCTACAAGCATATTCCTAGTTTCTCACATGATAAAGTGCTGTAGAATCATAGGTAGTTGAAATGTGGTAATTGTATGACAGCAAAAAAAAAAAAAAACTTCTATGATATCTTATGCATTACAAAGATATGTACCAAATATTACTTGTTACAGTGTGCATTTTAATGAAAAAGTAAATCCACAGACATGGAAAGTGTGGAAGATCTGGAGTAGACATTTCAGTGGTTAGGATATTTAGAGGAAAAAAGGTATTTCAAGGAACCAGATCTTTTGAGAATTTGGAGTGAATTTAACAAGTAGTTCTTGCTATAGAGAAAACTTCTTTTAAAAACATCTTTTGCTAAGTTGGTAAAAGGAATCTTCGGTATGGCAAGCCACAAGGTCAATCTAAAGGCTAAACATTTCAACCTTGTGTACAATGAACATGAACATGTGCCTCGTTGCTGCATTTCTTATCTCCAGTCTAAGCTGAAGCAATAGAATTGGACAGAAAAGTTCTATTAGTTTCCCCAAAAGGAATATAGTGAATCCAAGATTAAATATGTCATCAGATTACTCACATTTTCATGCATATTTGAAAGAGCCTTTGGTTTCAGAAGGGTAGGTGATATTCTGTATACCATCGGCAGTATCACATTCTTTTCTTCCACAAATTCTTAAACTTGTCAGAAAAAAAAAAAAAGAACAATTCATCATCAGTATCCATAACCTTATTTTCATATTATAATCATTCTAGATGTACCCAAACATCACATATAATGAAGACCAAAGTCCTTCTCTGTGTTTTTCCACAGCATACTCTATTGGAAAGAGACTGCTCCTTGGTAGTGACTATAAAAACCATAGAATTGGGTTTTTTTCTAAGAAAGCCCAGCCCTGATGCAATGTATCATAATTAAGAAAATATAACTAAAATGGGTGTATAGTTAGTCAGCTATTGATAGGTTAAATGCATGTCAAGGCAGGCCATGCCTGGGTCTACAAGGATGCCCAGTGAATGCAAGAAAGTGAGCACAGGAAGGAAGAAAAGATCCTTGCTTCTTGCTTTCCACTCTTTCACAGACCTAGCTTCAGGGTAATACATGGCAGAAAATACCCAAAGAGAGGCAAAAGAGCAGAATGAACTCAGGTGGGCATAGCATAATAATAACAGTATCCAAAGTAAACTGCAGCCAATAAAGAAATTGGGCTGTTAGAAGGAAATCCCAGAGTAAATGCCAGTAAATATGAAACAATACTTGAGACTCTCCACAAATATTAGTTTCTGCAGTTCAGTGCATTGGTCTGTAAAAAGCCTTGTTGAGTCTCTCTTTTGCTGTTACCAGTATCACATTTTAAAAAATGTCAGAGCAGTGCTGAACTTTCTTATCTTAACATTTTTTCCTTTTATTTCAGGCAAATACACCTCTCACTATAGTCATTGTGATATTTATTTTGATTGCTAGCATCTTTAACCTTTTTCTAAAATCTAGACATCTAAATAGGATATTCTATTTCACCTTATTTTGCTGTTTAATTATATATAAGTAACGTTCCCCTTTCCTAACTTTCCCTCACTTCTAATTTGCCTCCTTCCAAGTCAGAGGTATACTTAACAGTTTCACTTCCCTAAATTTCCCTAGCAGTTGTTCCATACAATAAGGCTGTGTTTTTCTCTTTCTCCAGATTACATGGCAGGCTTAGTGCTTTGGCACTAAAAAGGGTGGCAGAGAAAGGAGAGGAGTAGCAGAGTTTGTGAGACTGTCACAGAGCAACTCAAACTTTTCAAGGCAGGGCACTGGAGGTTATCTGCAAACACTGCATGAGCCCTAACCTTCGAGGAAATTCTGTACCATTTTTACAATGGGCATGTCCAGGTAGCTCTTCAATGCCCTTTTGCTTCCTATGCACTTCCACATCAAATGCCATCTTGTCAGGCTTCCCCTCTGCTGCCATCTATCACACAGCAACAAAGTGCAACAGAGTATTGATGGGAAGGTTCAATTTCTACTGCCATACCACCAACATCTGCTTCTGACATTGTGGGCCAACATAAAAAAAATAGGAGGCATTACTTTCGGAGCAGCCCTCATACAGCTACTGTAAGACTGTAACTTACCATTTACACCAAACCCTCGGGGCCACGACCCTCCTTGAGGAGGTGTTGGTAGGGAAAGCTTCAGTGTCACTGAGCACATCACGCTGATGGCAGCTGCAGCAGGTGGAAGAAGCCCAGCAGCCCAGGAGTTGCTTTTAGAAGGAAGAAATTTGGACAAGGAGCTTTTGACAAGCCTAGCAAACCTGAGTTGATTCAGTCCCTGATTTTTTATTCATCTCACTGCCTTATGCAGATGTAGGTATTGTATTAGAAATATAAGCAATATCTAAACAAGCCTCCCAGTACCATTCCTCTTAAATTAAAGTTTGTTTTTCATTACCTACATTTAGATTATATTGCCATACAACAACAGTGAAGCGAGATAATGTTAAAGCTTATTTGGTGTAAGAATTCTGATGGATTTAATGCACAGCAGCCACTTGCAGGGCATTGAAAGTCAGGTCAGGTAGTGCCTACAGTTTTCCACAGCTAAAGCAAAGTGCAGTCACAGCAGCAGACAGCTGAGGAGCTGCCACTCATGACAAGGGTTATTGAAATGCAACACTTATCAGGGCAAGCATACTCATACTTTCTACTAATTGGAGAGGGACTGCATATTTCTCCCTTCTCCCAGCATCATTAGTTATCTTGGGGCAGGATCTCTATTTAACAGAAAATGCGAAATGATAAATCAATAGTTATAATAGATAATAGATGATGCACTAGCATGAATCTGTACTCAATATGTTTTCTCTTCAGCTCTTCAGAGAGTTAGTAAAAAAAAATACAAACCCTGGGGACCTATCCTCAAGGACAAGGAAGCGGAGCAGAGCTGGCAGATCTTTAAAGAAGCTTTCTTTAGATCAAAAGAGCTCTCCATCCTCAGGTGTAGGAAGTCAGGAAAGGAAGGCAAGAGACTAGCATGGCTCACCCAGGACCTGCTGATCAAACTGGAGAGCAAGAAGAGAATGCACGTGCAGCAGAAGAAGGAATAGGTAACCTGGGAGGAATATAAGGATGCTGCTAGGCTGTGTAGGGATGGGGTCAGGAAGGCCAAGGCCAAGCTGGAACTGGGCTTGGCTAGGGGTGCAAAGAAGGATAAGAAAGGCTTCTATAGGTACATCAATTGGAAAAGGAAAGTCCAGGAGGGCGTACCCTCCCTTGTGAGCAACACTGGCAGGCTGGTAACAACAGACAAGGAGAAGATTGAGGAACTGAACAACTTTTTTGCCTCAGTCTTCACTGCTAGCTGCTTTACAAACAGCCCTCAAGTGGATGGTTTAGAAAGTGAGAACTGGGGGAATAATGCCCCTCCTGCTGTAAGCAAAGATCAGGTTTGCAGCTGCCTGAGGAACCTGAACATCCATAAATCTACAGGTCCTGATGAAATGCATCTCAGAGTCCTGAAGGAATTGGCTGATGAAGTCGCCAGGCCGCTCCCAATGATATTTGAAGAGTCACGGTGGTCAGTTCCAGTCCCCAGTGACCAGAAAAAAGTCAGTGTCACACCCATTTTTAAAAAGAGCAAAAAAGATTACCCAGGGAACTACTGACCTGTCAGTCTCACCTCTATACCAGGAAAGGTCACAGAGCAGTTCCTCCTGGAAACTGTGCTAAAGCACATGGAACAGAGGGAGGTAACATGGGATAACAAGCATGGCTTCACCAAGGGCAGGTCCTGCCTCAGTGGACCAGAGGAGCCACTGATTTCATCAGTCTGGACTACAGTAAAGGCCTTTGACAACATCCTTCTCTCCAAATTGGAAAGATATGGATTTGATGGGAGGATTGCCCAATGGATGAGGAACGGGTTGTGAGATTGTACCCAGAGAGTGGTGGTCAATGACTCAGTGTCCAGATGGAGTTCACTGATGAGTAGTAATCCTCATAGGTTAGTACTGGGACCAGAGCTCTTTAGTATCTTCATCAATTAGATCAACAGTGGTATTGAGCAAGCTTGTGGATGACACCAAGCTATGGAGTGCAGTCAGTATCCCAGAGGGACAGGATGCCATCTGGAGGGACCTAGACAGACTCCAGCCATGGGCCCAGGTGAACCTCCTGAGGTTCAACAAATCCAAGTGCAAGGTCTTGCACCTGGGTCATGGCAACACCCACTATCAGTTCAAGCTGGGGGAGGTAAGCACGGAGCACAGCCCTGCTGAAAAGGATGGGAATATGAGCTAGCAACATGCCCTTGCAGCCCACAAGACCAACCATACGCTGGGCTGCGTGAAAAGAAGCACGGCCAGTAGGGCAAGGGAGGTGATCCTGCCCTTCTGCTCTGTGCTGGGGAGACCTCACCTGCACTCACATCTGCACTGTGACCAGATGTGGAGTCCTCAGTACAGTAGAGATGTGGAGAGATGCATGTAGGAGTGCATCCAGAGGAGGGCCAGAAAAATGATCTCAGGGACAGAACACCTTCCCTGCGAGGACAGGCTGAGAGAGCTGGGGCTGTTCAGCCTGGAGAGGGCTCCAGGGAGACCTTTCAGTATCAAAAGGGGATCTATAAGAAAGAAGGGGACAGACTCTTCAGCAGAGTCTGTTGAGACAGGACAAGAGGAAATGGTCTCAAACTAAAAGAGGGGAGATTTAGATTGGACATAAGAAATTTATTTTTTTTTTTTACAATAGGGATTGTGAGGCACTGGCACAGGCTGCCCAGGGATGTGGTGGGTGTCCCGTTCTTGGAGATCATCAAGGTCAGGCTGGGTGGGACTGTGAGCACCTCATATACCTGTGAGGTGTCCCTGTTCATTGCAGGGGATTTGGACTAGATGGCCTTTGAGCTCAAATAATTCTGTGATTCTACTAAAGGACAGGAAGCAGGTTTTGGATTATTTCTGCTCTGAGCTTTCTGCTCGCTTTTCCAATGGAAAAGCTGCAGAAGTGGAAACTTCACTTCCACCAAGACCAAGGGGGTAGTACTGTGCTAACATTTTCTCCCACCATGCAGCAAGGCTAATCTATCACAGATTATAATCAAGCTGATTCAGCTTTTGACAGCATGATGATCACTTTGGAGAAATGACTAACTGAAATGATTTGTTGGGGTATCTCACTCAGCAGCAGCAATTCAGGAGCATTGAGGAGAGGGGTCTAAGACCAGTAACAGAAGAAACGTGATATTGATTACTCTGCTGTCATTAGTTAAGACCTACTGTTAGGCTGAGCTGGTGTCTAAAACAATCAACACTGGGAAGCAGTGGAGAAAAAAAAATGATGCCATAGTCTAGAGTGACATTAGCTCACATTGAAAACAAAATCTTTAATGTATATGTTGTTCTGAACTGTGAAGTGTATTTGCAACCTTTCTGGGCTCAAAATAAGAAATCAAAATTTATTCCATAAATGTTAAAAAGCCACAAAATCAAGTAAAAAACAAACAAACAACCCTCCCAGACTGGTGACTTTTTCCTATACACCTTAATTTTTCAGATGCAAAAATGTGTATCTGTCAGTTCCTCTGGAGACAGTTCTTGACCTGCTTTATCTTGCTGCATGCTGAAATACTTTGATCTGTTCTGCAGCACAAGATATGATCCTGCAAATGCCACAGTCACAAGAGATAGCATGTGAAAAAGCTAATTCTGTCTAGAGCTTAATGCTTGCAATTTTATAACCTACCTCATATGATACATCATAAATGATGGACCTGGGAACGAGGAGGTAAGAAAAGCAAGGAGAAGATTCCCCTTGCTAAGTTAATGGTAAGGAAGGGTTTAAATTCCAACCCACAGCCCTGACTTTTCTTCACCACGTCCCTTCCCCCAGCAATACTGGAAAGTGTTTACAGATAACTTAGTTCCACCATCTGGATATAGAGTGTGTTATGCAACGTCCAGATTTCACAACTTCTTATTATTCTTACTCTGTTTCTGCAGAATTGCCATTATGACTGAGGAATGGCAAATAAATGGCCCAGTCCTATCAGGATAGGAAAGAATTTTGCTTATTTAATTTGTAGAAATGGAACTGAAACATATTGGGGTCACAGATGAGGTGAGATGAGGCATGCAGCATCTAAAGGACCCTAGCAAATACATCTTTGAACAACTGCCAGATAGAAACAGCACAAGAGATGCAGAAACTCAAGTTACTTCTGTCTAAAATGTTATTTCATTAAGGCATCCTTCTTCAGTTCTCTATTAAGTAGACAGGACAGTCCCTTGAAAAATGATAAAGACTTAAGGAAGCTTTTCAGTGTGAAAAAAAATACAAATATAAAATTTTTCAGACACATATACTACATCACTCCATTCAGCATAAGACTTACCCTGTTATTTCCGTTTGGTAAATCCTTCAAGTTGAGAACTGCAATCTAACTGTGAAGTGACAAGTAACAAATTGCATTGGGTGTATACTGTGTACTAAAATTACATTTTAATAAACACATACAGTATGATAAGTATAATGGTATGTGAGCGTGTATGCAAGTATCATTATGGTTTTTTTTTCCTCATCAGAACAGAGGGGCTGCAGAAGCCCTGTGCTAAGAAGTAGCGAGAGCTGCTCTCATGATGAGCTGTCAGAATGCGGTGTGTTCCTGGGCATTTACTCTTGAGAAAATGCTTAGCTGATGTGTCACAGCATTTGGAAAGACAAATATGCCCAAAATAAAGCTGTGGATCCCAAATTTTTAAATCTGGGAGAAGCCTGAATCAGGATTTGGATTCCCGTTTTACAGCTGGTGCCCATTTAAATGCAGAGAAAGAAAACAAAATACTTTCCCTCCATGCAGAGAGAATCAGAGAGGAGCAGGGCAAGAAGGCATTGTTTCCTTAAATTTTAGCAGCTTTGAGATCCAAGCTGTACATCCACCAAAGCAATGTAAATATTATCAGTCCAAAACCTGGAAAAATCTGTCAGGCTTTGGTATTCATTTCAGATTTGACATGCAGATCATAACTGAGAAGATTCTCAAATCTTGGCCAATTCTGTAGCTGAAACTGATCAGCAGGATTGATCTGTGACTGTGCTTTGAGAGTCCCATACCTTTGCATTTTATTTCTTTGCTTTTGACATGGAAGCAGATGAAACCTAGTGTTTATACTTGAGTGTTATTCATAGGGAATGCCAAGCTGTGGTTGCATAAGCTCTTGTGTGAACAAACCTGGCTTTTATCCCATTGGAAACGAAATAGGATACATCGCAATATGTAACACAATACATTTGTGAGAATTTTCTGGCACTGTAAATTAATAATTTCCTTAAAATAAGGTATTTATTAAAAAGAAAACATATTTGAAATAATAATATTTTGTAATGAGTAAAGCTGTATATGTAGTTTTACCTTGCTCCAGCAGAGATCTTGCATCTGACATTTTCCCCCTGGAAAGGAGAAAAGAACTAGTTAACAGCATTAAAAATGTCACATACTGTTGACAGAAATACGTCCATAAAATGTATTTATTCTACCTATTTAAATAAAGCATGCCTATTACCCTTAATTAGGAAAACAATGCTGGACGGTTTTCTGTACATAGAATGACTTGGGTTGGGAGGGACCCCAAGGATCAAGTTCCAACCCCCCTGCCACAGGCAGAGCCACCAACTGCATTTATACCACCTTGACGTGCTTGACGTGAACCTCTACCTCAAGCTGAAGAGATGTGGCAGGAACACAGCTGTACAACTATGGGCCCTTTCTGGCCCTGAGCTGTGTCACTTGGACTGTGAGCAGGACAGAAGGGCTTTGTTTTGTTCCTCCAGCACAGTGCCCGTGCAGAGCACAGTGTCTCTGAAATACAGACTGTCTCCTACAGTATATATTTGCTTGACATTGTCCAGCACAGGGGGACTATAATTCTCTTGGCTTTCTGAATATTAGCAGATAATAGTTAACGTAATAAAGCAAAGTGAAACACTGTAGGCAAACCTTTCGGACAAGCTACATACTCAGTGCTATTTATCTGCCCTTTCCAAAAGGCTTGATAGCTAAAGTAAATTTGAAATTTGTTATCTTAATATTTTTCTCATGTTCCTAAAATAACTTAAGCAAATGGTTTTCTAACTGTAACGCACAAAGCTTGGTTTTTGCCTGTTTATTCACTGATTTGCAAAAGTTAGTTGCTTGTGGTGAGTCACTTCCAGTTACTAGCACAATTTAATTAGCTTTTACTCTGTGACAGTTCTGAGAAGTTGAAATAGTATCTGTGCTTACAGTGAAGATTACCTTTGATGTTACATACTTACTCTATTACAGCAATATTAACAATGCAGACTGTCCCAGCAGAAACCAACCTGTAAAAAGCAGCAGCATGCAACAACAAAAAGCTAAGCAACCTTTCTTGATCCCAGCTGATATCAATGATTTCCCAGCGTGGCTAGCAGCTACCAATAACCTTCCTTCACTGAAATTTATTTCTCTTATTGCTACACAATACTTGCTTGATTAGCTTTTAAGGGGCAGTACTAAAGCCATGGTTGATGTTATTTTGTTGTTGTACCTAAATAAAGACACTTCTTATTCTTATAAACATTTTTCTTTCATTCCTGTTATGCCTGAAGCTGGAAGGACTTCTATCTGATCAAGAAAAATAGCAGCAGCACGGCCACTGAGATGTCTGAATGACTGCTGGTAGAACAAACATTATTACAGCAAAGGCATTGAGCTCTGTCTCTAAAGAACTTGAATAAGCTGAAAAAGATCTGGTTTGTTTAACCTGGTCATTCTACTAGGGAAGAAAAGCAACGTGGTTGATAGTAGAGCTGTATGAAAAGTGAATATATTACTGAGAAGAAAATGTATCTGTCAGTAAGTATCTGTAAGAATAAAGATTGTTTTTAAATCACAAAAAAGAAGTAAGAACAAATAAATAGAAAACTTGCCTTCCAGGGGATTAAAAAAAAAAGAAAAGGTTTTCTATTCTCAGGAGGATTAATAATTGACATGTAGCAGCTTTTGTGGCTGAACAGTCACTAAGCAGATGGATAGATATTATTCCCTCTCATATATTTACTAACGGAAAGTTCTTGGTACGGGCTTGACATAGTATGAATTACTTTATGCTCTTGAGATTTTTAGTTCCATAAATATTTTTGGCAGCCTGGCTGAGGTGATATGATTCTCTGGCCTTTATTTCATACTTTTAAAGCATACTTTTACATTTCCCACAGAGCAGCATGCTGAAATCACAAAATGCAACTGTTGCTTCTTCTCTGAGAACATGGCTTATCTTGCTGAATATGTTATATAAAATTTTCTTGCCTGTATAGTATATATGATATAGTGATTATACTATATATTATTAGTATAATTACGCACATATATACTAAAGCTAGCAGTTCTGCAATTAATTTTTATTCATCAGAACTGTACAATTTACTGGTTTTAAGGTACAATTTAAAGTTACTTCAGGAACCTTGGATGACAAGATGATAGGACTGATCACTAATGTGCTGTTTACAAACACAGACTATGTCTGTGTTCTCTGAAAAGAACTTAGGATCTGGGAACAGACTCAAGTAAGTTTCACATTTGCAGCTGAGAACAGATACCTCTACCTATAACGAATAACTAATGCCATAGATACCTACCTCCATGTATGGGAACTGTTGAGTCACGGCCTGAACCGCTGATTGAGCACTTGGGGAAAGGACCCAGTGAGCTCTGAGAGCACAGGTGAAGGCAATTCACTTGTGTGACTGGAAGGGGTCGAGCCAGGCTCTGCCTCTCTTGGACCTCATTTAAGTGCTGACTGCCACTCTTTCTGGAGATCCCTCTCTGGTGAAGCTTTTTTTGTCCTTTCCTGATCCCTGTGAAGCTGGGATCTTCTGATACAGGTGAGCAATCTTCTCTTTCTTTATAGTACTTCTCTATTGTGCCAGTCCTTCTGTCATCACACCCTTGTTGTAATGCCTTTCCCATCATATTGATCTGTCCAATTGCTACTCTCCCCTACTCTAGCTTTTCCTTCATGCCTGAGCTTAAAAAAAAAAGTCTTGGTTTTAACAGGCTGTCTCAGAAGGCTTCCCATTGTACACAGGTAAATGTTCTTTTCCAGTTATTTCCTAGTTTAAACTGTTACTTTTCAGTTGAAAAATCTATTCTAAAAGTATAGAGCAAACTGCTTCCAGATTCTAGATTGCTTTCATGGAAGCCTACACTTTCAGGGGGAGTTCCATAGATTTTGCCAAATTTAAAACTCTTCCTGACACGTGTTGTTGACAAAAGTAAAATAATAATAATAATTAAAAAATATATATATAAAAAAGTCAGAAGATAGAAATATTCTCAATTTAATTAACTAAAATGCATCCTGAGGACTTGGTTATTGCTTGGATCTTACAAAATATGATTCTTTGTTATGACTTACAAAAAAAAGAGGAGTTTTCTAAAGGCTACCTCAAATACTCCAAAAGAAAAATGAATCATGTAACCCTCTAGCAATAGAGGCTTTAAAACTATGGGCAACAGCCTGTACTTTAACTCCAAATCTCAGGTGTATAAACGAAAACCACTATCTTTTGGTCTGTAATCTTGTTGTTTTTCTTCTACTGGCACCAGTGCTGGTAAGAATTCCCTCTCAGTTCTCTCAGCCTTCCTGCTAAATCATTCCTTCTTTCAGTAGTCTATTATTTGGAAAGTAATTCCTTCCTAGGATGTAGGTTGGAAGGGACATTATAAATATACAAGCACAGTGTGCAAGGGTTAATTCTTCTGTATCTCCCATAAGAAGGCAGGAGCCTCTCTTCTTTGGTTGTTTCCATTGAGTCCAATAACTTATCTTTGGTGGCCAGCACTGGATGAATAGGAAGAACAGTAACATGCAGCCCTCTACTGTGGCACATGGCACATCCCAGTCTTGAGCAACTCATGTTACAGCATACTCATGTGGTAGAGATTTTACCTGGACGCTGGCTCATGTTCTTTTTTTTCCTCCAGACAAGATGCTGGTTTCAGCAATATGTCTTTGAAGCACAATTTCTTACTCAGTGGATCACTCATCTCCCTTCTCTGCCTCATTTCCACTTGGTCCCATAGGAGGAGACACACTAATGTGGTTTCTGAGCTATAAGGAATTGGCATGCAAATATATTCAGAACTTTACTAAAATCACATGTGCAGTGTGTTCTTCATTTAAGATAAATGCATTTTCTACAATTACATTGGTCAGGTAGTGAATTGCTGGGTTAATATAGGGTGACTGTCCTGCAGATGGGAATCTTTAAGTTTATTGCCTCAGTGGTAAAGGCCTAAGTTATGCTGTGAATAATTTATATGCTTAAAAATATCAGAATATAGATTAAGGCAAGATTTTTCTTCCCCCTCCCTCCATCTTGGAAAGTGATTCCTCTGGTAAGGAGCTATTAGTCTGGTATTGATTCTGTTGTTTTCTCCTTCACTCTGCAGCCCAGTGTCCCCAAAACATACACTGCTGGGGGAAGTTCATACCCTGGAAGTTCAACGTTTCATGTTTAGCCAAAGCAAAGCCAGGCTATTGAAATAAAATGTCAAGATAATTTGCTTTTTAGTGATTTAACACAAATGGACATAGGGCTTCAGATGGGAACCAGCTTCAAAGCTGGTAAGAAATGTAGTCTCAACACAAAGACCCTGCTGTCATGTTACTACTTTCAGATACTTTTCAGGAATGTAGCAATCATGACTGGAAGACATGTGGGGGTTTTTTATAATTTCTGATTTTAAACCCAAGGAAATAGTAAATCTGCGATCACAGGAAAGTCAGGTTGACCATCACTAATTGATTACTATGTTGCAAAACCAGAAAAATGTGGGCAAATCTATACTCGGCTTTAATTTGATGCGGTTCCCTACTTTTGTTTTGTTCCTGTGGCTGCAGTAAACTAGTATTTTATCTGCATTGTGCTTGGATGCTGCTGAGGTTAATTAGTACATGACAGAGACTGTCAGTCAAATAATGCATCTTAATAGATTCAGGTTTTTAATTTTGTTCTTCCAAAATTCAATCAGGCCTTTAACTCACATCAATTCAAATAACTTTGTTTTGCTTCCAGTTCTGGGTTTAGTTTACTTTTGAGATTTTTCTTTTTCTACTGAAGGTGGAAAAAGGGATGTAGGATAAAAATAACAGACAACTGCAAACCAAGATACTTTCAATTTTCACCTCACCTCCATGTTTCTTGGGCTTTTATTAAGCTATTTTTTTCTGACATTATGTAACTACATATTGGTCTTTGGCTGCAATGACAAAACTGGAATTCTTTGAATGGTCCCGTTCTTTACTTCTGGCAATATATGTAGAGCAGTTAGCAGATTTTCAGATTAGTGGCTAGATGGGAAACTTGTTCACTCCTATTTTTTTGTAATTCTTTAGAAAATGAATATTAAAGATACCAGTAAAACTTCTTTTATGCAGCCCCAAGTCAATCTGTAGCTGTGATTTAGGAAGAAAAATGTGTTACTCTGACTTTCCTTTCATACAGGGCATTGTTTGTGAGCTAATGATGGATTTAGTGATCTGCTGTGTTACCTTTCCCACATTTAAAATTCTTTCAAGTTTATAATCCCTTTCATTTCCTGCCTCTTAATGAATGGATTTTATATAACTGTTCATTAGTGTAATTGTTGTTGATTTTTATTTTTCACTTCATTATTTCTCAAAAAAAGTTATGCCACTGTTACCTTCTTAGCAAAACAGAGCAAATTAATCTCAGCATCTAGGAAATCTGTAGGTTAAAGAAGAATCTCCTTAGTTTAGAATTCTTGCTAATGTCCACTTAAAAACAGAGCTTGTGATGCCTGAGGATACCTTTTGGAGCTATTTTAGTGGCATCTAGAGATATCAAGGTCTTGCATCCTCACACGAAGTCTCTTTGAGAAGAATGACAGCTCATGAGAGCCCTAGTTTGCTCTAGAAACAGAGTTGAGACCAAGAGAGCTTTGCTGTGAGGCTAACAGACTTCAGGATCTACCTGCCTAAATGAGAGCTGGAATAGCAGTTCTGAAAGTGAATAGCTCTAATGTTAATGACCTCAGTTATTCATTACCACTTAATTGATAGCCTTAGAAATAGCTCCTCTTAGAGTAGTTGGAGCATCAAGCAAATACTATTAAAGAGTCCCACAATTTCCTCAGAGGCTTATAACATTTTTCCTACTAGTTTTGATTTACGTATAGTCACGAAGACACTAGCACTGATTTGCAGAACAACTTCTGTGCAACTTCAGAAGAGCAAAAAGGATGGTAAGGCTAGAATAAAACAGACACTTGAAAGCCTGAGTATGAATAGCTGAGAGACCAATAAGCTAGGATATACAATGATCACTTTATATCAAGAGATGTCACAGAACTTTAAACATATTTTCAGTGGAGTCTGAAGTTCTAGCATTATCCTCTAGTAGAGATCCTCTGTACTGGCAGCTGAAGCTCTACTAAAAGTCATGGCTGTTTACTCTGTTAATAAAGACCAGTCCCAAATATTATATATTTTACTGTTGTACTATTTCTCATCTCCAGCAGGGGATTTAAAGTTTATGAATTGGATCCATTTATGTATCTCTAGTAAGGTGATTACAACAGAAAGCAGAAACAACATGGTTTTCTGCTCTTTCTTTTTTTTTTTATCATTTCTGTTTTTCTCTATTAATTTCAGCTTTCACTAACTTATTCTCTTGCTATTTATTCTATGTTACTTACACTCTGCTCTGTGTATTTATTGTTTCTTGAGCATCATATTGTCTCTGATCCCATGGCAAACTATCTTTCTCGTCATTCTAATTATTCCATAGCCTCAAAATGATCAGACTTAGGTGAGGAGGAAGAATGGAAAGAAAGGAGAGAATCATCTAATGTCTGTACTACCCAGCCAAAAGTGTTTGAAGTGAAGCTAACACTGAATAGGATTATATACATATTTAAAAATTGAGTGTATCCCTACCTAAAATATACACAGGTCCTTTGTTAATCAGGATTTTTGTTAATTGGAATGGTTTATTTCAACGAACTTCCATGTATTACAAGGATATGGTCAACCCTGCCTGTTCTAGCTGATCATTGAGTAAAAAATTTCTTTTCAACTTCGAAGTCTGGTGTCACATAGAAAACTATCAGAAAGGCAAGATACAGAAGAAACACTCCCTGTGTGAAGTTTTTAGCAGCAACGCCCTGAGAGCTCAATGAGCAGGAGGTGGGGAAGGGCAGAGGCTAAGAACAGCCTTCCATAGCTGTTAATGGATCATTTATGTCAGCAGAAATCAATGGGAGTTACTCTAAACGTGGGGTGAGCCTCAGGGTGGCAATATGAAAACCTGTCAGTCCCAAATGATTTTTTTTCTTTGTATGATGCTTGTGCTTAATGGGTTGAATATAATTAACAATGTCTGGATATCTTCTACAATATTTCTTTTCTATGCAGGGATGCTTGGATCAGAGGGTCTTTCTGACGTTACTAATCACTGTATGAATTTTATTTTGCTCTATGCTGAAAGCCCTCTACTCAAGCAAGGTCACTTTTGCCTGAGCAAAAGCCTCAGATTTCAGTGTGCTGCAGATTATTCCTCACGATCCAGAGACTGAAAGGTATTTAGATGCTTGCAAAGGGAAACTGTCACAAAAGACATTAAATCCCCTAATTCCCACTGATTCACAGATGCATTTTGGAATACCTGTAGATCAAAAAGACCAAATCCACCAAGGAACCCAAATCACACTTGTGAGTTGAGATGTCTACCGTCAGAATTAAATAGCTATTAGACATTTCAGACTTTGACTGTTTCCTCACCTCCAAGCTGCTGAAATTCTGCTGATTTGTATCTGTAAGTTGTCCCTTGCTACCTCTTGCTGTTTGGCATTCAGCAGACCTTGCACGTGCTGAGCAGCTCCAGGTGCTTTCACACACTAGTTCCCCCAAAAGTTTGTTGGATTAGTTATTCTCAGACCACACATCATTCAGACAAAAGTGAAACAATGTGTAATTTCCACAATAGCACACAGCTGATGAAAATGAGTCCCTTTAGGAGGTAACAGTTCGGTGCCTTCCCTTGCAGAACTGGAGCAGGGCTTTGGAGTTGCACTGCTCGCCATTCAAGTGAATCCACAAATGCTGTGTGCCAGACAGGGATGCCATCAGGTGAGGCTGGGAAAGTGGCTGTCCTGGGAGGTTCATTGCTTAGAACAAGTCCATCATCTCAGTACCCTGCCTGGGGACCTTTAGGGCTTTGCCCTCAATACCTGTGGAATTTGGCTATCACCTGTGGGAGCTGGCAAGCAAGTTAGCTATCGTTGCTAGGCCCACTAGGGATAGTAAGTCAGAGCGCGCTGCCACCTATGCTCATAGCTCAGCCTGGTAATAAAGTAAGCTGAAATCAATCTGCCAGGCCATGAGCAGCACACATAATGTGGTAGCCTTTCAATTTTCTCTGTTGGAAGAGCAATAACCTCTGGCAAAGCAGAAGGACAGGCAGCTGGAGATGATAACTTCTCAAATTGCTTTAGCATGCATTTGGAAGGACTATAAATTTGAATCCCTAAATACAGATTCTCTGCCACGAAAAGGAACTGCAAGTGCGTAATGGAGTTTTTCCTATACTGCAGACTGCTAAAGGCAGATGGATCACTTGGTCTTTGCAGAGAGCAGTCACACCTTTAGACTCCAGGCTCAACTAAGTGCACCTAAATAGAAACTGATTGTGGTCATCATTAGGATGACTGAATGAGATAACAATTTATAGGACATAATGTTCTCCACAGGCAGCTTTTTAGTGTCA
Organism: Pavo muticus; assembly: GCA_016647715.1. Classification (NCBI taxonomy): domain Eukaryota; kingdom Metazoa; phylum Chordata; class Aves; order Galliformes; family Phasianidae; genus Pavo; species Pavo muticus. The sequence goes on along the minus strand of JACDJE010000516.1, from coordinate 415,036 downwards.
TGTGTCATAGGCTGGGCACATATTTTTTTGCAGGACAACCGACTTTTCTCATATTCTCTGTGTTGCACTGAAACAACTGAAATCTCCTCCATAGTCCAGGGAACGGCTTTATGTTCTTCTGGCCAAATCAAGCAGAGGTCTGATTCCTGTCTGGATGAAGAATTCAAGAATTCTGCTCAGCAAACATTTCTGCAACAGTACACATTAGCTGAGGGATGGAGCTATCCAGCAACATTTTGACCTCACAACATTTGAATCATTTTGTGATTCATGTGATGCAGGTACAGATAGGTGTACCTACATGTGTAAAAATGCATCGCGGCACTCTGCAATGATGCTCCTTAAAGAAGTTTAACATCTCTTACCAGGATGCAGTGGTCCCCAAAAGCAGAGTGCAATGATTTATTAAACTGTTGTTCCTACTGTCGTAACCCTACAGTAACAGGGTGAACATAGAGTAAGTGGTGCAGTTCAAGAAGCAGATGTATACCATAACCACATATAGGTGAGTTACTAAGTTATACTAAGTAATCTTGTAGAAGTATTACTGTTTATTTCTTTCTATTATTTCTCAATACCAGTGGTACTAATACTAATATTCTGAATTATTCTCCTTGTGAATCAATGTAAAGATCTCCAAGAACTCCAATTTCCTTTGGGATATAGCTTAAGGCTGTTTTTTAAAATGTTCCACACCATCTAACACAATATCAGAGGCCTACTCTAGGACCAGTCCAAGAAATCAGCAATATCAGTGTTTCAAAGCTTGCTTTGTGGTTGTGAAGTGTTAAAATAGTGTGGACTTGAAGAGTAACTTGAAGAAAACATACCTGTTCTAAAAAGAATAAGAAAGGTATTACTATTCAAGCAGCTGTTCTATTAATTTTCAGCTACAGCCTATATATCAAAGTACACACAGCATAAAGATACAGTATGGTTTTGTATTTAATGAACTCTTTGAGTTCTGTGCTTAGGAACTTTGGGTTCATTTATGTTGTTTGCATTCCATTTCACTTACAATTAATTCTGGTGTCAGAAATTGCTCATTTCTTTTTGGGGTTTTACCATGGTTTTGTACAACCATTTTTTAAAAGGCCACCACTACCTCCTGGCACGTCTTTCCTTGTATCTAAACACGGACTTGTTCATTGAATCGTATGACAAATAAAGCCAAGGCAGTGGGAGTTTAGGCTGAATGCAGGGTACTAGACAGGCAATTACAACGTTAATACTATTTATTTGTTTTACTTTTTCCTGTGCAAAGATGAACCAGGCGATTTTCATTCCTCCGAGAGTGATTTTGATTTTGATTTGAAGCACTCTTCTCAGACACAATAAAGTGCAATAAACAATTCTGATATGTTGCCCAGACTGGAGGAATTGGCTTTGTCTCCATTTTTATAGATTTTGATTACCTCCATATAACAGAGATACAGCCAAACATCACTGATTCTGAAAGGGATAAAAATGGCCTTGTTGAGCCCAGAAGGGCAATCCTATGCTTCAACAGACATTACATCTCCCAGAGACTGAAGGGACAAGCACAAATATAAGAGAAACACAATTTCGCATATCCCACTGCTGGTAGGTGCAAGTGTCAGTTTGAGCCTATTGCAAACATCCATGTGAGTGGACATCTATCGGGGGGATCAGGTGCAAGTCTGGGACAAGTCTTTTCCTGTAAATTTAGAGAACATCTACTATCAAATTTATCTCACTGTATGTCTTTTGTAGTTTCTACTATAATTGCTGAAACAAATGACAAATATTGCTTTCTACAAAGGGAAATGTTACAGTCTGGAATGTGACCTGTGTAAGGGAAGAGGAGGTAATTTGAAAAGAGGGTAATATGTTACCCCTGAAGAATGGCTTGCAAGTGCTCAGGATCTGAGAATAAAATAGATACTGTCTCCACTGGGAGCTCAAGGAGCTGCCTGGAGTCCTTGTCTGGAGGAGGACCAGTGCACCGCAGGGCAGTTTGCAGAGTATTTTTTCATAGATAATGCTGAAGGCACCCTGAAAGAAGAACCTGGGAAATGGTCCATCTGAATATGTAATGCCTCCTCAAATGTGTAGGAGGGGGGAGGAGCCCCGTGCATAGGAAGCTGTGCACAGCAGCGGTTGGTTGGCAGCTTTCATTTGCTGGAGAATTGAACAGTGGCCATTCTGCATGCAGAGGCTGTGTGCTGTGTGGAAGTCCTCAACAGCCCTCAACCTGCACAGAATCAGCGAATTCCTCTGACAACATATATCAAACAGTTCTTTCAGTTTTTCTGGCCTACAGAGTCTAAGAATATGCTCATTATTTCAACATGAAAGCTGCATTTTACACTCTTTTGGGAAGAAGGTTTTAAATTGTGCCATTTTCTGCCAGTGAAGCATTTACAGATGACTTGCAAAATAAGCTCATGGACATCTTTCAGATCTGCCTACTGCGCTGTAAGAAACATGCTATAGCTGCTACATAAATTACTGATAATAAGTTATTTTCTTCTAAGGTCAAAGGTATTAATATCACAGTAAAGTTGTTAGACAGCAATGAAAGATTATTAAGGGAAAGACCTTGCTTCAACTTTATCACAATTAGCTGAATATTCATAAATTTATAATGTGGGATTAAAAAAATTCTTTTAGGTTCAAAGTTAGTAGATAGATAAAATGTCAGCACTGGTGTAAATTCTGTGTAACAGTTTGTTCTTGCAAAGTATATTTCTTTCTGGGTCTTGCTTAGATTATAAAGATAGAAAGGACTTGAATCAGGACAGTATCTGCACACAAAAGAATAAGGTAAATCTTATTCAGAACAGTAGTATACCTTACAGGGCTATTTTCTTCAGCTGGTGTAGGGCTGTGATGTGCAGTGCTGCTGACCCCCTCTTCAGAATTCACACAGTTGGAGGAACATCAGACTTGTTTAAAAGTCATAGGATTTTAAACCTTGCTTTCTGTTTTGTTTTGTTTTGTTTATTTTTTCTTCAGGCAACATTTCTGAGGCAGCTTCATACCTTTCGAGGAGATCAGAAGAGATCAAAATGTACTCAGAAATGAACATTGATGATCATCTGCAATTTCCTGGCGTTAGCAGTTGGGGCTGAAGAAAAGCATTACCAGTTGTGATACTTGGACTAACATTACAATAATCAGCAAAGCTGGCTCTACCTGTGTCTGAAGCTAGGAAATTTCTAGCTGTCTTAGTTTGCACTGGGAGGGAATTGTTTTCTTCAGACTGTCTGGTATGTGCTAAGTTATGGTTCTAGGAGAAAAATGGTGTTGATAACATACCGATATTTATATTTGCTGTGAAGCAATGTTGTACAGAGCCAAGGCCATTCTCAGCAAAGAGCCCAAGGAGCTGGGAGGGAACAGAATTAGGAGAGCTGACCTAAACTGCCCAAAGAGGTATTCCGTACCATATGATGTCATGCAGAAGGAGTTTTGAAGCAGGTGGGATTCACTGGGCTCTCTTCTACTGTTCAGTGGACTAGCTGGGCATAGGTCAGGGGGTGAAGAGAAATTGCTTGTGCATCGCTTGTTAAATACATATATATATATATTTGTCATAATTATTATCCTTTTTCTTTCCTCTATCTTAGTAAATAGTTTTATCTCAACCCTTGAGTTCTACTTTGTTTTTTTTTTTATTCTTTCCCCCATCACACTGGGAAGGTTGGGAGTGAGCAAACAACTATAGTGTTCAGCCACCTGCCAGGTTAAACCACACCACCAGCTTGTCAGATTTTACCTTTTTCCTTCAATCTAGAAGAAAAAAGAACTGAAAAAAGAGGAAAAAAAAAAGAAACAAAAAAGAAACAAGCATTTCATAAATGTATACATATGCAACTTGTATATCTCATTTTGCTGTGTTCACTTCTGAACAAGCTCACCAATCACAGCAGGCTTTGCTAACGGGGTTTTATAACAGAACTATTTATTTCCTCTCTTGTATCCACAAAAGCTGTTTCAGATGCACCTTTTCTTTCTTTTTTTTCAAGATGCATAGAATATCTTCCCTCATGAGGGAAGCAGACCAGCTGTAAAGAAGAACACCATGTTGTGGCTCATGTGGAAAACTGTGTTGTTTGAAAAAGCCTGCATATTTCTTCAGTCATTAAAGATAAAGCAAGAATGAGAAAAGACATGAAGGAAAGGAGAGCACAAAAGGAAATCAGAGAAAGAAATATGAGGATGATTGTACAGTGAATGTATATTGGCAGATTGAAAAAATTGGGGCTCAGTGTTCATACAGGGAGAAGTGAGAATGAAGTTTCAAATTGATTGTAAGAGCAATGCAGCTTTACCAACCTTTCCCTAGGTTTCAAGCTGGGATTGACACTGCACACTGAATCAAGATTAGATAGGGAACAGAGAGGTGCCAGAAACATGTAGATATCTTGCATGGCCTCCTGAGGCTGGGAGGAGATGCTGCCGAAGGCCATGCCTAGTGCAGGCAAGGATGTAAATGCATGCATGCTCTTTGCAGGATCCTAATACACTCTGCCAGCTCTGCTGGGGAGGTGAAGGCTGGAGGAAGCCCAGAAAATGTGAGGGGAGATAGTCACTGCCTTAGGAAGCTGATTCAGATCTCTTCAATGATGGTTTATGGGATACTGCGGGTACTGTCAGCCACATAAGAGAGTCTGGAGGTTGGTGAGCATCTGAGGCAATACAAATGCTGGATGCTGCTGAAGTTTCCCTTGGGGAATATCAGAAACGTTATTTGTCAGAACTGGTCCTGAGGGCATTTGTGAGCAAAGAATGTAAGGGATAAATATTCTGGCCTCTACAATACTAGAGATGTAGCTGTGCTGCCTCTGGATTTGCTCCCAGACAACATTATTTTGTCTTGTATTTCATGGCAGTGCCATGATTTAGCCCTTCACTATGTGGGCTGGTGACAGAGGAGTACTTGTGATTACATTTCAGAACATCTAGAGCAGAGAAAGCGCTGCGGTCAGAGCTCAGGGCTGAGCTGTGCACCCAGCAGCCATCACCCAGCCCCTCTGGAAGGGGAGCATTGCACCACTCAGCTGAGCTCACTGTGGGGTACAGGAGGTGCAGCCACACTGAAGAGAGGGGTTAGAGAGCACTGGTTTCCAAATCTGCTTTCCTGACTCAGTGCTGGGTCATGAGCCCCATGTGCCATCAGTGGGAAATGTCAAGCCACCAAAATCAATCGGGCATGATCAGAATGATGATTGGATTGTCTAGGGACAATGTCAGTGATGTATTATAAGAACTTGTCACACATGAAAACAAACAGTTCCTGCCTTGAGGCACTGTTCCTCAACAATGTCTAGCTCACATGATGCCAGATTTCAACACAAAAAGATCCTAATACACCCCCTAGACACCCACAAAATTTCATTGTATTTGAAATAAGCAATTGATTTTATAGCACCTTAAAACATCCTTAATTACAGCAAAGCTTCTCTCTGCGTGTGGCAACAGCGGACTGACTTAAGTTAAGGCTGATGCTATGACAGCAAAGTAAATTTTAAAGCAGCAAGAGAACAGATGACTTTGGTTTTTACTCTTGCTATTATATATGGGGTAAATGCTATATATAATCCATTAGTTCAAACACCAGCCTTTCATGCATAACCAGTCAGACGTTTTCTCCCTTGATTAGCTATTTGCTTTCTTAAATCTCCAGGAGAAAAAGAAAAAAAAAAAAAGAAAGTAAGAAAAAAAAGAACAGACACTATGTTTCAACCTTCTGCTCAAATAAAGCATGCTTCCAGGCAACATGATTTGACTTTCTTCTCTCTGCATCGTGACACAGCAAATGGATATCAAAATGGCAACCTGATAATTGTCTTGAGCTGTTGTGATAGCTGGTGAATATAAATAAGTAGCCACAAGCATGCTTTGGAGCACTTTTTTGAAAAAATATCTTGCAATACATGAAATAAATATTTTGTCAGTATTTTCTGCACCAGAAAAACACCTTCTGGTTCAGGGGTTCTCCTGGTGGCCCCACATAGCACCACATGGCCACAGCCTTGGGGCCTTCTGGTCCATTTTGTAGAACTTATTAGGCCCTCTTCCGATACTGGTGTTACAGCAACTCCTTGCTCTTGAAAACAATGTCTTGTTCATCATGCAAAGTACAGCAGTCATGCAGCCAGAACACCTGGGAATGAAATGCAGCTGTATAGATTGCCTTCTGATCTAGAAATTTTAATGAGAGTAGTAGAGCATGATTCTAAGAAATACTCTCAGTATAAATAAATGTTGTGTCTTGTGCCTGCCTCCTTTTAACTCATTCTCTTCACTCAACGTATTTCTTACTTGACTGGATTTATATTGCTTTTAAGGATTTATAAGGAAGATCCAAATCTATTTAAAGATGTTTCTTCAACTCTGTTCCTTTTTGCAGAGAGACGTATTTACTCCAGCTCCACTGGAAAAATGACACAGTCAAAATAACACACACAAAAAATCCTGCCATTGATAATTACCCCCCAGTTCTTTCAGTTGAGAAGTATCCCGCACCATTTACTGCCTACTGAGATGCAATCAAAATTAAATGGGTAGAAATAACTCTGAAGTGGCAGCTTTAAGCTCCACCAAAGGAGTGCAAGGTCTTATTTTTATGACAACACAGAAAGTGGCCTTCTGGGTCAAACTCATCGTCTGTTTTGCCTCCAGCTGCAGCGATGTGAATGTTGTTCCTTTTAGCAGGGGGTNGAAGAGTCGGTTTATGCTAGGAGAGTTTATAAGAGGAACAGTTTCCAGGACAGTAACTCCTGGAGGCATCCATTCCGGAGCAAAGATTTCTTTAAAATGGAATTAGTGTTGTGCAGATCTTAATTCTCCCTCTTTCCAGAATCGCACTGTGTCGCCATTTCATCAGCAGATTACTCCAAGAAAACAAGCCCACCATCAGTTTTACCTAACACACAGAAAGTACAGGTTTTCTACAAGGTCCCACTTCTTTTCTGCAAGATGCAAATACCTCAAATCTCATTGACCTTTCACCCCTACGTTTCTGGGAGCTGCTTGCTTAGCAGCCCTGAGGTCTCAAGGAACAAGCTGTAGGCCACATGCTTCCATGCATAAGGTATTCAAAATGCCAGATGTCTCCAAAAGAACAAGTAAATAGTTTGGAAAGGAGACTCTTTACACTGCTAATTTTTCTGTAATTTTAGACCACAGAACCACAAGCTAGACCAAAAGTATGCTACCGAAATTCCCAGTAGCAGCTCCCACTTATGCTCGTAGTTATGCAGAGGTTAGGCAGATTCATGCTTGTTTATAACTCAGCAGAACTTTTTCTTTACTATGCTCTGCACATTTCACAGTTAGACTTGTAAGATCTGAGGGAACGATATATGCTATTGGAGCAATGGGGAGAAGCAACTCCTTGGTATATACGACTTCATTTTTTTATTTTTTATTTTTTTGGACTCCTTCCTTGACATGGGAATGTCTGTTCTGCTTTGTTGCTGAACACTCAGAAATAATACTTACCAAGAAACTATCAGGTGCAAACCTCTTCCAGAGTACAAATAATTTAAAACTTTGAGATTTGGGATTTTCAGTGGTGGCTGAGAAGACAGCTACCCAATTCCCATTAGGTTTAGGGAAAAGCTAATTTCCTCAGGCTGCTTTGGAAAACTCTAGGTTAGGCTGTAGTGGTCATACTGACATTTAGTGTACTGACAGTGTAAGATAAAATGTTCTGGAACCGTTTGGGGTGAAAATAATGTTGTTTTGCTCATTGCCTCTGCCTTTTCAATCTGACAAGATTAAATAATTGACTTTTTCATAAAGTTATTTTCTTTGGAATGTCATAAGGTGGTAGAAAATCTAACATAAATTACCCAAGAATTCATCTTAGTTCGTTAATTGTATTCACTACTTCTGCACTAAGTAGCCCAGACATGTTTGCACTGGAAAGAAATGGAACATAATGCTAAAAACATACAAAATTACATGGCAGAAAATTTTACAATGCCAAATTTTACTCTCAAATTTTGTATTTAGGCAAAGGTAAAAATAAAGAGCTCCCTCTTCTCCTCACATACAAACACTGGCACAATTTTCTTGTTTTCTGATGGTGAACAAACTGTGCTATTATAAGCAAAAATAGTGCATCTGATATCCCTAGCAGGGGAGATAATAGCCGAAATAGATATACAGAAGTTGTGACTAAGATCAAATTGGGAAGAAGATGATATAAATGAAAGAAAATAGAAGGGGGTGGAAGTGACCTAACTGGTAGGAATCAATGCTGCAGTCACGGGGAAGCTTTGGAATAAAGGGGACTGAACTGGCGAGAGCCACAAGTAAGAATTTTTGTACGTAATGGCTAGGGTGACATGTGTGGAGATCTACCAAAGCAGAGTGGTCTTTAATAAACTATATAAACTGTATTGAAATCTGCTTTTCCTGAGTACCCACACTGATATCTGTTGATAAGAATGTGTGGTGTTAATTTTGTGTAACGGCAGATCCATCTAAACCTGCCATTGTCTACACAGTTAACTATAGAATTAGAAAGCTGTGCTGAAAGTGAAAGGTTGCCAATGTGACGATAACTTATATGGAGGTCAGTATGGAACTACATATGAAAATAACTATTTTTTTTCCATGTGTTTGACAGTTTTGTTCAGGACAATTTGTTGTGAAACACAGTAAATGATATTTAGAAGTGGATCTATATAGCAGGAAGTTTTCTGGGACAGCTACTTTGGCCAGCTTCTTCACGCGGACAAGTCACATAGTCTTTGTGCACAACAAGGAGATGAGCAGAAATATCTGTTTTAGAGGAGATGAACCATGTTTTAAACCCCACTGACCAGATTAACCGGTTCTCTCCCGACTGAAAAGGAAGCCCAGTTTACCCATCTCAGATGTAAACTATTCAGCCGTAGACAATCACACAGAGCCCCTTGAGATGCTCTTACACCTCTCTGAGGAATCACATATCTCTTCAGGACGTTGAGATGATCATTTTGAGGTGACAGTGAAAAGCAGCTGAAGAAAAGCCTCCTGCCTCTGAGTGAAAACCTGTACCCCTCAGAAGTGCTGGGCAGAGATATGAGATCTGACTTCAGTGAACAGCTGCAGAATTTCACTGGAGCTCCGAGCGTGAAGGAGGCTTCCAGCTGATCCAGAAAAGCAGAAGACATATTCCTTTGTGAGGAAGCCAGGCTGCAGGGATAAATTGTGTGCACAGATGATGCTCTGGCTGCTGATCCCCTCTCTGTGTGCAATCAGAACAGTTAGCCTTCCAAACACATCAACTACAACCACTTTTCACCAAGCCTCTTCCCATCCCCTCTCCTCCATCCTAAAATACCCTTAGCAATTAAAATGCCATCAATCTCTGCAAAGCATGGGCATGAATGATGGACAATTAACAAAGAAAATAGGGTTGATTTAGAAAACTGCCAGTTCAGATCCAAGTGGGAGGCGAGCCTCTTCATGAAAGTTCTCTCTAAGCCTTGGGAAGAAGCTAGGCCAACACACTTAACTGATTCTCGTACACAAGTGTTGGTCAAAAACAGGATGGCAAAGTTTCGCTCTGCTAGTGCATGTGGTGACTGCAATGGAAAGCATCCTGTCAGCATACCAGCAAGGAGGAAGATGGAGCAGTTGAAACTTTCAAACATTTCATGTCTGAGCTGTATGTCTAGAGTTGGAGAAGAGAACTGTGAAGGTTTGCTGCATTCATCCTCTAGCAGATGTCCTTCTGAAGTGCTCAAACTGTGACAGAGTACACAAAAGAAGTAGTAAATATTTTATTTCAAAAAGAAATGAACTAATAATAGGTGTGGAGGGTGTTCTTTTTTTCTATTTCTTTAGTAATCAAAGTAATTTTTCAAGAACAAATATGCTTACAAATGAAATCATGAATTTAAAGCCATATATTGCTACTAAATTGAATTATTCCATAAAAAAACAGAGAGAGGTACAAAATAACTCAGGATTTAGACAGTGATTTGGTTTAGCACAGCTTGAAATTTCTATGTAAATATGAAAAAATGAGCTCAAATAATTTGCTAAAAACTTATGAGAATTAATTCACTTTCAACAACTTGTGGGAAAAAAATTAACTTGGCTCTCAACTATTGTAACACTATCCCATGAACGCTAGGTGAAAAAATGTTTCTTTGTATCAAATGACAAAGTTCCATAAATTGTTTGGAATTGCATCTTAACCTCACAATGAATGTGATGTGATTTACATGGCATTACATATCAAGAAGCATTGCATTATACACTCTAGGCTCCAGGGAGACCTCATTGTGGCCTTCCAGTATTTGAAGGGAGCATATAAACAGGAGGGACAACGTCTTTTTACAAGGGTGGATAGTGATAGGACAAGGGTGAATGATTTTAAACTGAGACAGGGGAGATTTAGGTTAGAAATTAGGAGGAAGTTTTTCACACAGAAGGTGGTGAAGCACTGGAACAGGTTGCTCAGAGAGGTTGTGGATGCCCCATCCCTGGATGCCTTCAAAGCCAGGCTGGATGTGGCTCTGGGCAGCCTGGTCTGGTGGTTGGCGACACTGCCTGTGGCAGGGGGTTAAAACTAGATGATCATTCTGGTGCTTTTCAACCCAGGCCATTCTATGGTTCTGTGATTCTATGATTCTATGATACACTATCAGAATGCCTGTCTTCATTCACAGATATCAGTATTCAACAAAACAATTTCATCTGCAATAGGTTTCCCTATTTGCATTGATTCTTTCAAGCATCTGTAAATGCCAGCCCTGCCAATGATCATCTGCCTCTTAATGTTGGATGACTGAGCAAGGGTCAAAAGATGACACTTTCTGAGCTTAAGGGCAACCTGAGCAAAGAATATCAAACTGTAACAGAAAAAAAACATATATATATTTGAAAAATAACTAAAATATGATATTTCTGATTAGGGCATAGTTAACTGCATGCTCTATGCACTGTCTACAAACACAAGAGAACACATTTAAACTTTACGATCGAGTTTCTACATTCTAAGAAATGTAATGTAGAGAGGGAAGGGACATGTACAAGACAAAGGTTTTCATCTTTTCAGCTTGATTCCTTTTGTCTCAAAGACAATTTATTCAGCACATCAACAGATTTCATCAGGATTTTGAAAACGGAGCTTGAAGATCATCTGATTGAACTTTATGAATGCACATAATTTTCTGAAATCATTACAAGCATCATTTTTAGGCAAAGCAAAGAGCGAGTGGCGCTGCTGCTTGTAACACCAACAGAATTAGAAATAAATGATATTCAAGCAAGCATAGAGCAAGTAGAAGTAGTTGACTCACTTTTGGAAACCATTTAGAGAGAGATGTCTTTCCCAGCTACTAGAAACTGAGGACTGAAGTGTGTATGATGTTCAAGCTCTAAGCTATATGTGAGAATCTACTTTCTGTGATGAACTCTCTAAAAATAAACAGAGCATGCTTGCCTCAGGAACATCTAAAAACTCTTTAGTATTTGCAACAATTGGCTTTATACCCAACTTTTAATAGCTTCGAGAAGTGTCACCTTCCATTCCACAATTTGGAGTATGCAGAAATCTATCAGTATAAAAAGAAATGGAATCAAAGAAAAATAGGATTTTTTGAGTTTAAAGAGAAAAAAAATAAAAATGCAAGCAACAACAATAAAAATAGAGTAAATTGTTTCATACTCGTGTATTTTTCAAGACCATTCATTGTTTGGCCAGCCCCTGTGAATACCAGGTGACAGAAAGTAGATCTTCATAAAAATTGAGTAGCTCTTGTCAAGGTCTAGCGATGAAAGTATCATGGAAAACTCTGTCAAGAAATGGCAATTTCTATATTCTCTGCAGAGAAAAGAGAGCATGTTGGGAAAGAGAATGAATGAAACTGCAAAGTACATATGGAGGAAAAAAGAGAAAAACTAAGAATTTACATATTGCATAAGCCGGTTTGGGGCACTGACTGAAGCAGTGACAAAAAATATGTGATTAGCTACTTAAAGAATTTAGGATAAACAAAAATAGTTGTGCTGATATTAAATGGGTAACTTGTCATTTCATGGCTGAACTACTGGACATTATATGTTTACCTTTCTTGGAATGGACCAGCTAAGGCCGTGCATGAGATGCTTTGAGCAGACCACATTTAAAACAAAGTGCTCAGCTCTGCAGCCCTGTCTTATTCTGAAATGATGCAGAATTCAATCAGCCAAACAGGCTATTGAGTTGAGCCTTTAGCAGTGTTGGTTTTTGAACGAGATGCACTGAACTGATTGTTTAACCATCACTGGCTGTTAAGTACTGCTGTTAGCAACTTGAAGCTGATACTTCACAAATCCACCAATTTCTCCCATTCCCCACTGTCTTGAATTTATCACCTTAGTTGTCTAAGATCGATTACACTTGTTTATGCATACAGCTATTTCTTAGGACTGCATTTAAGAAAGGGAGAGAAAGAGGCTGAACTGAACCTGGGAGACTGAATCTAAACTAAAAGGGAACAAGAACAAAGGATGATTAATAAATGTATTCCAAAATGTTTACAGATCTGTGGAACCAGAAGTTTCATTCTAAACACTACTTCAACACTTCTGCACAGGCCTTTTAAGCAAGAAAAAGAAATCTCGGTCCCCAACAATTTTTTACTCCATTATCTTGGTGTTGGCACCACAAAGAAATTCAAGACAGATTTTCTTTCATGAGGCCATGTTTTCAGATGTAATTGTTTTTATTTTCATTTTATTTTTAAGCAACTGCCAGCGTTAGGTAGAATGTTCCATGCCACAAAACCCGACTCACCCCAGGAACATCTTTGTGATTAAGGTTTGGCAGAGCTTGGCTCAAATGAGTGGCACACAGCACAATACTATTGTCAGAGGTACTGCTCAAGGGGAAATGTTTTTTTCGTAAGTGAATTAAAGAGAGCAGTGTCTGATGAACTTCTTCTGCCTTGCTGATGTCCATCAAACATCCAACAAATCTGATGTTGGACAATTTAAGGACAAAGACTGGCAACTCTTTCCTCGTCCTGTGGCTGCAACCATGTTTCTATGAAACAAAAGTCATTACTGCTTGGAGTCTGGGTAGTGTGTACAGAACTTTCTTTTGCTATGAGAACTAGTAAATTTCTGAGCTGCTGCAGAACTGCTTATTATTCCCTCTGAAAAACCCATGTTGGATGGAATTCTTCAGGACAACTTTCTGACAGTAAAGATGGTTAAACAGATACTGCCAGAGGAAAGCTATGCATATCAAATATCTTACACCCTACAGTTTCTCTGCAAGTGCGATTTCCAGCAGAAACAACGTATGTCCAGCAGATTTTTTTTCAAGCTCTTCAGCTATACAATGTGTTTCACCATGGTACATATATGTATTCACAGTAAAGGCTTATTTTGTAGGCTCACCTTAAACAGGAATCTAAGATTTAAAGTTCAGGTAACTAATTTATGTAATACAAACCATCTTAAGTCTACCTTACGATCCACACCAAAACATAGTCCTGGGTCATCATGTGCTGGGACGTGCTGCCTGGGGAGGGCTGTGGGACCCTCACTTTAGGCATACTCAGAACTCACCTGGTTATAGCCCAGGGCAACCTGTTGAAAGTGCTGTAAGAAACCTCTGGCAATCCCATCGGATCCATCTGGTTCATGATTAAATGGCTCTGGTCTTGTTCTGGTTCATCAGGCATTCATTTAAAGTGCACACAGAGAAAGGTATCCACAGTTGCTTTGGAGGAGGTCACCCAGTGGCATTTTTCACATCAAGCAGCCCATGCGCTACTTGACTTTTTCTGCCCTTGACGCTGGTGTCTTCAAGGACATCTGGTTCAAGGTGGTGTTTACAGGGCCCTTCACTACCACTCTTTTACAAGCAATATAAATGCTGTTTTTTATTGGAAGTGCATACCTGTAAAGTATTTCAGTTGTGCCTGAACACAGAATCTCCTCATCATAACACTTCCTCTCCCTCATGTAACTTTCACTGGCCTAACAGCTTTGGGAACTTGCACATCTTGATTTCCTCCAGGAGTCTGGAAGCTAAGCAAAGGAACAGCTTTTCCTTTGCTGTGGGATCTCAGGGAATTTGAGCTAGGCAGACTGTAAAGAATCATAGCATTTCACTGCATTCTCCAAGATGTGAGAAGCAAGAATGCATGCTAAGCTAGAACAGGTGTGTGGAGCAGAGCAAAAGAGCAGCACCCCTGAGATGGATTAACACCACTGTATGCTGTTTGCTAGAGAAGGAAAGGCAAGCACAGCCTTTCCAGCCATATATTATACATGTGCTGTGCTAAAATTCACGGCACACATCCATGTGTGCTGACAGATCAAAAAGAAAATCCCACAATTAAACTGATTTAGGAAACGAAATAAACAGGGGTAAGAGAACTGAAATTCCTGGATCTTTATTTAGCCATCAAAGAAATCTATTTGGCAATAAGCTTTCCATTAACAGTCTCAGAAGGGCTGAAGGACTAAGAGCAAAGCCCTTCATCAGAGACAGCCTGAATTAGTAAAGATCTTAGGGAGTTCTCAAGACGTGTTTTGAATTTCAAAAATGACCATGAAATACTGAAGTTAGTCCTTGATACTCTACTTACATTCTGTGTTCTAATAAGAGTGTAACGCTAAGTTACAACCAAAGCAGGGATCATTACCTTTGGCCAAGGAAGAGCTCTGGTTCAGAGTGTCTTCAGGATGAAAAGGAGGTCAGAAGAGAGAAGCTTATTTTGCTGATTTCGAAGCTACCTGAAATATTAATGCAAATAGAAGATGTCAAGTAAAGCAGCATTCCTGTTCCAAACAGCAGCTTCTGTAGGAAGTTTGGAGGAGATCTGTCCCAGCACCAGTGCAGTAGCCACTGAGTGAGTGTAATTTTTTGGTCCTTGTTTTTGGCAGCTACAATTAGGACTGGGGCACTGCTTGTTGAATCAGGCCCTCCAGGCACACATGGAGGAGCCCTGTCTCTGGTTCTCATGGTCTAAGTTACATACGAACACAGCAAAATGTTAAGGAGATCCTACTGATGGGATGTAATGAAGGCAGACCCCTACAAGAAGGATGGCAGTGCTGGGTGGAGCTGGTCCTCAATTAAGCTCCCTGACAAGAGACAGATCTTTGAATTTTTTTGCTGAGCATAGAGCTCAAGTAAATGCAGCAGCTGTTGTCTTTATTTTTGCAGCCTTTTAAAGAAATACCAACTGTTTCTTTTGCTCTAGATGGAATGCATAGAAGTTTCATTCATCCTCACACCTGCCCTGGTAATGGGCACTTCCACTTTTCTTACGAGGAGCCACAAATCTGCAAGCTGGGGCTCTCACAGCTAAGGATTCCAGCGGCAATTTGGAGCAAAGGCGTCCCCTTTACATTCAGGATGTGAGAACGCTAAGAAGCAGTGAAGAAGAGCAAGCACGGACACCCGAGCCTTTCCCCCGCTAAATCCCCGCTCTCTCTCTCGGACAGCCCCCTGCCAAGCCAGCACCCCGCTGCCCCGCCGCGCATCCTCGGCCGGCGCCGAGCGGGGCGGAGCCGCATCCCGGGGCTGTGCACGGCGCTCCGCCTGCCGGGCGCTCTGCGGGAGGCAGGAGGCAGGGAGGGAGGCGGCGGCGGCGGCGGCGGCTTCCCTCCTGGTCCATCCTGTCCCAACGTCCCGCCCCGTCCCGCCCCTCGGCATGCGGGGCCCGCCGCTGCCCGCGCCTCCAAACTTTCGATGCTGCCCCATCGCCTGGGAGGAGAGAGCCGCCGCGGTGAGTGTGCCAGGGGAGGGGGCTGGGCCGGGCCGGGCCGGGGGAGGTGAAAACGGGGCTCCGAGAGCGCGCCCGGGCCGGGTGCGGTGGGAGCCGGAAGGCAGCGGGAGCCTCACCTGTCCCCGCCGCAGCAACTCCCGGGCTGCCCCGGTGCCGCGCTACCGCCGTGCCCGGGAGCCTTGCCTGCCTGTGCCATCACGTAGATGGTTGCCCTTTCTGCTCGCTTGCTGTCGGAACCGTTAGAAAACCTCCGCCGGTCTTCCTCTTCCGAGGAACTCTATGCGATTTGATGCCCACTCCCGAGGGAGGGTCTGGGAGAAACTGGGAAAAAATAGCTCAGTGCAGTGGGTGTGCAAATGCCATCGGATGGAGAGTTTATGCTGAGAAAGAACGGGAAGGGTCTTTTCAAATGCTGTCTGATCTTCCTCAGGCTTCCCCATTCTAGGACAGCAGCTGATCCTTTGCCTACTGAACTGTCCCACTGGCGATGCCAGACTTTCTCATTTTATTTTGTCCCTTCCTGAGTCTCCAGCTCATCTCGGCTGGATACCCCAGTGGTCCCTCCTCCCACCCTCCGCTTTGGTCACACAGGACCAAATCGGCTTTCATCAGCCCAAACAAGGCAGTAACAAACAGAATAAAAGTGGTGGAACAAAAGAAGGATTTGCTAGTTGGCGGTTTTGAAGTAGGAATCATGAGAATTCAGAGACAAGAGAAAATAGCAAAAATGTTTTGGGGAGGAAAGGGATGCTAGCTTTTTTTTGGCTGAGTTCAGTCATCCTCCCTGGATACAGAGAAAACAAGGGAAAACTGAAATTTGCCTTCCCTCTCGCTCTACTACTACAGTGTGTAAATATGCCTTTTGTTTTTGCAAGGAAAACATGATGAGATCTTGGAGCGCCTGACAGTTCTGAGACCTCACTGCTTTATCTCTGCTTCACTAATATATGTATGTAAGCATAATTCTTGGGTGCAGGTACACAGGTTGAAGGAAAAAGCTCAGATGACCTCTGAACATCTTCATTGCTTTGGCTGTGCATATTTTCAGGGATCTCTTACTTTTCCTACCTGGTGGACTAAAGGTGTATTGATAAGAAATGCCATCCTGCTACCCTTGCTTACACACGTAGTCGATAAGTGATTACATTGCTCAGAACTGTGGGGTAAGCTTCTACAAGCAGCAGCACATCTCAGCTGCGTATCTCACCATGCTGCACATCTCAGGCTGCACTGTTAATTAATTGTACAGAAATGATATAGCATAATTAAGACCAGTGTAGTCTGGGGGAAAATAGCTTCCAGTATGTGGTTGATCTGTACCTTTTGGGAAAAAAAAAAAGAAAAATAGAAGGCTTGCACTGAGAAATTCTCTGGGATGTTGTGTGGTATGAAAGCAAAACACAAAGGGCTTGCTCATCTTTTGGCAGACAGTACTTGTTTCTGGCTGTAGTAGCCAGTCACAGGATACAGATGCACGTGTACAGCAACTTGATTAGGCAATCACACCTAGGGATGACACTGATATATGCCAGTGGGGACACAGGTAAGAATGGAGATCTGCAGTGAAGTGGATGTGATTTAAATCATGATCATCACAAATAAAAAGGCCACACGAAACCACAGGTTTTAACAGCAAGAATATCTCTTTAGGCAGACCTATCAAGGTGGAACCATATGTAACACCTGATGGCAAGAAAGTGACATTACTTCTCTACTCTTGCTTTCCTTAGGGCATGTATGAATGGGAAAGTAGAGCAGTCACTCAGCTTTGGCTTTACCCTCAGGGGCAACCAGTGGTGTTTCTTCTATGAGCCCACTGTGCACTGACATTTTCTTAGTATTTTCAGAGGTCAAGCTATGGAGCCTCCAGGTGCATGGTGCTCCCTTACCATGTCACCCAAGGTTTGGACAGTCTGCATGAGAACAGGCACATTTCATGTAGGGTTGAAGTCCAAGTCAGAAATTGGCTATAAAACATCCATTTATCCATCCATACCTACTGTAGTATTAGGGCAGTATAGGTTAGCTGAGCAGAATTTGGCTCAGCCTGTGTGGGGAAGCCAACAAAATGTGATTTTGATGCCAGTGGTGAAATTCTCACTGATATTAGAAGGGGAATGATTTGCACTTCTCTGTGACTGCAGACAAGAACTGATTGGCAGCCTCCAGGGAACTGCATTTTCTCAAAAAGGAAATATTATTTATAATTATTTATATCTGAGTTTTAATCATTTCTTGTGTTAATTTCAGCATGAATAGATTACACAGTCATTTCAGAGAAATGCTGTTACTTCAGTTCTGCTGGAGCGGTGCCTTTGTTCGCCTTGTGGCACTAACTTCCTTAGAAGAAAGTTTATTAAAGAAAGACATCAATATTTAGTTCTCTGAAACTAACCTATAAACCTATAGGAATTTGGTAAGAAATACTTTCCATTAAGGAAAAGCTGGAATATTATTATGCTAATAACAGTCTAGATGGTGCCATTCCGTGTAGAATACCATAGGTATTAGTGAAAGTTTTGTGCTAAATTACTACTACTCTTAGGTAGTGGTTTCTGAAAAAAAAGGATATACTGCCCAGCTGGATCTTAATCCTGCTGCATTTACTTAGGCAAACTTTGTCTTTGAAATGCTTTCAAAATCTGTCCCAGTTTTCATCAGGAGTCATGCTTGAATAATATTACAGGATCAAGCTTAAAATGTAAGGCCAACAGAATTTAAATATATAAGACAGATCTTCTCTTAATCATGGGATGTAGAACCTAGGTTAGAGGAGGAAAGTGCTCTACCTTGAGCTCATTACTTCTTGTCTTAGCCACTGCAGACTGATTTCTCCATGTGTTCTTGTGTTGTTCTGTTTTTCAGAGACAGCGCTATTGCTACTGAAAGGATGGGGCCCCTGGAAGCAATGGGTGAAGAAAACCAGACAGATGAAATGAAGATGGAATTGTTCACCAAGCTGTACTTGCCAAGATACACCACACCACTCAATGAACTGGCTCTCGACCCCAAACCAGAATTGAAGGACAGCACAACGCTAGTTGAGGTGCAGATAATCCTCATCTTTGCTTACTGTTCCATCATTCTGTTGGGGGTGATCGGGAACTCTCTTGTGATCCATGTGATCATCAAGTTCAAAAACATGCGCACGGTGACCAACTTCTTCATCGCCAACCTGGCTGTGGCTGATTTGCTGGTGAATACATTGTGCTTGCCTTTCACTCTAGTTTACACTCTATTGGGTGAGTGGAAACTGGGCCCAGTCTTGTGCCACTTGGTGCCTTATGCCCAAGCTCTTGCTGTGCATGTGTCTACGGTTACGTTGACTGTGATTGCCTTGGATCGACATCGCTGTATTGTCTATCACTTGGAAAGCAAAATCTCTAAGCGTATCAGCTTCCTGATTATAGGTGTTGCATGGGCAGTCAGTGCCCTGTTGGCAAGCCCTCTGGCCATCTTCCGCGAGTACTCGCTGATTGAGATCATTCCTGACTTCAAGATTGTGGTTTGTTCTGAGAAGTGGCCAGGGGAGGGGCAGCTTAACTACGGCACCATCTACAGTGTCTCCATGCTCCTGATCCAGTACGTGCTGCCTCTGGCCGTCATCTCCTACGCTTACACCCGCATTTGGACCAAGCTCAAGAACCATGTTAGTCCTGGGGCAGGGAACGACCACTACCACCACCGGCGTCAGAAAACCACCAAGATGCTGGTTTGCGTGGTGGTTGTGTTCGCTGTCAGTTGGCTGCCATTTCATGCCTTCCAGCTAGTCAGTGATATTGACAGTCAGGTGTTGGACCTGAAAGAGTACAAACTGATCTACACGGTGTTTCATGTCATTGCCATGTGCTCAACATTTGCTAACCCCCTTCTCTATGGCTGGATGAATAACAACTACAGGACGGCCTTTCTCACAGCTTTTCAGTGTGAGCAGCGGCTAGACTCCATCCACCCTGAAGTGTCAGCAGCTTTCAAAGCCAGGAAGAAACTGGAAGCAAAGAAGAGTCAGTTCCCTGGAGACTCTTTCACACAACCTACCAATGTCTAAGATTTCTGACTTTAAAGAAGAAATGCACATGTTGTGGACAAAGGAATAAATCCATTCTGACACATGCATTTTTAATGCATAGTTTTACTCATAAAAGGTGAAAGAAAAGTAGCAGGCAAGTCAAGGCAGGTGATGTGATTTGAGGGGAGTAGGTTGGCACCATGAGGATGTGACTACACAACTCCAAGGAAATAAGAGAGATATTTTGTTTGTGGCTGTCTATAACATGGTAAGAGAGAACCCCATCCCTCCCATCCCTACTTGACAAGGCTAAATGACAAAGGCGGAGTTTGCTGCTTTGTCTATAGGAAGGTAAATGGCTGTTTTGTAGCACAGGAATGCTCCTGACAGCAGCAGGCAACTTGTATATTGCATGTAGAGACCAGGGAGAATAGAAGTCTCCTGGAAGAATGAAGCCTGTCTGGGGAAAATGGGCTGTGCTGGTTAAAGCTCAAACATTTCAGCCGCTTTTTCTTCCACAGGGACCTTTTGTGGAGATAAGGAAAATAGAAAGAGAGATACGGTACTGTTTTTGACTTGCACTGAAGCACTTCAAACCAGAATATTCTGAATGGATTAGGGGGAAGAAAAAGAGAAAAGGAAAAAATACCAAATTTGGTATGAAGAAAGGTAAAGGTGGGTCAATCAAATGGGGTCAAAAGTCATTCCTTATGAATTGGCTATGGTTATGTTGGTGAGAAAAATTGCAAGCCTGGGGCCTCATCACTAATTCTCTGCAGATCCCTACCTTTAATTCCACATTTGGAAGAGCTCATAAACACAGAGCTTTAAAGTGGCATTTGAGGGAGGAGACGCAGGCTCAGGTCTTTTATGAGCACTTCATAAACTTCCAATATTTTAATTTTCAAGACCTGCTTAAATGTCTGACATATTAACTCCACAGGCTTTGAATTGTTGCTGCTTTTTCTCTGTGTAATAAAACAGCAGATAATTTTGATCTTCTGGAAAGGCTGCTAGATGGCAATGTGCTTTTCCTTATTGTGGTTTTATGTCATGCACTCATCTCATCTTGGAGCATTTTCCATCTTTAGCTTTAGTAAAAGCTTTAGATTGAGTGTAACCTAATAACAGTATGCTACGTTTATGCGATAACTTATCAGCTATTCTGCATGCTGTAGTTAATAGTTAAATTCCTTTTTTGCTCAGGTATAAAATTTTAATCTGTTTACTGTGCTGTACACAGTGATGTTCAACTCTTCTGTGTCTTTGTTTAGCCATTTTGAACTCATTAAATAGACAAAGAAAATTTCTATCCGTATTTGTTCCAAGCTGCCCTGCTGCTTATCAAGAATAAAAATAAGTGTGGTAGTTTCACTTGGAGTCTCTTTCCACAGCTACATTTTGGCTGCCTCTTTTTTTTCTTTTTTTTCCCCCAATTTTTCTGCGTTCCTAGATTTGCTGTGTCCTCTCTTAGAAATTTAAAAACATCAGAACTCCAGTAGTGAAGTGTTAGCACTGTAGCAGCGTCAGATATTTATCAAGCAGGGAAATTCAGCTTTATGTATGCAATATCTTGCCACCATTCTTTAAAAATCCATGAAATCATTTGGACTTGGCTTTTTCATGAACAGAGGAGGGAGGTCTAGAGAATTAGCTAGTGTTTACTCCAGGAAGAAAATGTATCCATCATTATTGAACAGTTATACGAAAATAGATTAATTCTCAAACATGTGCTTTCAAGATATTGTCCACAAGTTGTTTTTGTCTAAGTATTAATGATATCCAAAATGTAAGCTTGAAACATTTATTGGTGTGGAAGGATTACAGAAGTGTGCGATTATTATGGACATCAATCACATGTATCAGTTGATTCTTTACACTTTATCAAAAATGTATTCTTTCCACAAATAGCATTCTGTATTTAAAAAAGCAAATACTCTTCCCCCACCTCTGGTTGAAAGTTGTTTCAACTCTTTTATGCCTGTTTGAGTGTGAGAGTTTTGAAGTAACCATGACAGTGTCTGCTGAAGCTATAATTGCTGGGCTAATTCTCAAAAATTTTAAGGTAGCTTTATGTCATCCTGGATGAAAGTGATTGATTAGAAATTACCTTTCAATCGTTTTATGGCATCATTATGAGCTTTCCCTGCAGCCATTGTGTTGTGACAAAGTTGTGCACTAATTTCTCACATTGCTTTCCACTTGGTGCACTATTTCTCATTGTGCTTTCTGTGCGGAGAAAAGCACTGCATTGATGCCTGCTGTGGGGTGACAGACTGCCACCCAGTATTCCACCACATGGTGTGGACTCCACATCTGCCGCAGCAGGGTTCACAGTGTTGTAGGAACATTAGAGATTTCCTCACCAAAAGCAATCGGGTAGCAACATCCCTCAGAGTTCCTGCAAATCTCAGCTGTCAGAAGAATGTGGAGAACCAGGGTTAGTCCTCATTCCCTTCTAAGAGAAAAGAAATCTACAAGTAAGCTGTAAGCATGAGATTGAGGAGTCTGCAGAGGATCTCCTGTTTTTCCTGAGGTGGTTCTGCTTTGCTTGAAATAGGAATGCAGATCTCTCCATTCACACAATAGTGCTTTAATTAATTTTTAAAAAGCACTATCTATCTCCTTTTCCCATTGAATAAGTACAGGTTTTATACAAAGCCAAGCAATGCTAGCAGTAGTACTCATTTAAGAATTTGCAAGGAGGGGATGGGACAAGTAAATGAAATGTCATCTCTGATCAGAGCAAGAATTTGAATTGACATGCCTCAGTTCTCAGGAGAATGATGTAGCCACCACACAGCAGCCTCTCCTGAGTTAATATCTTCTTAGAGCTGTCTTATTGTATACAAAGCAATTCAACATCTAATATGATTTTATAGGTGAGTGGTTATGAAGTTTGCATGGTACCTGGGTTCCAAGCCAAATATATGAAAATAAAGACAGTATTTAAGTTACACCCCAACTCTGTTCTTCATGAGTACTTCTACCATAAGGCACTGCATTGCAGGCAGGAGGACATCAAGGCAAGCAGCATCATGCTAACCTCTGGGTGGGTCTTACTTGAGGCTCTTCTTTGGGGCTGACTTATAGAAGAGAGACCTACAAACTATCTCATCCAATGTTATCTAGGATCTTAGTTACTCAGTATTGTGCTTTAGGCCTCTATGAGAGTGAGCATCTCTGCATAGCTTAGCCACAGCAGAATTGAGAAGAAGGCACCTCAATAGGAATTTCAAAAGAATTAAGTTCAGGTGTATAAGAAACTGAAACAGAAGAGCTGGGCTTGCACAACAAATGGGTTAGTATACGTATGTTTCAGTATATAAACTGTACAACAGAGCCGTGCAAAAGATGTTTGTGGGGAATAACTGGCAGCTGCCACACAGTTGGTATAATTGTATCTTGGATATAATGTATAATGGACATCCATTGCCAAAACGTTAATAACACTAACACTAATAACCAAATAAAAACTATTATCTGCAAGTTATCTGTCAGTCCTCAAAAGAACCATGGAATTTACAGATTAATATAATCCATTTCCTTGCTTCATAGTTTCTAAATTCCCCCGAAGACTTTTCTTATATTAATCCAGATTGACCTTAAGGGATAAATTTTGTCTTAGAATCCCTGTGTTATTTACCTGGTGCTATTATTATGAATGCCACTCCACAATATGAGAGCTGCTTTGTGGCAAATTACAGGTTCTTTGCCCTAAGAAGCTCAGAGATGTATGTAAATCCATTCAAGGTTAGTGGTGTAGGAGAGCCACGTTTTTAATACTGCATCAAAAATGCTCATTTGTGTAATCAGTAGTGATTTTCATACCTCATCTTCATGTTTTGAAGATATTAAACTAGATATTATTCAAAAAGGAAATTATACAAAAGTGGTGAGGAAATCTGAATCTGAACTTAGAAAGCCTGAGAATGAATGGCAACCTCAAGGAGCAGAAAAGAGACACAAGCAGGGTCAGTAGGATCATCATTGATTTATAGGCTTTCCTCCTCCCCTTCGTCTGGGCAGTGAGAGAAACGTGTTGCAATGAAACCAGGGCAAATGAAAACACCAATCAATTGTATGCACAGGGCAAAGTGTTGCCCAGGGAAACTGAGGAACTGCGAGGGGAAATTCCTGCGATAATCTGAGCCTTAAAGTTTGTGTTATGTTCTCAGGCAAGAAAATCTGTACCTGTACATTATTTTACCTAGATGCAGTATAGGTAAACAGCTCTGTACTCTTAATGTGCCAGTACACGAGATGAATAATGCATACATATCCCTCATAAGGCTCATTTCAGATGGGATATATGAAGGAACTATTGCTTCTGCTTTCTTCTCTCAGACTTCGCTGAGCTCCTCTGAAAGGAAGAGAGCTTCAAGCTATAAAAATTAAAGACTGCGGAATCACATGCCTGGTGATGTAGGCATACTTTAGTTTGAAAAAAGAACCAACAACTAAATAAATATACTTTGATGGTACTGCATAAGAGAAACAGACTGTGGTTTGCCTCTTGGACCAGGAATTTGCACAACTGGACTTTATATGAAACAGACTTACTTGTGTGCTTCACAGCTCTCAAGGAATACTCTACTAAACCTACCCTACGTGACTTTTTCAATAGCAGAATCTGTATTTAAACATACTTGGGGACAAATTATTTATGACCCTTAAAGTCTGCACACAAAAATAAAGGTTTAGAGCAATTCCCTTTTTACTGCTGTCCTCTAGCATTAGAGCTGTTAGTACTCAGCCACATCTCAATTAGCAACACTGTGACTTTTGAATTTACTTGAGGTAATGAAGCTGGTGAAGCAGGGATCAGTTTGTTTGGGCTGGTGGCACTGCAGCCACGGCAGAGCTGCCCCAGGGCTGACTCATCCCATTAGCTTAGGGCTAGCCCCGGTACCTCTCACAGACTCTAGCACTGATGTGCCTGCGGCTCTGAAAGCAGTGGCCACTACATGATACATGACCGGAGCGTGAAAGCTGCTCCTTCAGCAGCACTGGCCTTTCCCATGCCCTTGTCAGCAGTCCTACTCATAGCAGAAAGAAACTGGCATCAAGATCCACCGGGGAGAATATTTTACATGTAAGAAGTGATCATGTTCTTGTCCTGAAAATCTGACCAAGGGCGATGCCAAAATACAAATACTTTAAGGCAGAGCTGGAAGCAGCCGTGCTGGGATAGGAGTGGCAGCAGCATGATCCCTCCTCGGCTACCGCAGCGTGGAGCATCTGCTGCTACAGGCACTGCTAATGGGAGGGGATAAAATAAACTTCATACTCCAGAGAAGCTGCCTCCATTTAAACCTGGTATTCCAGTGTCAGATTTATCTCATGGGACACAGACAGTTGATTCAACCTACTCCCACAGCTGCTAAAACATCTTGCCAGGTTTCTATATACCCTCTGCTCGGTGTTTTGATTTTGCGTGAGTATCCTCCAACACTATATATATATATATATAAAAAATATGTAAAACTAAAAATTACATTTTGCAGTCTATAGTTCTTTATCTCAAGCAGAGGACCTAATGATTTCCTCGCGCTTAATGGGGGTTCCTTTGAACCTGTGATGGACCAGGAAAAACGGAGGAGTGTTACCTGAGTGCAGACATCATAGAATGATAGATTCGTTTGAGTTGGAAGGGATGTTTAAAGGCCATCTAATCCAACTACCCTGCAGTGAACAGGGACACCTACAGCTGGATCAGAATGCTCAGAGCCCTGTCCAGTCTGACCCTGAGTGTCTCCAAGGATGGGGGACCTCTGCTCGTGCAGAACCGCACAGGCTGCATGCATTCCTGAGGCCTAAGGTGGTTCAACTGGAGGGTGATTATTTTGAAATGAGGCCTTAAAACAGGTCTGTAAAAATCAAGTTTTAAGAGCAACACATTTTAGGAAAACTACATCATTACTTACAAGAGTTAATCACACAAAATGAAAAACAGGAGTTCATACTTAAGATTATTAAAATGCCTCATAGCAAAAGCTGGAGACTAGAGATTCCTTTAATTAAAACTTGAATTTGGCTTTATCAATTTGCTGATGGCTGTTCAGCCATCTCTGGAGATGGGAAAACGAGGGCACAGACAAGTAAGGCGTGCTTGATATCATATGGCCAAGTGCACTGTTCGCAGCAGTGCCTGTGTGAGTGCAGCCTCTGTGCCAGATGGCTGAAGGCTTCCTCACTGTCTGTGGGAACAGGCTGGGAGTCCCTTCCATTTCAATTACTTTGCTAAATAAAACAAGAACAGAGTGAGAAGCTGAGCAACATGCTCCTGATAGTTGACAGCACTTTGTTAGCACTCTCCCTGGCACTGCTTGGGCTGTACCAACCAGCACTCTACAAGACAAAGATTGTGGACATGTGCAACAGGCTGTTCCCAGTGGATTCTGCAGACGGTTCCCTCCGTCCCATCACTAAACACTCTGACATGCCTTCAGTGCCACCTGAGGATCCACAAAACTCTGAAGGCTTCAAATACCACAAACTTTGTAGGAAAGCTACCAGTCTACATTACCTCACCACGGGGCCAAAAGTACAGTACCTGGCCAAGTTTCATTGAGTTATAGCCACTGTATAGTATATTTCCTTGCATGAAGAAGGACATTTTCCATCTTTCTACAAGGAGTAAGCAAACTCTTAGGCAAAGAGGATTTCCTTGGGTACTGCACTCACGCTCTGACCTAACTTGGCAAATAGCTGTGGCTGTTGTGAGCAAATAGCAGAGCTGCTTCTAGGATGCTGTATCTCTCTGAAAGCAAAAATATGAAAACACAAAATATCTATATCTCCTGCTGTTTGTGTGACCTGATTCAATACTGCTGTCATTTTTTGTTTGCTTTGCACAGCTACTTTTCTGTGTAGGCTTAGAGATAACAGTTACCAGCAGTAGGGAGACATGGCAACACAAGAAGTCATGGAGCAGGTACTACGTTGTATGATATGCAAGGGGTCAAGAAAGCCCACCTGGGTAACCAACCAGTTCCTGCCTCGGGGGATGGCTGGTAAAACTTCAGCCATAGGGATACACAGCTTATGGTCTCCTGTAGAGATCCTATGTGAGTCATCTTTAGCCAGAAAAAAACAAAATTGCAATGATGAGCAGAACTGAGAACGGAGAAAGTGTTAGAATACAACAAAGAGAGCCTCATTGTGTACAGCCGGTTCTCCTCCTTTAAAGTGGAAAATCCATGGTTAACTCAGTTAACTGGAATCAAATGTAGAGAAAGGAAAGGAGAAGAACTCATTACGTTCAGTAATCTCATTTTTATTTGCTTTCTTTCTACTAATGGTGAAGAAAAAGGGCTGCTATCTAACTCTGTGTATAATTGATTACCAGGACATAAACTGAAATGAAAAATAATGTTCTCCACAATTGCTATTCAAAAGCTTAAGCCTGAAAAACACCCTAAAAGGATGTTAACAGGTTTATCAGTCCTTTTCATCATTCTTTCATTTTTAGCACTTGTTCAGCTTGTGCTATGAATGCTGATTTTAGATATCAGAAATATCTATCTTACCCACCCTTAAGTTAGCTGGAAACCCCAACAGTGTGCTCACATATTATTGATAAACTACTGCCTAGTATCTCTCATAATCACTTCTTCTAGTTCAGTCTGTAAGACCTGGCAGTAACTTCCTCTAATCCTACTTTGTCTTTATTATTAGCTGTTCCTGACAAACTCTAAGAACACTTCATAATCTCATATGCATGCGTTGAATATGTATCATACTGCTCATTTCTGGCTTCTCTGATTTTCCATAGTAGAATATAGCTGTTCCAATTAGGAAAAAAAAATCAAAATACAATCCTTTATATTTATTGCTATGTTTACCACTTCTCAAAGATATAATAAAGGTGATACCAGAAACTCTACATCTCTATGAGTTTATATACATGGGTGTATTGTGTACTGGCTTGGTACTATACAGGAGACTAGAATTTCGGCTACATAACACTTAGATCTTTATTTCTATATAAAAACCCCGCAGCCACAACTTGAACAGCTACTTGAAATCACTAATCAAAACCCAGTAATGTTCACAAATAAAGCAGCAGAAAAGGCTACGTGTGTGCTTGGCAGAAGAGAAAATAAGGCAATCTGGACTCTGACTTCCTTACAGCAGTGTATCTTAAGAGATGCTGAACTTTGGCTCAAGAAGGTGTGCTGCTCCTCTGATTTGTCCTGTTACACAGAACACTGGTCACCTTCAGCACACACAAGAGCTCATCACATGGTCTCTACTACTGAAGAGCAGCTACCAGGTGGGCAAAATATACAGTGAATGCGATGATGACAGTACTATAGTGGTCTTGAAATAGCATCCCTGACCCCCCACCCCCCCTTAGCCTGTTATTGCTCCTTTCCCCACCAAATTTATCAGTTTATTGTGGAAGATATTTTTCTTTTGGGACCTTCAAGTGACAGTTTTTCACAGGAAATTTTCCAGCTCTATGTCTTTACAAATCCAAAACAGCTGATATTTAAACAGCAGGGAACAGCCAACAGTGCAAATAGAGCTACAACTCCATCGCAGCAGGGCTTTCTGTTTAAAGCAAATGAAATGCTGACTTGTTAAAGGAAAACAGGTAATGGAGAGCAGGCTCCTCACATAGAAAAATCGGAGGTACTCAATGAGTGCTTTGCCTCAGTCTTCACTGATGGTCAGGCTCCTCCCCATGTCTGCCAGGACCCTGAACCTCTAGGTGAGGGTGTGGGGAGCAGATTCTGTCCCACTGTAGCAGTGGAACAAGTCCGAGACCTCCTCATGCATTTGAATGTATATAAGTCCATGGGGCTGGATGATATCCATCATAGATATCATCCTGAAATCAGGATATCGTTCTGAAAGAGATGGCTGTGGTTGCTGAGCCGCTCTCCAGCACATTTGAAAAATCATGGCTGTTTGGTGAAGTCCCTGGTGACTGGATAAAGGGAAACATTACTCCCAGTTTTAAGAAAGGGAGAAAGGATGACCCAGGGAACTACAGGCCAGTGAGCCTCACCTCTGTGCCTGGGAAGATCATGGAGCAGATCGTCCTAGAAGCTATGTTAAGGTACATATGAGACAAAGAGGTGATCCGAGACAGCTGGCATGGCTTCACCAAGGGCAAATCTTGTCTGACCAATCTGGTGGCCTTCTTTGATGGAGTGACAGCATCAGTGGACATGAGAAGGGCGACAGATGCCATCTTCCTAGACTTCTGCAAAGCCTTTGACATGGTCCCTCACCACATCCTTCCCTCTAAATTGGAGAGGTATGGATCTGAAGGATGGATTGTTCGATGGATTAAGAACTGGTTGGGTGGACACAGCCAAAGAGTTTTGATCAATGGTTCTATGTCAAGGAGGAGGCTGGTCACAAGAGGTGTCCCTCAGGGATCGGTCTTGGGACTGGTGCTCTTCAACATCTTTATCAATGACATAGATGATGGCATCGAGTGCACCCACAGCAAGTTTGCAGATGACACCAAGATGAGCTGTGCAGTCGATACACTTGGAGGGAAGGGAAGCCATCCAGAGGAACCTGGACAGGCTGGAGAAGTGGGCCCATGTGAACCTAATGAGATTCATCAAGGCCAAGTGCAAGGTATTGGACTTTGGCCAGGGCAATCCCAGGTATTTACACAAACTGGTCAAAGAACCCCTTGAGAGCAGCCCTGTGGGGAAGGACTTGGGGGTCCCAGTGGACGAGAAGCTGGACATGAGCCAGCAATGTGTGCTTGCAGCCCGGAAGGTCAACTGTGTTCTGGGCTGCATTAAAAAAGGGGTGGCCAGCAGGGAGAGGGAGGTGATTGTCCCCCTCTACTCAGCTCTTGTGAGGTTCCATCTGGAGTACTACATCCAGGTCTGGGGCCCCCAGCACAAGAAGGGTGTTGAGCTCTTGGAATGGCTCCAGAGGAGGGCCACTAAGATGATCAGAGGGCTGGAGCACTTCTCCTCTGAAGAAAGGTTGAGGGAACTGGGCTTGTTTGGCTTGGAGAAAAGAAGGCTCCATGGAGAGCTCACTGTGGCCTTCCAATATTTGAAAGGAGCATGTAAAAAGGAGGGGGAACAACTGGGTTGATAGTGATAGGACAAGGGGGAATGGTTTTAAACTGAGACAGGAGAGGTTTAGGTTAGATATTAGGAGGAAGTTTTTCACTCAGAGGGTGGTGACACACTGGAACAGGTTGCCCAAGGAGGTTGTGGATGCCCCGTCCCTGGAGGCATTCGAGGCCAGGCTGCATGTGGCTCTGGGCAGCCTGCTATAGTGGTTGGTGACCCTGCACATAGAAAGGGGGTTGAAACTAGATGATCATTCTAGTCCTTCTCAACCCAGGCCATTCTGTGATTCTATGATTCTATGATTCTAAAACAGTGAAGGTTAGAGCACTGATGACTTCTTATGTTCTTATGTTGATAATTTCAGGTTAGATACTTCATTCATGTTTCTCTACTGAAGTTTTGCCTTTCTTGTATCTGAGTTCCTTAGGGAAAAGTCAGATCAAAGAGGCAAATTAGCAGGATTGATTTTTTTGTTTGTTTCTATTTTTTTTTTCCCAACACAGATAGACCGAATTGCACTTCTGATCTCTGTCACTGGGCATGTAATTCTTGGATTTGGTGTCTATATCTGAATTCTTGCGAGCTAAAGCACTTGCTGCTGGACTTTGGTGGATGAATATCAGTTTCTGCTACCAAAAATGCCTGAGAGATAGAAGAAGGCAAATTTCAATGAAAAGTGATTCTGAATTCAGCTTCCAAATTCCTTATACTCTTTTGAAATTCTCTGCATAAGCAATTTACATGCATATTTAGCTCACACAGCCTAACTCCTTAAATAGCATGGAAGAACCAGCAGCATCCAACTAAAGTTTCATGGGGCCTACCCCAAGGCTGTGCCTGAAGGCAGTTAAGTACTGGGCTTTTATATTACCTCACTCCTTGCAGCCCTAAGCAAGTATATGTATGCTTTCAGGAACAAACTGGAGTGCTCTGGGGATGGAAAGCTTGCAGACACTCCATTGTCCTTGGTGAAATTCTGGTCTATGCCACATGGATGCAGCAAGGCTGAGAGTGACTGCACAGCTCAGTCCAACAGCCCATCTCCTGAAGGCCAACATTAGTAAAGTCAATGGGTAGCATGCAGATTGTATAGCTTGCCACACTTCTTTCCTTATGGTAGAGCTAACACTCTGGGATATCTCCGACAAGTGGTTTTCAGCAGTGTTACTTGGAAAAAGTGGGTAGAAGGGTATTCACTGTTTTTTAGACAATATTTTTTTTTTCTGTAGCAACTCTGAGGAAACACACCACTGTAACCATCCTGCAAAGCACGGCAGGCAGACTTCAGGTGGCCAGCCTTTTAGCTTGCCTTATTTCCTGATGCAACTTGCTGATCATTCCTGGGTGCTTCCCTCCTGGCTATCACCAAGGTCAGGCTTTAGCTTTTGGAAATTTCTTGGGTGATTTGAGTCTGTGGGCAAGACAGCTTGCAACCTCCCTCCATTCCTTTCCTAGAAGCACAATGCTGATTCTCATTTTCAAGCAATCCTCTTCAGCAAAGTGTGTACAAAACAGGGAAACAGTTCATTCAAAATGCCATGAAATGACTTGTGCAATTGCACAGATAACATTTGGAATAGGGGTGTATGAGTTCACTTGTATAATGTCCAAAACTCATGTACAGCTGCATTTAGAGAACAATCCTCTCAGAGACTGCTGCAGAACTTGCTGCAGATTTCAGTTTCTCTCTGGACATCATTTGGGAAGAGAATGCTGAAAGCCAACACAAACAATTGTTTCAGTATCCAACCTACAAGAGGGACAAAATCTACTCAGTGTGAATTGGCTATTAGTCTTCAAAAATTCATTGGTTTTTCATTTTTTGTTAACACATACAGACTGAGTTTTACAGCAGCTCCTTTTAAAAGTATGACTGTAGGTAGTGTTCCTACTATACTTCCATAATGTGGCTGAAGGACTGGTAAAAGGGAGATTTGGCTATTAAAGCACAGATGTGCTCCCATTGCTTATACTCTTGGAAACACTTAATGCCAATGCTGCTAGATCTGAGCACTGTGGCACCTAGCAACTCTGAAGTACGCCAATCCTAATGTACTTTGGAAGATATTTTATTCAGATGAACAGCGTGCCATTTAAGGTCATGACTGGTTTGTAAATCCGTGCTCTACTGAGCTCTCTTAAATTATACCAGATCAAAATATTCTTATTCTTTTGCATGGACAGAATGTAAGACATGCCTGATGTAGTCTTACTATTTTGTTTTACCCTCAGTTACTATGTCAGGTTTAATAAAAAATCATTAGTTACCTAAGACAGAGTCCTGACTTTTTTTTTTTTTTTCCTCAGAGAGATGCTTAAGGGGAATGCTATAAGAAAATGGAAGGAAAGAAATCGGGCATTTGCAAAGGTATCAGAAGATGATTCTAACTATAAATGATTGACGGGGAAAGAAGGAAAGTGTTTATCATGTAGAGATTTATATTATGTACTCCTTTGCTGGCACAAAGCATAGCTAAACACTCCTGTTCAGTGTTTTCCAAAGCAGGGCACAAACACACAACAGTAGGCACTGCAAGCTGCTGACCAGGTTCTCAGCTCCCACAAATTAGGTCAGTGTAGTTCCACTGCACCTCATAACACTAAGCCCATTTATATCGCATTGTGGCACCCGCTCGAATAGCTCTCCCTTTCACACGCTCAATTTCAGGTAGAGTCTATAAAAAGAAATGCACTATGATAGATCTTTTTCATATGTCCTACTTTTCTGTCTTTGGAGCTTTGTTTGGATTGTTTGTAAAAGCAGCTTGCATCCTCGTATTTGAAATCCACCCTGAAATAGGAGAGAGAATGGAGGGGAAAGGGGCTCTGCAAGGTTGGGCAGCCATTCAAACCAGGGCACATGGGGAAAAACTCCGGTGAGTAGCTGGGGGCTCTGTGGTGGAAATACCAAGTTTAGAAGGAATGCCTCAGACCACGATTACAAGCAGAGTAGTCTTTTTTTTTTTTTTTTTTTTTTTTTTTTTTTCTTTCCTTAAAGAAACCTTGAAGGCATGCAATGTGGAGAGGAGAAGTAGAGGGCTTGGGACCAGAAGGTTGAGTTTGATTAAAAAATTCAGTCCTGTGCTATGGTAGTAGAGAGTTAGGGATTGGAGCTATGATCAAAGCAGATAATAATAAGTGTCTTTGCCCAGATCCATTAATGCCATATCTACTAGATGCCTTTTTCACTCAGCTAAGTGCTAGACCTGACATACCTACTTTAATGGTGGTACCCACCAATGTCCATACTTTGCGAGTGCTATGAGAACTGAAAGTTCAAGGACATTCAGTCACCTTAGCAGAAAGGTTTTCTTGTCCCTGTGCTCTTGTTTTTAGTAAAGAGTATCTTTTATTCTTAGGTTGTCCTGATAATCACAAAATCTGAAGAGATCCTACAGAAAAATATTTTCACTTTATCACATTCATTAAACCTGATGCAGAGTTTTGTTTCTCCTCCTCACAACATCAAACATTCACATTTAGCAACCCAGTGGACGGCCTAAATAGCAACTAAAGCTCCTCATAGTGGCCAGCTGCCTTGGCCAGAATTTCAGCAATGCAGCTGTTGGCTGGCAGCTGCTCCTTCATCTGTTCTTGTTCCCATAGAAATGAAGTAGTTAAACTTTGGCAAAGACTTTTTTTTTGTTCATTTTTCTTTTTTCTGAAAGAAAGAACAATGGCAACAAGACTTGTGAAGTGCTTAAATGGGGCTCTCTTTTGCTGAAAGTGGCATAATACAAGCAACCAGACACAGAATCATCAGATCCCGTGGCAACCGTGTAGTACAGGCTCAAGTGGAAAAGTGATATTGGCATATTTCCTCAGACAGTGACTCAACAGCAGTAAAAGATCAGTGCAAGTTTACCAGATGAAAAAAAAAAAAAAGAAGCATGACAGAACACCTGTAGGTGTAAGTTTCTCTCTTTTTAATTTAATGATATTCATTTGTCCTAGTGAGGAAGGAGCAGAATATATTGTATTGGTTTCTTTTGTTATGCCATACACAGACATGATCAAAATATTTGCTGCTGAAATCACATTCTTCCTTTTGTAATAACCATCTTGTGAGAAGCTACAGCTTTCTTGTCTAGTGAATGCTTGTGCTCACACATCTTTTGAGCAATGTGTTGCTCTCACTTATCCCTACCGAAATTATTCTGGGATTTTAACAGCTCAGAAGAGCAGCAGTTGGCCCAATGGGGTATGTGTGCTTTAACATTCCTGTGAAAAGAAGACAATTTTACTTGGCATTTAAATATGCCAAAAAGGATAGGAAAATAGCATCCTTCCCAGAAAGGGGTCCCATTCTGCCTTAGTTGGATGTCCTGGTTTCAGCTGGGACAGAGTTGATTTTTCCTTTGAAGTGTCTAGTAAGATTCTATGTTTTGGCTTTAGGAGAAAAACAATGTTGATAACACAGTGATGTTTAGTTGTTGCTGAGCACCGCTATATGAGCCTAGGACATTTCAGGGTTTTGGCTTCCTGTACTGCTCTGCCAGCACAAGGAGCTGAGAGGGGACAGAATTAGGACACTGACCTAAACTAGCCAAAGAAATAATTCACACCATATGATATCATGCAAAAAAAGCAAAACATGAAGAAAACAGTGGGGAGTTGGGCTGGTAGGCAGCTGCTGCTTGGGGACTGGCTGGGCATTGGTCAGTGGGTGGTGAGCAATTGCTTGTCCATCACTTGTTTTGTATAAAAGCTAATAATGTATAAAATATATACAATATCTTTTTTTCCTCTTCCTTTTCTTTCCTAGTAAATCTATGAATTCTACTTTGCTGGCTTTTTTTCCAATTTTCTCCCCCAACCCAACAGGAGTTGGGGGGTGAGTGAAACACTGTGTGGTGCTGAGCTCCCTGCTAGGTTAGACCATGGCAGTGAATTTTATGCACTACAATCACTGATCTTGCTTACAGACGTTGCATATGAATAACAGTGCTCCAGACAGGTTCAGACTAGTGGTGCAGTTTGTCTTTCCACAAAGAGTGCATTTCCTGGCATCCATCAGCTCCAAAGACTGACACCTCTTGGTCCTCTGAGACATTACACCATCAGGTGGACATTCTTTAAAAGCCAGCCTCCAGATTGATTTATTAACAAAATGGGAAGATATCCATACCAAAAGATACCGTAAAAAAAAAAAAAGCACTATTCTGGAAGCTATTTTCTCTATTGTGATATAATTTCACAACATTTGCACAATTTTTTGATGGTCTTTGGTGATAATTTAGAACGTTATTATATGGAGACACTTATTCTTGTGGTCTCCAAGCCTCAGCAGCTTTGATGTACTCCTAATGCGCAAGATGAGTGAGCTGAGACAGCAACTGACAGGAGTAATAAAATAGCTAAGAAAAAACAAAAACTCTTGTCTGTTCTCATGAGAAACATCTATTTCCAGTAGGATTTTCACATTATTAAGCACCCGGGAGACATTTCTTGATGGTTTTCATTAATAATGAACATTTGAGAATTTTACTTTGAGAGTAACTGCCTACAAGAGCACTTACTTTCCCTTCATCATTTTCTCTCTAGCAGAGGAAGGATGCAACTTCACATATTCTAAAAAATAATTTAAAAAAAAAGGTGAATTCTGCCCCTTCTTAAAATTTGGTCTACAGAAATCTGTAATTTCATTTGAAATTGCTAAGAGAGTTAAAAATGAGATTCATTTATTTATTTTTAGAAGAAGATGAACATAGACTCTTCACTTTAGTCTTTACTTCTTGATGTCCCATACCCATCTTTTTTTTTCCTGTTTCTCTTGTATTTGACTCAGAAGCTGGAATTTTCTCAGTACTGGTCATGGTCTCAAAGTAACTTATTTATATGCACAAGCTGAGACTCAAACTGGCTTACAAGGCAAACTCTTACTTTATGAATTGGCTCACCTATGCCAGAGATTGCAGCTTGTGTATAAAAGGTCACACCAAAAACTACCTACAGCGTGAACGAGTTCATTTTCATAGAGCATAGGAATGGTGGTACAAGGCTGGATCAAAGGTCTGTTTAACCCCAAAAGGCCACGAGGGATGAGTGAGTCATGTAAAAGGAGGAGACAGCGACAGAGCACACATATACAGATATCTCCCCCATTCTGTTCCATTCCCTGGAGAACTACACCTATTGGACCTCCAGAGCCAGAATATCTCTGTATTAAATAAGGGCTTGAATGTGACAAAATCAATATATTTCAATTTCAGAAAGCTGTCCAAGGAAACCTGCCTTGCTTTTCAAACACATTCAAATGGCTGGCAAATGTTTTCAAGGCTTAACTATGTGTTGAAGGAAAGATGCAGGCTTCTTTGTCAAGAGAGTCATCCCACCTTTCTTGTGGCACGCAGAAACTGTATTTAGTCTGTAGATTATTGTTGTATTAATATTACGTAGCATTATAATGACTTTATGAATGGCACATATTCAATCACATTCCCTTAGCTCCTCTCCCTGTCATATTTTACTATTTTTTATCTATGTTCTTTATCTTTATCTGTATTCACAGCTAATGATTAAAAGATTTGTTAGGAACAGGAATCACATAAGCAACAGTACAGCAACTCAAATATAAAAGTTTTACAGGTAGATGTACAAATTTTTACAGTTTACATAAACTATAGCAAATCACATTTAAACCAGAGACAGAACTGTCTCCATCAGTAAGTGATGATTTGGGTGAAGATAAAACAGCTATTAGAAAATCAATATTTAGTTATTATCCAAGAAAACAGTCTGTTTTTATCCCTTTTCACATGAAATTACATAGTAATACATTCAGACTTTGCTGCTTGTTTTTTTGTTAGCAAATCATTTCTTATAAAAGCAATCAGTAGGCCAGCTATCAGTGAAAGGCAGGCATCAAGCATTTAATTATTTGAGACATGAGAGTGAAACAGGAAGATACTATTGCTCCCAAATCTCCCCTCTGTTGCCTGTGGTTATTACTGATGGTATGAATATGCCGCTTTTAAAAGGTGTTGGACTGGCATCAAAAGAAGCAGAAGGTGCCTTCTGCACCCAGGGGCCAGGAGGAGCAGCGGCATATGACACTTGCCAATCAGCTGTTGCTGCATACTGCCAATTAAATGTCATTTCTTGTTACCTAGGTTTCTCTGTGTCCTTTATTAGGACTCCTGTGTGCAGAAGTGCTGGCTTAGGATGTGTGCATACTTGCCCAAATGTGGGAAGTCTACCTCTTGGGGTAGGATGGCAGGTTTGAAGCAAGTGGTTAAGTGGTTGAAGCATTAGGAGATTTTTTCACTTGGATGTCTGGTTTTCTGAATTATGAATGATCCTTGAGGTACATTCCAACCCAAGCCATTCTGTGATTCTATGATTCTACGGATGTCTGATCATTCCAAACTTTTTTTCTTTTTTTTTTTTTGATATGGCTAAAGGCCTGTTTTCAAAGTTCCTGCCTGTCCCCAAATCACTGCCAGTTGTTCAAAACCATTTTGGACTATCACATCACATAAACAAAATTATTCTAGTGCTTGAGGTAGACAGGCAGATGCATCAATAGCCTACAGAAGACTTCAAACCATGACTGCTAAGTGCACACTAAGGGCTAAGTCCAGATTTCTCTACAGTTCAGATACATTCCTATTCTCAGTTGTGGACTGACAGAACTCTTTTTCCTCACTATTGAAGGTGCTCTCCTTTTGCCCACAAAGTATTTCACATCTTCTTTGGGGTTTATTCACTTCTCACATGCACCACACAGGCTAATACACCACTATGCTACTGCTAGGCCCCGAAGGACTCGTTCAGGCAACAAGCCATCTGCATTGCATGAGACTCACAGCATAAGTAACACCCACCTCGCTCAGCCCTAACTCAAACCACATTATGAAACCTGAAGGCAGAAAATGATTGACATAATTTCTGAAATCTGAAGAATATTTAGCCATGGCTAATTTCCCTAGGTATTCTAGAAATACCTTGTTCTTGTTTAAGACATATATAGGTCAGTCTAGCGGTGCCAGTAACTAGCATTTAATAAGAAAACTAATACTTTCACTGCTCAGTCATCAGTTTTTCTAAAGCTGGTTGTCTATTTCTAGAAATCTGTTCTTTTAATATAAACATACTAATAAGGAGCACAGGGTGCAATATGAGCAAGTAACCTCTGTCCTTGTATTGCCCCAGGTGTGTCTGTCACTCCCTCCAGAAAATAGCACTTCTTTGCTAATTTAAGGACTGAGTTGACACTTAACAGCTTGTTATGATTAAAGAGCAGAGTACAGCCAAACTGTTTAAAGAGGACACTGAAAGCATTTTTCACTTTGTGACCCAGTTGTCTCCCTGCTACTTTTCAGTCCAGCAGGTAAGGGGAAAAGAGTACATTAGAGATTTTTCTCCTCTCTTCCAACGCACTGCAAAATTACTTGGCATAAAATTGAAAAGTCACTTTCTGAAGCTGCAGTTTCCTAATGGCATAAGCAGAAGAAAAATGAACTCGAAGTAAGCAACAGAGTAGGGCTGCCCATGGACTGTCCTCGGCATGTTCTAACCCTTGAAGTGACCAATCAGCAGAAGTAACCAAAGACAAACAAGCAAACATTTCTTAAAATGAGTCATTAAACTGTACTGTCACATCCTATGACGAAGATCTCTTCTAATCTGTTTTAATTATCCAGTTGTTCAATACGTATATACATTCAATTCGACATGAAATGGAGACTTTCTTTCATTTTTAAAGTTTTTTTGCGGGGAGTAAATAATGAATTATCGGACTACATGTAAGGAAAAAAACGAAGCCCTTAAGCAAGTTAGATGATAAAAAATCAGAGCTGGAATGAATCCCATTTAAATTTCACTTGAAACTCTTTATTTGCTGTGTCTAAACAGCCAATTTCCTCAAAAGGCACTACAATTCAGTACACAAATCTGCCAAAGAATGGCATCGGCAGCGCATTATATTCATAATGAAGTATGAAGTCCTGTGCAGTTGAAGCAGAAATTAGATATGTTCTCTGCAAAGCTTGACAAAAGCTAGAAATGAGTGAAAAATAAATGTATTCAGCTTGTGTAAAAAAAATTCCTTGCTGCTAAGGTAAACGTCTCTGCCTGTCACATCCTGGTGCCATTTCTCCAAAGTAGTAAGCAACAACGTGCTCCTGTTCAAACAGCCTCTCTGCTGCGCACGTACACAGGAGCACACTGCAGTCTGTATTCTGCAGAGCAGGAGGAGATAACCAGGCAAACAAGGAGGCTCACAATGCCGCAGCAGAAAGTGGCATTGGCCAAAGAGCACTTCTAAGGGAAGTGAAAGTTGTTTCTTTACAAAGGCTTCTGAAAGCTTCATAATTTCCCAAGAACAAACAGCAAAGCTTTTGAAAATGACTTCTTTAAATTTACATTTAGCTTTCCATAGAATTTTGGTTTTTTCATTGTTCTGATAACTTCTAATGGTAGTCTTAACGTTATTTCAACATAACATAAACAACAGAAAAACTTGCAAATACTGAAATATAAAGTAACTTGGAAGAATGCCTATCCCTTCCTTGAAAAGCAAGCATTTGGGGTCTCTCAATTTTCCTTCGAGACTCAGATGAGGATAAAGCAAATGGATGAGGAGAGCTAGCTACAGAAGAACTGCATTTATGAAATACATGCAGAACTAGGTCAAATTGCATTAAGACCAAATGCCTTACAAAAAAGCCCAAAAGTAAAGAATGTGTGGGAAGGGATTCATCACCTATCAAGCCTAGAGGAAGATAAATGTGAAAACAATTAAAAGTCTTCAAGATTACAGCATTATCAACATTAAGAATGTGTATTTTAAAAGATTAGTATAATTGGCAATGATTTCATATTGTGTAAGTTTAAAGTATAAGGAACTGAAAGAGGCTAGCAATAGTAAATTACTGCTGTCATAAGAAAAACTGCTCACTACCTGCACATATTGACTTGTTGAATATGTTGCATCATAGCATTTTCAGTGAAAAAATGAGATTTTGATTAAAGGAAAATCTCTATAGACTGCTTTCCATTAAAAATAAATAAATCACTCTTTTCACTGAAAAGCAGTCTCAGGCTTTCAGCATTTAAAATTAAATTTGTAGAGGCTCTTCAGAAAAAAAGAGCAAAACAAACCCAGCATTTACTGATGGCTCTGGATACCTTGGAAAGGGGTTTGGAAATAAATTCATGATGAAATAGCAAGGACAGGAACCGAGAGAAATGAGAGCAGCTCTGGAAAGGACAGCTCTGGAAACAAAGACAAATTAGTGTTTTAACAAAATATTTATGCTGGACTGATCCAAATAGCATTGTGAGGCTTGTGAATCATGGAAAGCAAGAAGATAACAGGACCGAGTGAAATTGTCTCTGGAGAGGAATATAGCATGACTTGGGCATGACTAACAGTGCTGCTGATGTTACCCTGTGTGGGCCGAAATGATGTTCAGCACGTGAAAACAAAGCAGAATGGGGCAGGATTGGAGCAATGGCATGCGATAGCAGACACACTGGCGGCACTTTTAATAGCTATGGCAAACTATGAAGCCCTGTAGTGCTACAAAGCTGTTGTGAAACAGAATGGGCAGTTAATGCAGGGAACCGCACACACAAGAGCTTCCGATTTTTTACATCTGTTTGCCATAAGTAGCTATGTCTCTCTGCTCTGTGTGCCCAAAGATCCGAGCTGTAAAGCCAGTGGTGAGAGACAGGGACTTTTGGTTAAATTACTTGAGTAGCCTAAGCACGGAAAGAACATTTTAATTTAGCTTGGTTCAAATGCCAGCCCATGTTGCAAATGAGAATTAATTTGATCTCTCTTTCTCTCTTCCATGTCTGTCAGCATCAGAAAATCACTAATTAGCAAAACAAACAAGGCTGGCTAGCTGCTCTTGGTGGGACAGCAGAGCTGGTGTGTTCCAGTAAAGTTTTGACTTCTTTTACAAAGAGAAAATAGGGAAAAAAAAAAAAAAGAAATTAGCTTTAAAAAAGAAAATCCCTCTACCATAATGGCAGGAAAGAGAATGCAAACACTACATACTGTTGATAGAGAGAGACAAAGGAAACATATTATTAATAAGGACAGTAAATGTTGCTTATTTACATCAGGTTAAAGGTAAAATTACATCAAGTAAAAAGTATTCCTGTGGCTGCTTCCTGCAAGTTATTAGTGAACACAAACACAGAGGGATTAATTCTTAGTCCATATACTCATTGCTACATTCACGCTCCTCTGTTGTGGTCCCAGCTCTGTGTTTCCCTCCAGCCTTCTCCCAGTACAGCCACAGGCCAGCAGGGAAGGTCAGTCCTTAAGGAAGGCACTCACACAGAAAGCAAGGTGTGCTGGGAGGCTGCTGCACACCTGCCAGGGGTTATTTATCTCCTTCATCAACCTTAAGTGGGACTGTCACAGCATTGAGCTGCACAGCAGACCAAAGCCTCTCTTCCCCTTGCACATGGTTAAATCAGATGTGTCCCGTAGTGTGCAGACAAATAAGGATGGTACAGGAGTCTACTGGCATGGATCCCATTGTTTAGGCTATGGCACATGGATTGATGCTGGGAGAGGATGAACTGCTGCCAAGTCTATGATGTTGGATCGCACAGAAATCTAACCTCAGACACACATTGGCCCTGTAGTTGCAGCAGGCCCCTTCCCTCATCTTTATGAAGCATTTTTCTAACATCCCCACTCCCGAGAAGCAAAAGGAAGAAGGCCTTGCTGCTGAGGTGCCTCAGATCAGAGAGATCAGGCAGAGGGGAATGGGCTCCTACCATGCTGTGAGGAGCGTATCCATCACAGACCAACACAGCCCGGGTTCTGCACAAAAACAACATAATAACTTTGCTCTCCTTCCCCTCCTCTCTGCCGGCCACACTTAGAAGTCAGAGAGAGTAATCAATGAAGGAACAGTGGCTCCAATTACTGCTTGTTTTCTGGCTTGTTCCAGAATAACTCTCACACTGAGACAAATGGTCAAGCCACAGCTTATCCACAGTCTTTAAAAAAAAACATCTTTTCTGACAGTTAAACTAAATTTGAATTGCAATCCAGGGCAATTTCGTGCTGGCAGCTGACTGCCTGTCTTTTAATTCCATGGTATGATTTTTAAGAATGGCGCTGCATTGTTATTTTGCATCTCAAGACATGGAGGTAATGAGTTAATTTTTTGTTATCCAGAGAACTCCAAGAGAGGCGAATAAGATCACAGTACTGCAGAAAGCAAAGCAAAAGGACACCTGTGCCTTAGGCTCTTTAAGGCTGAGGTGAGAAAAAGCAGAGCACTGACACTACAATCTGCAGTTATGCCCCAGCAGGGGCTGATGTGGGCTGGCACACAAATAAAACCTTGTGCCGTATCATACTGAAGTACAAGTTTCTGAGAGGGAAGAACATGCAGCAGTTAACCCAAAACCCAGGTAACACGGATTGTTACTATTTGACCACATTTTTATTTCTCCTTTCATAACTGATGATAGGACACTTACAGTCAAGGCTGACACACCTAGGCATTTTTGCTCCTTCATGCATTGCTTCCCCAGCCCGTGGCTCGTTACCTTGACAGCTCCAAACTTTGCCCCCTTTCCTGGGGTGTTCAACCCCCTTCCAGGTCCCCAGACTGCACGGAATCACAGCTAATATTCTTGATGTCCAGGAAGATCACAGTGTTTTCAACACATACCCTTCAATAGTGACTTCTAGAAGCAGGAAATCTTGTAAAATATTCAACAGCCTCTATTACTGCGGCATCAGTCTGAGTCGTAGCAATGTAAAGATGTAATGTCAAATAAATTTATTTTACAGAGGTACAGAGAGGGATGAGCAACACCAAGTCCTCTGACTATGCATTTGCATTAAAATTCAAACTGGCAGCCTTTTTATTTTCTGCTAACATGCAAATAATTAAATTTTAATTGTGCTGTGTTATTGAAAAATGCAATTGCATAGTTTATGTAGTTTCAAAGCTAATTTTGATTTTCTCCTAGGGTGAGCATTTGTACCCAAAGAACCAATCAATGTGGTAATAATTAATCTGAGTACTTTAAATGATGAGAAATTACAGGAAAGAGTTTGCCATTGGCAAACCCATACAGTTAAAACAGCAGCAACGATCAAACTGATTTACTAAATAAGATATTGGAATGCAAGATAACACACTATAATACAGTATAATACAATATAATTAGAATTGAAGCTAATAAAACCAAATTAAATGAGAGGGAGGGTCCGAAAACTGAAGGCTTTACTCTAGTGCTGAGGCAAGACGTGCAGTTGGGACGAGCAGAAGGGAGGAGAGAGCCAGATGATTGAAAGGGAGGAGAGCCACATCCCGTGACTTTGCCAGGGATTTTATCTCCTCTCCGAACACAAGTCCCCTGGGGTACGTAGTTCTTCTCTTCTGGGACAGGTACCCGGAACCGGAGCATTAACTTTTAACTCCCAGTGCACTACATGATGTTATGATGTGGAATACTGATAACCAAGAATCATAAAACCATTACATCCATTAGTGCCATCTCAGGATTTGGGCAGATGCACTTTTGATCAGAAAGCAGCAGGAAGACAGCATGAGGTATCCATGACTGAACATACTTAATTGAATGCTTTGGACATTGACAGTGGAGCACAGTGAAACAAGCCAATTACTCCAAAAAATAACTATTGGTGACATGCATCGTCCTCCCTGCACAGAACCAAACAGAGGAGCCATATGTTGTATCAGCTTGTATCTTAGATCTCTGAGACATCCAGTGACTATATGAGCACAATAGAATAAGTGTTTTCTCTGCTTGTTTTATGCTTGAACCCCCAAACAGTATTCATAAGAAGGCTTCTATGTTGAATAAACAGTGGAGCTAAAATGTTACTGAGTTAGAGAAGTCAGGGTATCAAGAGTCTCCAAATAAAAAATAATTAAAAAAAAGATTTACAAGGCTCATCTCAGTGCAAAGAAGATCTTTCAGTTATGTGAATACATCTGTGTTCTCAGCCATTGTTTCTGAGCACATTTGTCAGGTATTATGCCAGTAATCAAACTTGCACTTCGTGTTTTTTGGCTCCCTGGGGTACACAGATTTGCTGACTGCCCAGTTCTGTCTGTGGGCTCTGTTTATAAGACTCAGAAAAACTTTGACATTTAAGTAAACAAACAAGAAATTTAGGTAGAGCACTG
Source organism: Pavo muticus (assembly GCA_016647715.1). NCBI lineage: Eukaryota > Metazoa > Chordata > Aves > Galliformes > Phasianidae > Pavo > Pavo muticus. The sequence continues at coordinate 371,118 of JACDJE010000516.1, read as the reverse complement.
AGCAAAATAAAATAAAAAAAAAACAACAACCCTTCAGTCTCTACTGGTGGTTAAGTCTGTAAGTGGTAGAAATGAGCAGACAAGACAGTACATCATGTACCATGATACTTCCAGAGTGCATACATATATAAAAATCTCTCTTTCTCTCTCTCACTGTAACAAACATATGAATAATTCAAACATCCTCTCCTCTTAGATACTCTAAGGAATATCTCCTTTGTTGATCCAGGAAAAGCAGTGGAGGTGGAACTGGGAAGCTGTGTGTGAGAAACAGATGGAGTTTTGCTTATAAAAGTAAATTTTATTTTAAAATCTTTGGGGATGATCACAGTTTTCTTCCAGATTTAGTTCATAATTATTTTATTCTATCAATTAAATACAGGTGCAAGAAAAAACAGGTTAGTTTGAATAGGTTATCATATTAACTTCATCAAATTCATCATGTTCCCTACAGTCTCTTCATTACCTTAATTGATTTAATTCAATTGATAAAAGTTGTTAGTTTTTACTAATTTTCAGGTTTATACTTTTTAAGCTGGACATTGCTTCATTTATCAATGATGGAAGTGGAACAGCAAAGCTACGTTTGTGTTAAAATGCAGCAAAAATTCTCAGGAGTAGCTACAATTTGAGTGAGTAGAAAGTAACCATTAACAAATCTTTTCTCTTTTTTAAAGAAATACTAATTGTCCAAATGAGCAGCTAAAATAAGCATTAGCACAGTTTGTGTTACCAGTCTGAATGGACATGTGGGAGAAGTCGTAGATGTATCCATAGTTCGCACTGGAGTAGGAACACTTTTCCTCCCCGTGACCCCAAATCAGACAGAAAGCTTCAGCATCTCGCTTCACCTGGTACCAGCGGAGTGATCCCATCAACCCCTCATTACAGGTGCTAGGATGGAGGGAGACTAAACCCTTCTGGACAAATAAACACAAGGATGGATCTTCATCCTCATTGCACACCCACTACTTGTCTTGCAGTGTTCACTACTTAAGTATATTACTTTTTCCCTGGCAAAAAATGCAAACAGCCAGTCTGCCTATAATAATTCAAATGAATGTATAAGAAGGTAAAAAGCTAAAGCCCTATAAAACTTTCAAAGAAACTCCTATCTATCTCTGTAGTTACATATCAACCTGTTTCAATTAGCATAGTTTCACACAACTAGGTAAGTGGTTTGCTAGAAAAGTCAGCTCCCTTGTAAACTTCTAAGGTGCCAAGATGCTCACAGCAGTGAATACAAGCTAAATGAGGTTGTGAGAGAGACTTTAACTCATCGTAAGTGCTGATCCCAAATCAGAACTCTGGGTCTGAAAACTCCTGGCAGCTTTGGTATGAAGACTTGAAGCCTAGCCCTGACCTATGAAGCACTGTCTTCCTGGGAATCTGCACACCCTTTCTTTCTTCCCTTCCACTAGAGCTGAAACAGCTCAGGTGTACCACTACTGGTAAAAAGTGTAATATTTTTGTCCGTAACCAGAGAGATAGTAGTTTCCTTGGAATCCCAAGTACTTGGCTAAACAGGGAAGGAGGAGAGTTAAACACCATGCTCAGGGTACCATCTCATTAAAAAAAAGCAGACAGCAGGTAAGGATAGCATTGGATGATCTGAATAATTTTCTTCTAAGTCCTTTATAGGGTTTGAGGCTGGGTATATATAGCATCGAGCTAAGTTAAACAGATTGAAGTTTTTTCATTGACAACTGTGCAAGGGAAACTAATGGGAGCTGGGTTTGTATTTTTAATTTCAGAATTATGCTGGTGACTGAATCAGAGAGCATGTTTCCAACACAGGCTCAACAGGAGCAGTTCCAACATACAAGTCATTGTTCAGATAGCTCAAAATACGAGTAGATCCTCCTGAGATTTTATCACAAGTGTTTGGCATGTTTTTTGTTTTTGGCTTTTTTTCCCCTAAAATGCCAGATCTTGGCATTATACACCATGCCAGAAACTCTGCTTTCCTTTGAAAATTAACGATCATTTAATCTTTTTGTGTAGAACTTAAAAAAAATGACTCCAGGAGGAATACACAAATGAACTTCCTTAAGAAGTCTTTTGACCTTTGAGTCAGGCTTGGGATTTTCTGTGATTTTGGAGTGTGTGGTTCTACTGCCATGAAAATGCAAAAGCTGCAGGGCAGGTTGGTGGGGAAGGGCACACACACAATGCAAATGGCAATGGGACTTTAATCTACCTGTAGTTTCTGCCACCAAAACCAAAAACCTTGAGGCTGAAGACAATGTAAAAGAGTCTGCTGCTGAAACACCCAATGAAGAAGATTCACAAATGAATAATCGAAGCATTACTCTAAGTATAAAGGAATACATAACATATTGGGACAGTTAAAGGCTATAAAATCCATCCTTTCACTTCATATTTGCAACTTGTGGCTTGGAATCTGCTATGGAGCGTATGACGTAAAGTACCAGTGATGTAAGTATTCATAATAGAAGCGATCCTCTGATAAGTATAACATTGTACCTTAAAACCAAGAGCAGACCTTCAAAATAATTTCTTTTCAAAAATGTTAGGAAATTATTTTTCTGAAAGAGTGGTCAGGTGCTGGAATAGGCTGCTGAGGGAGGTGGTGGGCATGGACCTTGGAGTTGTTCAAGGAACATGTAGACATTGTGTTGAGGGACATGGTTTAGAGAGAACTATTGTTGATAGGTGGAGGTTGAACTGGATGATCTTGTAGGTCTTTTCCAACTTCAGTGATTCTATGATCCTCTTGTGATATTTATGATGTGTATACTTATACACATGCCATCACCTTTTCTTTCCACCGATTAAGTTACCATGCAAACATCTTTTCAAAGCTGATTTGACACAGCTGAGCTGTGTTCATCTATGTCTTGCTTTCCTAGATAGGCTTTTTGAATCTAAAGTTAAACTTCCACTCAGCAGTTGTGAAATATTTTATAACTGAGGTATTTCTATTGCCAGTTTTTCAAAATACAGTCTTTGTGGCAAGATGCATAGTCTGGTTGTTTACAGGATACATTTTTCTAAAATTCAGTGGAACAAAACTATTTTACCTTCAGAAAAATAACATCCAATATATTTTTCATTTCAGAATGAGTTTAGAAAGGACAACTGGTTGAGTAAGGCTCATCTCGTTAGATTCAGAACATGGCTTCCAAAGTAAAATGTGTTCAATTTTCTATTATCTGAATTCTTCTATGGTCATAGATGTTCTGTCTCTTTTCATTACTTATTGACAAGATACAATCATGTGTTTAGACGAGTCATTTTATTGCCTTGCTTTTGTCACCAAAAATATGCTCATCCAAAGTGATTCTTTATGAATCTTGCCAAAAGCTGTTTCATGAAAGTGGAATTAGTATAGAAACCTTTCCTGACCCATCCATTTTGAATTATTTCTGATGCAAATGATGAAGTATGACTAGTTTTGTGCTTACTATAAATATGTCTTATTAAACTGTATGCATAAATGCCAAAATTCCATGCAGACTTAGGTGCTGGCTCAGCATGCTTCACATCAGAAAGAGCTGAGGGATGGACAAGACTTACTGGGGAAATATTGTAAATGCATTTTAGGGACACATGCAGTAGCCACACACTCAAAGCACTTGGATTTAAAGCTGAAGAGTAGATTTTTTTAATTGCATGCCAGTAGTGAGGGAATTATACCTTCTCTTTCTCTATTACTCAGAAGGCATGCAAGTGAACAAGCTCATGGGTGTCAAGTTTGGAAAGCATTAAGTAAGGGTTCAGGGTACCTTTGATGCCATGATGTCAGTGTACCATTTTCCTGTAGTCTCCTGTAGTATCTATTAATTTCCACTTCAACTTAGTAATATGGAAATGCAGTCGAATTAAAACCTCACGGCTAATTTTCCTTGTAGTAATGAATGTGATCTAGATAACTAGATTAACTCACATTAAAATTTGCTGAGAAGCACAGCAGTGCTGAAGGAGCAAAATATATCCCTTTTTGAAGTGCTCTTGGCAGTACTAAATAGCTTCTTATTTAGTGACCTTAATAAAGAGGACAAGAACAGCTGGATCCTGAAGTGCAGACACAATGCAATTTTCCAAAAATTTTACCAGAGTGAGATATGAAAGATTCAGGAAAAGCACAGGTTTTGGATTCCTGCTGCCTTCCAAATGCAGGAATGTTCTATGATCTATAATAGCATTCTGAAAACGTGGGTGAATAAAAGCTCCCACACCCAACACCGTATACATATCTGTATTCAAGCATTAACACAAGAACAGCAAAATAGAATGAAAACTCAAAGTTTAGTAAAAATAATAATAATAATACAGAAGTTGATTAAAGGAAGGTGCCACTGCAATATTTTATAGATGGTCTGCCAATTGTTTTAGAAATGCTAAGACATCCTTTGAATTTTACAAGGCTGACAAGCTGTGAAATCTGTGTGTTGAAAAAGTCATTAGCCCAGAGAGAAATGAAAACCAAACTCTGCTAAGGCTGAGAAAGGAGTGGTCTGGTCCCTCTGAAATGGGGCAGGTAGACCATGTGGAAGCCAGCTGCTGGCAGGAAGGGGAGCTGACAACACAGGACCTTTAAATTGACACAGTAAGTCAAATATTGGGTACTAGAAGTAGATTTTCCCTTCTGCAGGCCACCCACTGAAGAAATAACATATCGTGTACAGTATATATGAAAAGTAGGTTTAAGAACATCACTTACGAGTTTAAGGCAAAACTGAACACTAAAGAGAGCTCTTCACAAATTGTATGAAGTATCAAAGGAAATGTCTATGCTCTATTCACTCCTTAAGCTGTCTCTCAGCAGTTACCAAACAGATGCTATTCTTGGAAGAAGGATAAAAAAAAAACCCAAAAAAAACGAGAATAATTCTAATATCCCAAATGGGTTTTGTAAATTGCTGAGGTTAATTACATTAAAGTCTAAAATTTTAAAGTGCAAGTTGTAGGAATGCAATGAAGGCTTAACTTTTTCTGCACAGAATATGTAAATTCCTCCAAAACTATTTCTCTATTTTATGGATTTTACTGCACAAATATTCTGAAAAATTATTTATAAGATATATTCTTACATCTTGAAAATTGAAATAAGAATACATTAGTGATTGGATTAAACCCAGGTCATGTCAAAATTGTCTTATGACGATGGCTGCTTTACTAAAAGAATCTGAAGTAAAGATTCAGTCTGAAGTCTTTCAGAATTCAGAGTAATGTTCGTGTGTACACATGCTGTGGTACAGTGGAATGATTACGGATGAAGAGAAAGGTCTTAAGCATTACAGACCTTATTAGTACTAGAAAACAATTTTACAAAAATGAAAGCATAGCATTCAGTTGCTAATGGTCTCTGAAAAGAAAACTCAGCAAAGGAATGCAAATTAGGTCAATTTAATTTGGTCTCTAAGCACACCGAGTAGAAGGAAAAAAAGTCCCTGTAGATTTTGAAGTACTATAACTCAGAAGATCAAATCTAGAGCTTCCACAGTTTGCCCTCTTTATGTTTGAAAAAAGAGTCGCAAGTGGAAAAAAATATTTCAACAGAGCCATACTTCATTTCAAAATAAACACATACTCCAGGGTTAAAATAAAGCAGCTCAAAAGATTCAGTCAAACATCTTTAGTCCTTAATATCAATTGCCATTTGATACAGTCTTCCCATTGTAGTTTGTCTTTAGTACATCTGGTGGCAGATAGAGAGGAGTTGTGTTTAGCTGTGATTGCAGCTTCCTGAACAGAAGGAACCCCAAAGTGGTCTCAGAAAAACCAATAGATATGACCATAACAGCCAAGTGACTGATTTTCTACACTAGATACTGTTCAGTAGGTGATGTGAATAGCATAAGAACATACTTCTAATCTGTTCAGTAAATCAATGAAAATAATTTCTGTAGGCTTTTCCTTCCAGTGTGGAAGCAAGAACAAACACAGAGTTTAGCCTTAAATCAGCAAAGACCCTTTCCCCCCACCTCCCAACAGCAGGTACTTCAGAATGAAAATTAAATCTTGCTCTAATGCAAATGTTTAATTTTCTCAGAAAAGCATGCTTGGAAGCCCAGGCAGCATTCACCAGGCCATCTGAGCTAGTTTTTTTCAAAACATTTCTCAAAAGCTTTGCAGAATCAGCTTCACGTGTACAGAGTATATCTCAGAGTTCTATTGCTTTCAAAAGACATCTTTAAACTGGGATTTTCTTGCCTTGCTGTTATACTGCTTAGCGCTGCAGAAAATGCATACGCTGTCCCAAAAGCAAAGAGCAGGTCCCCAAATCCTATCACTACAGGCTTTGAGCATATCTGTGCTCTGATACGCATGGGAGTAACAGCACACTTCAATTAAGAGAAAAATGTGGTGTATACATCAGTATGCTGGTACCTTCTGCCCAAAAAGAGAGGAGATCTGTCCTGGAACTAATCAAGGATCAAAGCAGGCTGATGTAGCTGTATATCTTACTTCTGTGTGCAAGTAACACTGACTAGAGCAAACCTCCTTCAAGGCAAGAAAGTCTTTCTGTTGCTGGGTGAAATAAAATATCATATTATTTCCTTACTTAAATGAGGAACACAAGTCAAATGGGATTTCAACCATACTGCATTCATAGCTCTGCACACTTGTCAAATCACCCTGAAGTCTCTTGAAGGCAGGAGAATCAGAGTGGCTGTGTAAATCCAAATAAATAGTGTATCTAGAGGAGGGTCATGGTGGTCCTAGCTACGTCTGCACTCTGTGAAGGTGCCCAAAGCTTCAGTTTGGCACATTTCTTACATATTTCTGTACATCTATCCATTTCTCAAAGCCTATTTTAATGACATAATATTTTTCGCAAAGAAAACCTTGGTAAAAATGGCTGCGCTTTCAGTTTCCTCACTCAAAAAACAGCGATGTGCCACAAATAGAGGGGAGATTTAATTTCCATACACAACAAATCATGAAGAAACTGCTCATCAGAAAATACAGTATTTTGAATACCATATCTTACAATGCTTACTGGAAATAAGTCACGCTTCTAAAGCCAAACAGACTATAAAGCACTCCAAGCAATTGGAACACACTTGACTACCTCAAAAATGTTAAAAACAAAGAGCAGCTCTCTCAGAACTATCTTGTTACCATCTTTTCCATAGTACTACTGTAGTAACTAGCAGAACTTGACCAACTTTTTTAGAAACTCTTTTTGGACAAATCTTGCCTCCAAGAAAAAAGGAGGCCATCTGGACTCATTCCTTTAGTGTGAGCAGCGTAGGCTTTTTCAAAGCAGCTTTGGCAGGAACTCAGCTCCTGATGGAAGCGGGCACTCAGCACTTCCACATAGTTTGGAAACTCCATCCGGGTGGAATTAGGCTCTAGGAATACAGTTTTTGTCCTCAGAAAAAAGGAAGAATTCAAAAGTAAAATGAGGATGCAGAGCATTTAAAATCCTATCAGTTGCAAAGAAGGTGCTTGGGTGGCACAGTAAGTCTACTACATGTTTGTAAAACTTCCATCAGTGTCTTACTGGTGAGGCACAAGCTACTAACTCACTTATCCAGAAAGTCTGTGAAGTCTAACATCTAATTGCCTCTGGAAAAAATCACAGTGCAGTAAAACACACAATAAATGGAGTGAAAGGTTAGAGCAACATCCTGTCTATGATGAAAAATAAGCCTCATAAATTTCCTCCCGATGCAAAATACTACCACCAAAAGAAGTATTCAGCATTTTCATGACTAATTGGTTATGAGCAAGACACCCTGGATCTACATACAGGACTGCTCGGAGCATGGTTTTAGGGGAGACTGGAGAGTGTGAATAAGAAAAGCCTTTGATCCATAAGAAATAAGGAATGTGAGCAATGAAGGCAACTTGAATCACAATTAGTGAAAACAGTGAAAAAAATGTGGAAAAGGGCAGAGTAAGTGGAGAGCACAAGCAAAGCAAGGCAGTAAATGTTTATGCATGAAGAAGAATCATCCTGCTGAGGGAAATTAGGCCTTGTGAGCTGCCTTTTTAGACACGAGGCTGACTACTCTCCTCATGCTTTTGTCTAGTTTTGGCTACCCGAGGCACCAAAGCAACACATCTGGGTATCTCTGAGCCACAAAGACCCTTTAGAAGGAAGTACAAATGTCACTGAAAGAACAGAATTCCACTTGAAATGTGAAGATGGAGATAAGCAGTAACATGCATCATCAGTATGCTTGCCGGCTGTGCAGGCTGCAGATGGAGAGGAAATCTTTCATCCCAGAAAGCAGAACCATGGCAGTAACATCAATGGGCCTGTCAGCAGCAGCAAGATCATAAGCCAAGGGCAGTGGACCAGGCTTGTCTGTGAGAGGACAGCATGGGCCCTGGGGATGGGAGAAGGAGCACTGGCCAACATGCCAGCTTGGATAATTGTGGCCATGAAGATTTGAACAAGATGGAGGTATGGAAATATGTAGAGCTAGGTAGCATGGCCATCTGTGTTCCTTTCTCTCCCAGGTTTATCACAGAAGACAAACATGCACATAGGACAAGCAGTGTGAAAGCGTAACACCCATGAACTCTCATTCTCCATAGCCTATAGGTACCTCACCAAAATGTGCCTGTGAATGACACTATAACTGCTGCAGAAAATGGGGGAAAAAAATCTTTTTTCCTTTTTTTTTTTTTTTTTGTTTGTTTGCTTCATGAATTTGATAACACAAGCTCAGGAGAGCAATCCACACATAGCTGACAGGGACTCCTGTTCAAGCCATTGTGGATCAGTGTCTGTCAGTGTCAGCCAATTATTGATCTTAACAAACTTCATTTATCCACATATATTTTTTCTCCACTCAAACTATCCCATTTGCATTGCTTGAAAATTAATAGATATGATACTGATACCTTATAACTGCTTTGCACACACATACATCATTAAAGACTTATCCAAAATTAGCAGGATTCCAACTACTGAGGGAAACGCACAGCATGAACTCATACTGCCTTCACACAGCTAAAAAAAAAATATGCCTTTGCTGAACAGAAATAACTCTGAAGTCTACTAGCTTTATAATTTATATGTGATGCTAACATCTTCTGAAGCTATTCTCCTGAGGATTTTTTTGTCTCCTGATTATCTTCACACTGAGAAATCAATTCTTCCTGAAATATAGCACCCATAACACATCTGACAATTCCTCAAGAATCTAAGACTGAATATTTTTTTGAATGAGTTTATTTATAGTACTTATACTTTACAGAAAGATATATTAGCACTGCAGTCCTATGCTCTAAATCACTCACACATATCAGTGCTGCTAAATTGCCAGTCGCCTTCCTGGACTCCACTGAAACAGGAAATTGAACAAGAGATTGATCAGTAAATTAATGCAGGCAACTAAATACAAGGGTCTCCTCAAAGGTTAAAGAGCCCCTCTCATGCTTTCATCTCTATCTCAATGTCCAAATATAAACAGCTTCCATACTAGTTAATTTACAGGGATTAATAACTGGAAGACTTTTAAAATTCACTTCAGTAAGACTGGGAAAACAGGTCAATAAATCAAGTCTTTTATCTGCCTGCTCAGGCTTGTTCTGAAGTCTGTTCCACATGTATGAATGATTAGCAGCAGGTGTAAAATAGCTCCCCAAAGGTTGCTACTGGCAAGCCCAATTCACTCATGGATCTTTCTGAATACAGCTCATTAATTACCACGTATCTGAGACCTAAGCTCCTGACATCCAAATTAAGGGTACATTATATCTATTTTTATTAAGAGACTTTGAATGACCTCAGCCAGCAGTTCAAATTGTTAGCAGTTTAACCAGCTATCCAGATGTTTTTCCTTGAAAGACAACTAAGGAAAAAAAACAGGTGCTGTTGCCCCCTCTTTTGCTTTAAAATTGTATATTTCTTTTAATATAAATTCTCCTAGAGAAATATTGAGGATTGGATAATTGCAGCATTTTGAGATCCTATAGCTCGGAGGGCTAAATTGATGCCACCGATGCAAGATGTGTTCTGCTTTGCAGACAAGTGGCTGTACCTCTTCTGGTACTACATTAGACAAGAATATAATTATTAAAAAGATCGTGTGTGCCTCAAACACACTGCAAAATACAGGAAGTATATTTGGTGGAAAAAGACAGAAGTGAAACAACATGGAAGGGAGGAAACTTCAATATAATCCAATGACTGCTCAGCCAAACCTGCTATTTAATTCAGTAGTAAGCATGGGCTTGCTTCAATCAGTGACCAGTGTCCAAATCCTGCAGCTGTCACAGCTGGATCAAACCTTGGCAATCGCACTGTCTTTAGACACAGGACTGTTGCAAGCCCGAGGAAGGCATTAACAGCATACGGCAGAGGAATATCTGAGCATCGGTGTGAATTGGAGCATCTGAAACGGCTCTTACAGACAGTTTGACTTCATAGCCATTTCTAGAATAAGAAAAAAAAAAAAGAATTTTCTATGTAGGGCTTTGTATCTCTGGAACAAAGTACTAATAATTTTCCTGTAAGCCAATCTTGTATTCTAGGTCTAGCAGGGTATTAAGGAAAAGTGCTGCACATTTATTACAAATGCAGATCACACATAGGAATCTTGAGACGAAAGGACAGTAAAAGAGGCACATAAGGCAGCACACTGCAATGCTGCTATTTGCTTTCAGATCATCTCTATTGTTTATCAACATTCAGAAAGAGGTAATGGGAAGAATAGACTTAGCTGAGGAGCACATACCTTTGAAAAGGTTATTTTAGCAGTAATTATTGATACAGTATATAAATAAACTGCTTCTTATTATCAGATGCCAGAGTAAGTTATTAGTATTATCACAGCAATTATCATAACATGTGTCAAGAGGACTGCAATAGTGAGCAAAAGGTTTTATGGAATGCTTCTAATCTCCCTCCCCATAATGTACGTGCTATGTCTTTTTGAGCACTCTAGATAACTCAGTTGCCAATAATGATGATTGCCTGAAGCATCAGAGATGGGCACAAACCAGTAAAGTCTCATTTGCAAGGCATTTCTTCAATATTTAAGTCAAATAAGAACTGTGTCAGTAAGTGGCATAAATTCCACATTCAATATTACTATATAAATTGAACTATGCATTGCCTTCCAATATGCCCATAAGCATAAAAATTGCTATTATAAAAAGTTTAATTTGTTGGATATCTGTATATTTTGTAACAGTTAAAAAAGCAAACCACAGAATTTGCTTTTTATTTTTTAAGAAAAAGAGCTGTTTTTGAAGTAGTCTGTGACTGGGATAAGGGATTAAGTGAAGTTACCATTACAGCTCTGTTGATCACTGGTACACCATGAAAGGAAAATCTTTTGAGGATCTTATAACTGTGGTCAAAATATACCTTTTCCATCTTGCCAAGGGAAACTAGCTTCTTTGTTGTAGTGTATCATAGAATCATAGAATGGCCTGGGTTGAAAAGGACCTCAAAGATCATCTAGTTTCAACTCCCCTGCCATCAGCAGGATCGCCAGCCACTAGACCAGGCAGCCCAGAGCCACATCCAGCCTGACCTTGAATGCCTCCAGGGTTAGGTATCCACAGCCTCTCTGGGCAACCTGTTCCAGTGCATCACCACCCTCTGTGTGAAAAATTTCCTCCTAATATCTAACCTAAACCTCCCCTGTCTCAGTTTAAAACCATTCCCCCTTGTCCTATCACTATCAACCCTCATAAACAGCCATTTCCCCTCCTGTTCATACACTCCCTGCAAGTATTGGAAGGCCACAATGAGGTCTCCCTGGAGCCTTCTTTTCTCCAAGCTAAACAAGCCCATTTTCCCTTCAACCTTTCTTCATAGGAGAGGTGCTCCAGCCCTCTGATCATCTCAGTGGCCCTCTTCTGGACCTGTTTCAAGAGCTCACCATCCTTCTTTTGCTGGGAGCCCCAGGCCTGGACACAGTACTCCAGATGGGGCCCCACAAGAGCTGAGTAGAGGGGGATGATCACCTCCCTCTCCTTGCTGGCCACCCCTTTTTTAATGCAGCCCAGAACATAGTTGACCTTCTGGGCTGCAGGCGCACACTGCTGGCTCATGTCCAGCTTCTTGTCCACCAGGACCCCCAAGTCCTTCTCCACAGGGCTGCTCTCAAGGAGATCTTCCACCAGTCTGTATAAATACCTGGGATTGCCCTGACTCAAGTGCAAAACCTTGCACTTGGCCTTCATGAACCTCATTAGGTTCTCATGGGCCTACTTCTCCAGCCTGTCCAGGTCCCTCTGGATGGCTTGCCTTCCCTCCAATGTATCGACTGCACAGCTCATCTTGGTGTCATCTGCAAACTTGCTGAGGGTGCACTTGATGCTATCATCTACGTCATTGATAAAGATGCGCACCAATCCCAAGACCAACCCTTGGGAGGCACCACTTGTGTGATGGTTTTATGATTCTTGTTATTGGTATTCCACATCATAACACCATGCAAAGCATGGGAATTAAAGAGTTAATACTCCTGTTCCATGGACTTACAACTTTCTGGATAACTGGTTCTCAGAAGAGAGGAACTACATACCCCAGAGGACTTCGCATTCAGAGGGGGAGATAAAGGTCCTAGCAAGTCACAGGACTAACTCTTTCTCCTGCTGGCTGGCAGTGTGTCAGTGTGCTCCCCAGCTGTTTTGCCTTCAATTCAGAGAAAGGCCTTCAGTTTCAGACACTGTCTCTCTCATTTTATTTGATTTATTAGCCTCATTTCCAATTACATTGTATTATATTGTGTTATCTTGCACTCTGATATCATATTTAGTAAAATTAACTTTCCTCCTCAGATTGTTGCCGCTGTTCTGTCTTTGGGCCCAGCTCCCGTCTCCCTACCCTCCCCCTTTTCCCTTTCCTTTTTTGGGCTGGTGGGCCTGCAGGCCTGCTGCCCTTGTCACAGGCACAGATTGATCTAGATAACTCTATGACAACTTGTGACCAGCCTCCACCCAGGCATAGATCACAACCCTTTGTCTGTAACCAGTTCTTAATCCATCGAACAGTCCATCTTTCAAATCCATACCTCTCAAATTTAGAGAGAAGAATGTGGTGAGGGACCATGTCAAAGGCTTCGCAGAAGTTCAGGTAGGTGACATCTATCACCCTTTCCCTGTCCACTGATGCCACCACTCCGTCATAGAAGGCCACCAGATCGGTCAGGCAAGATCTGCCCTTGCTGAAGCCATGCTGGCTGTCTCAAATCACCTCTTCTTCTTGTATATTCCTTAACATAGCTTCTAGTAGGGTCTGCTCCATGGTCTTCCCAGGCACAGAGGCGAAGCTCACTGGCCTGTAGTTCCTTTTGTCATCCTTTCTCCCTTTCTTAAAATTGGGAATAACATTTCCCTTTTTCCAGTCATTGGGGTTTTCACCAGACAGCCATGATTTTTCAAATATGATGGAGAGTGGCTCAGCAACCACATCAGCCATCTCCCTCAGAACCCTGGGTTGCATGTCATCTGGCCCCATGGAATTATATACATTCAATTGTGTGAGGAGGTCTTGGACTTGTTCCACTGTTACAGTGGGATGGAATCTGCTCCTCTCACCCACACCTATAGGTTCAGGGTCCTGGTATACATGGGGAGCCTGATCACCAGTGAAGACTGAGGCAAAGCACTTATTGAGTACCTCAGCTTTTTCCATGTCTGAGGAAGCCAGCTCTCCATCCTCATTTATCATAGGGGGAGCACTCTCCTTGGCCTGTCTCACTACTGCCTATGTACCTGTAGAACCCTTTCTTGTTATTTTTCACATCCCTTGCCAAGTTCAGCTCCATCTGTGCCTTGGCTTTCCCGATCTTATCTCTACACATGCAGACAACGTTCCTGTATTCTTCCCAGGCTACACAGCCCTGCTTCCATTTCCTGTACATTTCTCTCTTTTCCCTCAGTTTAAGCTGCAGGTCCTAGCTCAGCCATGCCAGTTGCCCGCCTCCTCTGCTCAATTTCTTCTGCTGGGGGATGGAGAGCTCTTGTGCTCACAGAAGGGTGGCCTTAAAAAGCTGTCAGCTCTGTTCTGTACCCATGCCCTTAAGGACAGTTTCCCAGGAGACACCATCCAGCAGTTCCTGGAGTAGCTAGAAGTTTGCTCTCCTGAAGTTCAGGGTCCTGACTCTGCTTTTTCCCAGGCCTGCGTTCCTCCAGATCACAGACTCCACCAGAGCATGATCACTACAGCCCAGGCTGCCTCCAATCTTAACTTCCCTAATGGTCTTCTCTGCAGAACTATCACAGAATCACAGAATGGCCCGGGTTGGAAGGGACCTCAAGGATCATGAGTTTCCAACCCCCCCTGCCACAGGTAGGGCCACCAACCTCCACATTTAATACTAGACCTCTAGACTATCTAGAGCAATGATGCCTTTCTCCAGTTTCTCTTGGGAGACCGCTGAAACTACAGTTTTAGTACCCACTCATCAGTCTAGATGTGATTACTCATACTGATCCAGAGCAGACAGAAAACATGCAGCAGCATGCAATAGAGGAAGAAAATGCTCTGGTAGAAACAATATCTCTTACTACTGCTATTTGTTTCCATGGTCAAAACCTGCAACCGACCACTTACTTCATGGTTACTTCATGTAGTTGATGACAATCTGATGAACTACAGTAATAGGAGAAGCTGGAAATTGAATTATCTGGAAAATGTGCAAAAAAAGAAATCAGTAGTTGAGTACTTATTAGTAACACTCCAGGTTTTAAGTCTGATTCAAATATTAAGTCCAGAAAAAAATTAATTCATTATCCAGTATAACAAAATACAGACCACAGAAACACAACCCAGAATTTCTTCTATAAATACAAAGCTGTACAAAGAGCCAGGAAGGAAGAGAAACCTCCTACCAGTTATGCAGTAAGCTGTTGATAAGAGTCAGCCTGAATCCTTCTCTTCTTTGAAGAGGGATATTGCTTGTGCTGTGCAGTATCTTATTTGTATCCACTTGTGTGGACAAGTAGATAACCTGTCACATTCACTACAGTCCACATTCAGCATTCTCTCCACTATACTCCTTATGGATAACCTGAAAGTACAGAGAAGGAAGATGATAAATTAAATCTGTCCTCTTATTTTTCTGTTACTAAGAACACAGTATGACAGATCTTATAAGAAAGCAGACTTGTTTGGGCTTCAGCCCAATAACAATAAGAAGTTGGAGTCATTGTAATTCCAAATCCGGTGCTCCTTGAGAAGCGGGAGGGGAAAAAAAAAAAAAAAAGGATTTCTGATGACTCCAAATATATTTTTCCTCCTACTTCATCTATAAACAAAGTACTAGAGCAGAACTATGGCTTCCAAATAGCTTGATTATTGAGAACATATCTCTAAGACAGTAGTGTCTGAGCGTTTCTACTTGATGAAAAAGACTCTGTTATTAAGAAATAATGATCAGCATTGAGTACATTGAGTACTGGCAATTAATGGCTAGCACAGGACATTTTCTGTTAATGCATATAAATTGGTGTATTGTCTGCTTTTACAGAAGACTGGTGAGACAGGAAGACTTGCTCACTTGCATGGACAGGGACTTCCAGATGTTTTCCAAGCAGGATGGCTTGTGCTACTACAGCTGAGATGGGTGGCCTATGGGAGTCCATTTCCATCATTATCTAACACATGAATGACCAGGTACCTTAACAAGCTGAATTCCAATCAGATGCATTGGTTGCATGACTTCTTCCAAACCCTAGTTTTGGTCTTGCTGAATTTGCCCTTCCACACCATTGTCCTTTCCTGTATTTATGAGTTCTTCCAGTAAGTAACATAAACGGTAATTTTCATAAGATAATGGTGAATTTGCTAATAAGCCCCAATTCCAGAATTCAATTTCCTTGAAATAGGGTACTTCACATACTTTGGGCTGACAAAAAGATAAAGTACATTCTTGAAAGTACTCAAATTTATATGAAGAAAGTGCTTGAGGAATTTAGAATGTTGTTTATGTAGTATGCATTTAAGTATTTTCATGTAATATAAATGATCACAAGAATATTGTTCATTCCATTTTAGCTCTTGAATAGCTGTAAGAGCAGCTTGAAAGGGGAAGAATTTGGTGAACCTGGACTTGAATTAAACCTACACAGTTCAGAAAAAAAAAGGATGACTGCATGAAATTCAGAATATTCCTTGGAGGTACAGTTTTAGCATAAATATGAAACTGTTGTTTTAAGTTGCACATTTAATAAATGCTAGAAGCATACCTTACAGCAACTCATTTTAAACAGTCAGGAAAGACAGTCAGAAGTTCGGAACCTACTCTTCTGAAGCTTCCTATCAGGCTGTATGCAACATTAGTCAATTTTCTGCCACACGAACCAAAACGTGAATTGACATTCAATTCCTGGTCAGAAAACAGTTCAGAACGGAATGATCAGGGACCAGCAGGAAACAGAGCACATGAAATAGAAACATAGTCTTCAATTGCATGTGAAGATATTTTCAATTCCACGGGCTGTTCACAACTTTAACTTGGAAGGCTGTGAGCAAAAAAACAGATTGCTGAAAATATGTTTATACTGTTAGATTTTTGTATTGATTTAGAAACTCTGAAAAAAAAAAAACAACGAAACAACCCAACAACCCTTAAAATACTACAGATAGAACTTCTGAACATCAGCAATCAAAACATTTACAGAAGTTATGGAGTTACTGCAGCTATCAGCTTCTTCAATCAAAGTAATTTAGAAGGTCAGTATCAGGAACCTTCAGCAACAAGTTTATTGATGTGAGGTCTGATTTATAGCATTAGGTTATCTGACATGCTGTGAGACCAGAAATTCTTCCATACCCTGAAAAACCTACAAATTTTATAGATTCTTGGTAAAAGTTGCAGATAAATTTGAAGTGCTATAGAGGGATGCAACTTTTCATTTTCACGTTCTATTTCAGAAATCAGAAGCATTTAATTTTCATCTCGCTTTTAGTGTCCTAGAGTATCTCCATCACCATACAAAAATCTATGATTTTCTAAGCTATATTTATCCCAGAAACAAATAGAACAGAATGCAGCAGGTTTTTTTAAGCCGTGCTCTCCAGAATATGAGAATTTCAATACAAGAAAATATTAGTTGGAGGCAACAAACTGGAACAGCCTCTTTTCACTAGATACTGTGCCAAACCACAGAGAGATCTGATTGCTTTTGCATCACGAAAAGATGGCTCCTTGTGTAAATTAGCAGCTTCAACCAAAACTCATTTAAAGGTAATTGCAGCCTGGCTGACCCCCAGATTTGAGTTTCTCGTATCTTCAGTACTTATTGATCAGAAACAAAACTTTGCTTCTCAGCCAGAAAGCAATAAATCATCAAATATGAAAAAAAAAATAAAATATTACCTGAATCCAGCAGAGTACCTAAGTGTTCAGAGAACAAATGCACATGCCTATGTCCATGACCTCAAGTACTTTTCAGTTTTGGGCACCTCAATGCAGAAAGGACATTGAGGTGCTGGAGAAGGTCCAAAGAAGGACAACAAGGCTTGTGCAGGGCTTGGAGAATATACCCTATGAGGAGTGACTGAAGGAGCTGGGGATGTTTAGTTTAGGGAAAAAGAGGCTGAGGGGGGACCTTATTGCTCTCTTCAAATATCTGAAAAGTGATTGCAGCAATGGTGGGGTTATCATCTTCTCGCTGGTGACAGGACAAGAGGAAATGGCCTGAAGTTGCACCAGGGGAGGTTTAGGTTGGATATCAGGAAAAACTTCTTCACAGAAAAGGTGGTTAAGCACTGGAATAGGCCCCCCAGGGAGGTGGTTGAGTCACCATCCCTAGATGTGTTTAAAAACCATTTGGTTGTGGTGCTCAGAGACATGATTTAGTGGAAGGTTGTTAGAGTCAGGGTAGTATGGTTAGGCTGTGGTTGGACTTGATGATCTTTAAGGTCTTTTCCAACCTGAGCAATTCTATGATTCTATGACCCCTGCACTTTGTACCTACCAATCTCAATGTGACTGTGATGCATAAGATGCATCCCTAAGTCTCACTCCTTCCTCACTGATGCAAGCGGAAGGAATGGTTTTTTAACTGGCACGCGGAGTTATCACTCTCCTTCCTGCGTTCCTTACACATGCATAGGCATTGTGGTGCCATCACATCACATATATTTCAAAGGGAGGAAAATGGAGGAATGACTTTCTTCTTCTATTACGGCTCATTGACAAGACACTGATCCTCCACATTTTAAGAATGGAAATGTGTGAGAGCAAACTGTGTGAAAACTGTGTCTCTGACTGCAACTGAACTGCAACATAATCTGCTTGCTATGTAGCATGACCTTTATCTTCACGTTTTCTTGAAATTTATTTATGGCACATGTTCTGCTACAGCATATATCCAAGATCTGTAAGCACTTCAATGAGCCCCTTAATACCACTGAGTTTCTATAAGCAACTGAAAACTTGCATCTCATTTTTACTTTACAGAATCACTTTTCAGTGACCTCCTCTTCTTTGATTTTAATGTTTTTCAGATCTATTTCTTTGACTTGTCTTGCAAATAGCTAAAGCAAAAGCCATTATGATCTACAGCATTTAATTTATGTTCCAACCAGCCAGCACCCTTAGGCAATACAAGATATCAGAGACAGCTGTTAACACTTAGTAGAAGTACGTATTAATTAAAACATTTGTAGAGGTGTACGTGCAGTAGTTTTTATAACAGCTTTTATGTCTCCATGTTTCCTTCAGTGGAAAAATACTTTAGAGAAAACACAAGAATCCTTTCCATTTCTATCTGTACATATCTAGTCAAGACATTAGGCACACATTATCTAAATACAAAGTTTCTAAGCAACACAGATTAAGCCACGCATGACTTTCAAGGTGTCATAGTTTTATGATGTTTGGTTATCAGTATGCATCATAACATCATGTAGTACACTGGGAGTTAAAGAATTAATGCTCCAGGTCCAGGTACCTGTCCAGGAAGAGAACTACTACTACATTCCCCAGAGGACCGTTCGCTGTTCTGATATCATTTCCGCTCAGGAGGAAAAGATAAAAGGCCTTCATAGGTCACCTGAAAGCCCTTTTTATTTCCGATCGTCTGACTCGCCTCTGTTGCTTGTCTCATCACAGCATTAGCGTAATGCCTTTGGCTTTTAGACACTCTCTTATTATATTTATTAGCTTCAATTCTTATTATATTGTATTATAGTGTGTTATCTTGCATTCCGATATCTTATTTAGTAAATTAGTTTGTTTCTCCTTAGATCGTTGCCGCTCTTTTTTTTTTTTTTTTTTTTTTTTTGAGCCCATCTCTCTACTCTTTTCCCTGTTCCCCTTTTCCAGGGTGCAGATTTGCAGGTCCCTCCCCCCGCTTGTCATGAAGCCAGGCCAAACCAGCCCATAAACCACTGACACAAGGTCAAAAAAAATCCCCAAATATTAATAGCTTTAATTTTATTGAGAAACAGCCTGAGGCAACCTAGGCATCATCACTGTTGAATAAATGAAATATATATATATATATAAAATGTGCATTTCTTCACATGGGATAGGGATACGTGCTTCATCTCCATCATTTTAGGTATAATAGATAAGCCATTGGGTTACCCAAATATAAGTCAGTCATCTAATGAAGTATCTCAGGCTTTTTAATTTGAAAGGTTCACCCAACGTTTCTGGAATAGAATTTTCTACAGACCAGCTTCTGCTGGTCATGGTTTTTTGTTCTTGTTGTTGTTTGTTTGTTTACAGCTACATTAAAATTTGGTTGAACTTTGCATTTTGTTGTTGCCGTTATTTTTGTGTTCCATATTTTTACTTGGACATGAATGTCCAATTGTTTGTCAATGAGATTGATTACTTCTTTCAGACACTTCCTGGAAACAGCTTTTTTTGTCCGAATTATAGTACTAATTTTGTCTGAGCACATGGATTTTTTTTTCCCCATTTAGTGATCTAAGAAAAAAGACCTCTAAAAAAAAATAATTTAACATCAAGTCAAAAAATGACATCATTAGAACTACTGACAAAGCAAAACAATTTACTGCATTGAACGATATTTTTCCTTAAACCTAAACAAGGTATTTAGTTTATTTGGGGACAACGTAATACCAATAGTAAGCTGAAGTCTCAAGATAAAGACTGTGAGGATCATGGAACTGGTTGAATTCTTACATTTTTGACAGAAACAGTTAATAACATTCTCCCATTAGCTGATGTAATGCAACAGAAAGTGCAGCAGTGACAGCAGAGTACCAAGGTCCCAGGCTACAGCAAGTAAGGATTTGCTCAAATGCAACAGCCTTGGGCACGGAAATAAAGGAAAGAAATTTCTTATCTGCAGAAGGCCTTAGGTACACAGTGATCTTCAGCAAGATAGCCTTGTCTCCACTGCCAACCCTTAAACAAGGTCTAGGAAGGGGTGGATCTTGGCTCCACCCCTTCCAGTCACTCAGGTGCATTGCTTGCACCTGAACTCCCCTGGGTTTGCTTTGCCTTCCCACCAGGTGCTCAATCACTGTTTTAGGCCATGACTTAGCATTTCCACTACAGCTGATGTATTTACTCTAGCTGACTCATTAACTGGTACTAGTAATATATTTCCAAGTATAATTTTCAGTGGAATAGCTATTTCATACCAGTTAGCATACTACAAACAACAAATGTATCTGAAGATAGAGTGATTTTGTAATGGAGATATACAGCTCTAAAGGCAGCAAAGCTGTATGAGTGAACAGTTGTATTTTAACATTCATAAAGCTATCTGCCAAGTTCATTGACTGTGCAGAGAAGTCTACTATGAAAAGAGCAAGACAAAATATGTAGGAAAAGGAAATATTTTATTAGAAACACTGATACCTTTGAAGACATGCTGATGGGATTTCAGGTGCTCTCCTGTTGATCATAAAATACAGTGGCATGTAGTGACAAGCCTGTCTTATCTTTCCAGCTGGAGAAGCTTGATGTCACCCATCACAACTTCCACACCTAAAAACAGATCAACTTTATCATTTTTCTATAATCTGGTGTGCATTTGTGAGTAGAACTCTCATAAAGTCACTCTGTATTTCCATGCAGCTGTGACTAAGTCACTATTAGATATAAGTCCTTAGATATACCTGTGGAGTGTGACTCCACTGCACAGTCATTTATCACGATGTGCCTTCCAAGCACTAACAAGTGGTACTGTCAACTGAGCCATGCTGTTTAACTGCTTGATCACTTCATTCTACCAGAGTTATATGTGTTTTTATCTTTTTCTTTAAGCCTCTGTCCTTCATACAGAATTAGCAACTTCTCATATAGTCCTGTCTCCAGTCTATCAAGACACATGGGAAGGACTACAGGCAATTCAGTATTCATAATTTTTTATTGTGTGAGTAACCAAGGGTCTTAGTCTAGACCAGGGCCCAGGTCCTCTTTTCAGAGACAAGCCAACAAATAGATTGGAAATTGTTCTTTGTCCTGTTGCAATTAACATATATTTTAAATTAGACGGAGACAACAACAGGCATCCATCACTGCTAATTTGCACAGTGGCTTTTCATGGTTTACCCCTACGTGGATGATCATCAGCAGTTACCAACTATCTGCTGCTTCAGTGTGTATGTTACAGTACACTATTTATTACATGTTCTCACTAAACCTTAGCAAGCATTTTCTCAGTTCACAATAAATATCTTGATGTTTGAGTAATAAAGTTATGCCTGAGGACATCACAGCTGTGTTTGCCTGAAAGTATAAAGCAGATTGCACTGATAGAGTTCTGGCAGAAGCATTTGACTGTTTCTGTGCAGTGTGTGCATCTAAACAGACAGAAGTAGGGCATAGTGCAGCTCAGCTGTGCATACGTAGTATACTAAACCAAAAACAGCCTCAACAGTACTACAGTGCCTGACTTTAGTCTCAGTACAAAATATTTTTGGGGAAGTATTAAAAGCAAATAGCATCTGACTGAGGATCAAGAACCATTCTTGGTCATCCTCAATCATTTCAACATAAACAGATTCCTGCTTTTTCACCTCTTAAGAAGAGAACGACAGAAGTCAAGTAAAGATCATACACTTCTGAAATATCATAATTGTTCGCTATTTGACCTCATAGTTCAAGTATTATTAAAATGGTGCCAAAAAAAAATTTGACCTAGCCTGTGCAAATGCATTGTTCTAGATTATTTAAAGCATGGTGTCTGTAAGTACTGTATCTTTCATTGTTACAAATGGAATCCAAGATGACTGAACAGAAAAGTGATTAGAGAAAGTTGATTAGTGTTTTTTTTTTTGGTTTGTTTACTTAGTGCACCAGACAGCAGTTTATGTACAGACTCCTCATGCTGAAAAATATGAGATTGTACAGAGAGGCAATTACTATGATAAAGTTTCAGTCAGTAAGCCTTAGGCTCTGTATATAAATTCTGTTCTCTCTTTGACTGCCCAGCCCCTTATAAAGTCATGATGGCAAGTAGCCTGTGCTTACAGTAACTGGCTCTCACTCTAGTCCTGGGTACTGAAATGAAAGATTTCCTGCAAATTGTTATGTACATGAAGTTAAAACTCAATGGACTGTTCACCAGGTGCTCGCCATTGGGCAGTATCACATCTTATTAAAACCATGGCTTAAGAGGGCTCCTCAAGCCAAAAACTTGTAAGTGCTCTGGGACAAGTGTCTGCAACCAACCAGCTGCCAATAAGAAAATTGAACAACAACAACAACAATAAACCTCTAGAAAAATCCCCAGAACTTGACCTCACCACACAACACCTGTAGTTTCCCTCAGGCTGCCCCACTGCCCAGGGGCTAACCCAAAAGTCTTCCAGGCCATTTCACTCTGCTTCATTCCTTCCTGTCCATACATAGAAGTCACAAAGCAAGGTACTCTGACTCCAGGCCTGGAGCTCTATATTCAGCTCATGCCCGCCACCTTGCCAGTTCATTTTGATTTGCTCAATTTTTTCGCCAGATTTAAAAAGAGGCTTTCTGGTAATGAAGCACTGCAGCCTATGCATTCAGCCTAAATTCAATTCACTACAACAGTGCAACCCACACTTATTTATCTAATAAAAATTTTATTAACTGTCAACTCTGACACAGTTATCAATAGAGCTGAGCAGATTTTTCTGAAATCAACTGTTTGGATTCTCTCCATCTGTCAACATCATCAGCACCACCTTAATAAAAATATTAAGGTTTAGAACTACACAGAGGAAAAAATCCAGAGTTCAAATAATTACTTTTAAAAACAAGAGGCTGCAAAAAACATTTGACTTTTTAATTAAAATCTAACAAGTGCTAGAAGTATTTCTAGAACACATAATCATCAGAATAAGGTCCATGACCATCTTGGCCTTTAGCTCACTTCTTTTTTCCCCCTGAAAATATTTATATATGTTTTCTTTAAGGTAACTTAAATTTTGATCAAAATGCTCTCTAACAGTCAGAAGCGTTCAGCTTCTTATCAAAATTTCAGGTATCTTACCACTGTACCTCCTTTTACATTCACACCTATTTTCCACCTCCTTTGTCCATATTTGCAACACTGACTGTTACATTCTTCGAATAGAGAGAAACACAGTTGTCTTTCTTGCATCTTTAATCCCAGGTTTTGCCTAGTTAAGGTCCTCAAGAATTCCTGTTGTTCCTAAGTAATAAATCGCTTCTGACTCCTATGGGAGTGCGTAACAACAGGGAACCCCAGATGCTCCTCTTAAATATCAGTCCTGTCCATAGGAACACGAAGAATAAAAACCATGAGTGTACTTTTAAAGCAAGAAACTTTTCCAGGTAAAATACCTTAACCCATGTAACCTTAGAAATGAAACATGGAAAATAATATTATGGTGGAACACTGACAAAGTTGCTTCATAATAACCAACACATTTCTCAAAGCACCTTGATATTTAGGAAATTTGAGAAACCCAGTTGTTAATATACAAAATGAACAACCAGAAGTATTTATATAAAAGTATTTTCATTACACCACTAAAAAAAAGTTTTGCTTTTGAAATTGGTCCTTACTGTTGTGAAACTTTGTAGAGAAACATGGGAGAAAGCTGGGACACCCCCTATGATCCTCCCCTTCCAAAGGTTACAGCAGTAGCAACGACGTGTTTTACTTATACTAACGGTACAGAGGATAGGACAACTAATTAGTGTAATCAGATAGCTAAGTTTTTAAAATACAAATTCTGTTAATTATCAAAGCACAGTCCATACACTTGTCAATTCTGACTTGACCCTGGAAGACACCTAAAGTCAGAACAGCTATTTGCACATTGATAGTAGCTCTGAGAGAGAGCATGGTCAGATCATAATCTTTGCAACCGCAGATCTGCCATACTGCCAATAGTTCAACTGCTTATGCATTCTGATTTTGAAATTCAATGACATTCCCTAGTATGAAAGAATGGATTGGGTTAAGAAGGGACCTCAAGGATTAAAAGTTCCAGCCTCCCTGCCACTGACAGGGTTGCCAGCCCTGTCCCAGTACCAGATCAGATCACCTAGGGCTCCATTCAACCTGGTCTTAAGCACCTCCAGGGACAGGGTATCTACAACCTCTCTGGACAAACTGTTCCAGCACTTCAGCACTCTCTCAGTAAGGAACTTCCCCCTAACATATAATCTAAATCTCCCTTACTTTAGTTTAAAACCGTTTCCTCTTGTCCTATCACTATCTTCCCTTGTAAGAAGTTGATTTCCCTCCTGTTTATAAACTCCCTTTAAATATTGGAAGGCTGCAATGAGGTCTCCCGGCAGCCTTCTCTTTTCCAGGCTGAACAAGCCCAGTTCCTTCAGCCTATCTTCATAGGATAGATGCTCCAGCCCTTGGATCATCCTCATGACACTCCTCTGGACCCTCTCCAAAAGGTCCATGTTCTTCCTGTGTTGCGGATCCCAGACCTAGACTCCAGCTGGAGCCTCACAAAAGCAGAATAGAGGAGGACAATCACCTCTTTTAGCCTGCTGGCCACCTCTCTTCTGATGGAGCCCAAGATACCATTGGCCTTCTGGGCTGCAAGCGCATACTGCTGGCTCATGTTCAGTTTTTCATCAAGGATCCTTAAGTCCTTCTTAGAAGGCTGCTCTCAAGGATTTCTTCTCCCAGCTTGTATACATACCTGGGATCACCTCAACCCAAGTGCAAAAACCCATATAGTATAAGCCCATTACTCTGCTTTGGTATGATAAAAAGTGTTTGAATCACCACCAAATACCGAAGTTGTGAACTCGTGAGCAAGAACTTGGAATCTGACACTGGAACATTTTAGGAATGTACTTAGGTTTTAAAACTGTAATCTTCAAACATAGTTAAGCATGAAATAACACTTAGGTATTTCAGCTAGGAATCTGGCCAACTCTAGTCAAAACTACTCTTTTAGTTACAATAGTTATGCCACAATGACTGGCCTGCATTGTAACATAACATTTGGCATTTTTTATTCTTAAAAAGTAAGAATAACTGTCTCATCTTCTGCAAGATGAGTTCTGCTATCACTAACTGCTGGTGCTTTCATCAAGAAAGAAAATTCCACAGGAACAGATTTTCAGTGCTATCTACCTTTTTGGTCCAATGCTGAAAGCTCAGATTTTCATCAGCTTTCAGAGTGAAATGTCTTATTTCTATCAAACCTTGTTTTCTAGGTGCCTAAAAAAATCACTTGTTTGAGCATATTCTGATGTTTTTCCAGAATCCAGTTGCATTGATAGCTATATAACTCTTTGGTTGCTCCTTTTCCATTGTCTTTTCCAAGTTAAGCTCAGGAGAGAGATTTTGAACAGTTTCCTAGACACCACAAGCACCACTAGCAGTTATGATTAACTAAAGCAATTTGTCTATTACTTCAAACTTACATTTCATCAAGTCCAGCCAAATTGAGACTACCTAGTGTAAGCCATCACTAACCTACTCATTCAATATAAAAATATCTCAACTCTTGCCCTTTTGTGTGTTTTAATGCAATGTTTTGCTATCTCTGGTTAATGAAATTTGCAACCTCCCCTTTTTCCTCATGGTGCATACATTGTACTAGATCCATACGTATAATCTAAGAACCAGTCTAGCAGGTACACTGAATAACTTTCCCGTGATAAGTGTTGCTCCTTGTTCTGGTCTCATTGATGTTCCCACCTCTGTTAAGCTTGCCACTCATTTGCTAAACAGATGAGATCCGTACAGGAAGGTGTTCCAATCTGGTTTGGAGTAATAGTTATGGTGACTTCAACGTCTCCAGTGCCTACAATATATATAGATTTAAATAATAATATTTTTTGAAGAAGCACTGTCAGTTCTGACTACTAGAATTATTTGAAACTGAAGAGTATTGTTTTGATGCACATATTCCTGTCTAAGAAAACTGTGAAGCCTGAACAAGTTAAATATAGAGTTGTCATACATAGGAAAGCATGCACATCCCTGAATATCATAGCATTTTCTTCAGGCTGCGAACAGAGGGCTACATTTCAGTATAGCATCTGTGCTGATGATATTCTATGTTTTCTGCATACAATTCTGATGCCTTAATTATTCTTTTGTTCAAGAATCCATTAATTAGACTACATGGTTAGTTAAAGATATAGCTATGGCTGCTGTTTGTCAATATTTATTCTCAAAATGCTTCTGGTCTCATTACATAAAAGGATAAGATCATCAGAACCTGCTGCATTGCTTCCCTCTTCGTGAGTTAACAGACAGCTTCTCAGATAAATAACTTAGCACTGTGACAACATAAGCAGGAATTAAACAGATGAAGGAGAAATTCTGAAGAAAAATATTTCAACTCTCTATTTCCCCTTCCTTTGGGGCAGATATGCTTCTGCAGTAAGATAGTATTAAGTACACAAGTAATCATTTTCCAAATGACATCTTAGATGGACTTTGCTAACAACCTCTCAGTGGTCAGCTTCACCATTTTTGTATCTATTAGTGTTGTCAACACCTGACTTACCTGCATTTTTTTTTTAAATGTATGAAAACGCTGACAGAAGATGGATATAAGAATATAGCTGGGATGTTTTGCAGCAGAAGGTTCTGTCATACATACCAGAGCCATTTTACAGCTAACAAACATCTGTTTTCACAAACCCTTTCAACTTCCCTATTTCAATAGCTTCTCTTCTGAAATATCAGATCCAAATCATAGAACAGTGCAGTCTAACTCCACAGAAATCAACTTCCATTTAATATCAGCTACCAATAGGTTGTCACACTCAACCTTGAGGAAACTAGTCTCAAAAACAGTGAAGTGCCTTACTTCGCATAAGACTCAATTTATAGATTGCACATATCCTGTCACATCATTTGCATTTTTTGTTACTACCTTGTGTAACACAGAAATGAACCAAAAGCATATATCACATCTGTCTTATTTACCTAACTCTGGTTGAGTGATGGACAAAGAATGTGGACTGTTCCAAACATCTGACGGTTCCTCTGAAGTTCCATTTGACAGATCAGTCACTGTATGTCTCAAGCAATGGATGTAAAATTGGAATTCTAAATGTTTTTTTCATATATCAAAAGACAACATCATGTTATCTGCTCTGTGCAAAGCTCTAAAATTTCTGTTGAAAAAGTCAACAAATCCATTCTATTTAATTTCATATCTCCTATGATCACACAGCTGTGTGATATGATACCACTGAAATCACTTTTCAAGAAATGGAAACACTCCACACGTTAAAACTTAGAAAGCAGTAATAAATCTTAAGGATTCAATATGTTACAGGCGTTAGGTATTACAATAACATAGAGCACAGCTCTGAATATCGCAAGGAGAACAGGACATGAGAAAAAATGCAATTTCTAAACAGTTTCTGATTATTATTATTATTATTTTTTTAGAAAAGAACGTGTCAGCTAAAGACCTGCGTTTTACTTAATGTTACAATTTCTCCCTAGTATCTTACAACTTTTTTTTCTTCCATTCTCCAGTCTTACTGAATTATTTGCTAGATTTATAATAGCAGAAGGTACATTATTCTCCAATCATATTACATTATAAGTTTCTCTGGCACATCATGTACTAGCTGATGCACTACACTAGATTCAATCTACCGTGCTAGTTTCTAGTCTTGTTTAAATATTCTATGGCAATCCCTCAAAACTTACTTGAGCAACCAAGCAGTGCAACTGCACTCTTATCACAGAACATATGCTTACCTTCATCGACTGTCGTGAGCAGCAGCCAGCAATGCCTCCCACTCATTATCCTTTTGCATTTCAGAAGGGTGGTATCAATTTTGTGTTTAAATAAAACTGCTAGACAACTACAAAGAATTGGTGCAAACAAAAAAAAAGGGCATAATACTTCAGAGCCAAACTATCAAGTGGAGGAGAATTTTTTTCCCTATATTAGGGTAACTACTTGTTTATAATCAGTTAATTATCAGAGCATGAGCAAGCCCAATTTGCTTTCTTGAAAGAACATGGCTGTGTCTACTTATGCCAAAAAAAAGAAAACCCACCAACAACGTATCATTTCCTAAAACCATTTTGTTCAGTCATTTACTCAGGAGGGACAGTTGACATCAAAAGTGGTCAAATTACAAAAATCTTGGCCAAAGAGTTGACGAAAAGACGCAAGAAAAAGAAGAGTTTAGGAGTCCAGCTAGCTAACTCAAGATCCTTCTCAGATAGAAGATCGCTTAACTCAAGATATTCCTCAGATAAAGCACTACATAGGATGGGAATTTTGGCTAAATACGTAATCTATATCAATATATCTGCAGAGATCACAGTAAATAGAAATAGAGATTTCTTGCAAAAATATGAAGTATAAACAGAGACACACATTTATCTTCCTGTATGCGTAGAAACTGCATTGCTCTGCAAGGCTTGTTGAAGAAGTCATTATTTTTACGTTCATCAGCAAACATAAAGGTCATTTCCAGAAGCAGGAGAACAGTGAGGGCTTCCATTCTTGTGACCATTGTAACCCTTAAGCATGAAGGGCTCAAGTGGTCACATGGTATTCAGGACCCAAAACACCCCCCCCCCCCCCCAAAATGAGAAAGGGAACACTCGAGATACATCTGAAACTTGCAGCCAGGAAGCTGCTATGGTAAGAGGTCAGGATGGAGGACACTGTGCTATGCACGGAGGTGTCAAGTCCGAAACCCACCATGCCTTTCAGCAAATATGTAGCTTCTATTCACACGTGCTCAGAAACGTTAAAGCTGCTATCTGTGAAGAGTTCAGAATTGCAGGACTGAGATATGAGAAGAAATTATCCTCTGGTTTGCTCTCTTATTCTGTTTCATATTTTTGCCTCAGACTTACTGCACACTCTATTTTCTCTCTGTAAGAGATAATAACTGGAAGGCTAGATGACCATACCACATTTAAGACAGTCAGTTAAGTTTCCAAAACTGTCTTTATCATACCTACAACCTGGATATGTAGTCATAATAGGGAAATCAGGCAAACCTGTCATATGACAAATTATTTTTACACTGAAAAAGTGTGTATTTGAAATTACTACTCCTGTTCACTCTGGTCTGTATCTAGAAAATAAACACAGCTTTAAGTTTCCCATGACCACTGAGCTAAGCAAACCGTACTCCCCAGTGATATTACAGAAGATAATTACCAGGATGGAGAAAGTTCAGTCTTTGCACAGAGTGTGAGTCACTAGTATCTAATGTCACTAATATCTAACGTTCAGACTCACAATTAATGCAATGGGATGATTTGAAATCGGTATTAGGTACATGATAACCGAAGGTAAGCTAGTATCTCACATTGGGATTCTCTACACATATCATGCTGAGCTAATTGTCACCTAAAGATGAGGAAATGCTAAGGATCACAGAATCACAGAATGGCCCACATTGAAAGGGACCTTGAGGATCATGAATCTCCAACCTCCCTGCCACAGGCAGGGCCACCAACCTCCACATACTAGAACAAGTTGCCCAGGGCTCCATCCAACCTGGCCTTGAACACCTCCACGGACGGGGCATCCACAACCTCTCTGGGCAGCCTGTTCCAGCACCTTACCACTCTTATAGTAAAGAACTTCCCCCTGATATCCAATCTAAATCTTCCCTCCTTCAACTTAAAACCATTTCCCCTTGTCCTGCTATTACTTACCCTTTCAAAGAGTTGACTCCCCTCCTGTTTCTAGGCTCCCTTTAGGTACTGGAAGGCTGCAATGAGGTCACCCCGCAGCCTTCTTTTCTCCAGGCTGAACAAGCCAGCTCCCTCAGCCTGTCTTTCTAGGGGAGGTGCTCCAGCCCTCTGATCATCTTTGTGGCCCTCCTCTGGACCCTCTCCAATAGCTCTCTGTCTTTCTTGTACTGGGGGCTCCAGACCTGGACACAGTACTCCAGATGGGGCCTCACAAGGGCAGAGTAGAGAGGGACAATCACTTCCCTCTCCCTGCTGGCCACCCCTCTTCTGATGGAGCCCAGGATACCATTTGCTTTCTGAGCTGCAAGAGCACCCTGCTGGCTCATGTTGAGTTTTTCATCCACCAGGACCCCCAGGTCCTTCTCTGCAGGGCTACTCTCAAGGACTGCTCCTTCCAGTCTGCATATATGCCTGGGATTCCTCCAGCCCAAGTGCAAAACTTTGCCCTTTGTTGTGTTGAACCTCATTAGATTCATCCGGGGCCACCTTTCAAGTCTGTTGAGGTTCCTCTGAATGGCATCCCTTCCTTCCACTGTGTCAACCGCACCACTCAGCTTGGTGTCATCACCAAACTTGCTGAGGGTGCACTTTATTCCATCATCGATGCCATTTATAAAGATGTTAAAGAGCACCGGAGCCAAGACAGACCCCTGGGGGACACCACTCATTACCAGCCTCCACATGGGCATAGAACCATTCATTACCACCCTCTGCCTGTGGCCTTTCAACTAATTTCTTATCCACAGGGTGGTCCACCCATCAAATCCACATCCCTCCAATTTGGAGATAAGGATGTGGTGGGGGACCATGTCAAAGGCCTTGCTCAAGTCCAGGTAAATGACGTTGGTTGCCTTCCCTTTGTCCACCAATGCTGTCACTCCATCATAGAAGGCCACCAGATTGGTTAGGCATGACCTTCCCCCGCTGAAGCCTTGCTGGCTGTCTTGGATCACACACTCATTCCTCATGTGATCAAGCATGTCATCCAGGAGGATCTGCTCCATGATCGTCCCAGGCACAGAGGTGAGACTCACCGACCTGTAGTTCCCCGGGTCCTCCTTGCTCCTGTTCTTACAAATGGGAGTGATGTGACCCTTCCTCCAGTCATGCGGGACCTCATCTGACAGCCACAACTTTTCAAATATGATGGAGAGCGGCTCGGCAACCACCTCAGCCAGCTCCTTCAGAACCCTGGGATGCATGTCATCTGGCCCCATAGAGTTGTACGCATTCAGTCTCATGAGGTGGTCTCAGACTTGCTCTGCCCTTACAGTGGGGGGGGGGGGATTTACTGTCCCAGTCCCCACCTAGAGGTTTAGGGATACAGGCCTCAGGGACGTGAGAGATATTAGAATCCTGGCTGCCAGTGAAGACCGAAGCAAAGAACTCATTCAGTACTTCAGCCTTCTCTTCATCTGTTGAAGCCAGTTCTTCTTTTACATTTAACAAAGGGGATACACTCGTTTTGGCCTGTCACTTCTGGCCAATGTACCTGTAGAATGTCTTCATATTGTTTTTCACATCCCTTGCCAAGTTCAGTTCTGCCTGCGCCTTGGCTTTCCTGATCCCATGTCTGCAAGTCCAGACAGCATCCCTGTATTCTTCCCAGGTGACATGCCCTTGTTTCCAAAGTTTGTATGTACCTTTCTTTGCCCCCAGTTTGCCCAGCAGGTCCTTGCTGAGCCATGCTGATTTCCTGCTTCCTCTTCCTGCTTTCTTATTCAGAGTGACAGAGAGCTCTTGTGCTCTCAGAAAGGCATCCTTGAAGAGTAGCCAGCTTTCCTCAACATGTTTGTCTTTAAGGACAGTATTCCAAGGGATCTTGGCCAAACCATACTACCCTGAGTCTAACAACCCTCCACTAAATCATGTCTCTGAGCACCACATCCAAACAGTTGTTAAACACATCCAGGGACGGTCACTCAACCACCTTCCTGGGGGAGCCTATTCCAGTGCTTAACCACCTTTTCTGTGAAGAAGTTTTTCCTGATATCCAACCTAAACCTCCCCTGGTGCAACTTCAGGCCATTTCCTCTTGTCCTGTCACCTGTCACCAGTGAGATCAACCCCACCATTGCTGCAATCACTTTTCAGATATTTGAAGAGAGCAATAAGGTCTCCTCTCAGCCTCCTTTTCCCCAGACTAAACAGCCCCAGTTTCTTCAGTCACTCCTCGTAAGGCATATTCTCCAAGCCCTTCACAAGCCTTGTTGCCCTTCTTTGGGCCTGCTCCAGCACCTCCATGTCCTTTCTGTACTGAGGTGCCCAAAACTGAACACAGTGCTCAAGGTGAGGCCTCACCAATGGGGCAGGATTACTTCCCTAGTCATGCTCACTACACCATTCCTGACACAAGCCAGGATGCCATTGGCCTTCTTGGCCACCTGGGCACACTGCTGGCTCATATTCAGCCAATTGTCCATCAGTACACCAAGTTCCCTTTCCATCAGGCAGCTTTCTAGCCACTCCTCCCCAAGCCTGTAGGGTTGCCTGGGGTTGTCATGACCAAAATGCAGGACCCAACACTTGGCCCTATTGAAACTCATACAGTTTACTTTGGCCCATCGATCCAGTCTATCCAGGTCCCTCTGTAGTGCCTTTCTCCCCTCTTGCAGATCAACAGTCTCTCCCAGCTTGGAGTCATCTGCAAACTTACTGAGTGTGTACTCAATCCCCTTGTCAAGATCATTAATAAAGTTGTTAAATAGAAGCAGCCCCAGTACTGAGCCCTGGAGGACACCGCTCATGACTAGCTGGAGGATATGATCATACCCCAAAACATGTCTCTCTTTCAAAGGCTTGTGTCATGGTTTTATGATTTTTGGTTATCAGTATTCCACATCATAGCATCATGTAGCGCACTGGGAGTTAAGGAGTTAATGCTCCAGTTCCAGGTACCTGTCCCAGAAGAGAAGAACTACATACCCCAGGGGACTTTGCACTCAGAGAGGAGATAAAATCCCTGGCAAAGTCATGGGATCTGGCTCTCTTCCCTTCTGCTCACCCCAACTGCACGTCACGCCTCAGCACTAGAGTAAGGCCTTCAAGTTTTCGGACACTCTCTCTCATTTAATTTGGTTTATTAGCTTCAATTCTAATTATATTGTATTATATTGTATTATAGTATGTTATCTTGCATTCCAATAACTTATTTAGTAAATTAGTTTGTTTCTCCTCAGATCATTGCTGCTGTTTTGTTGTTTTTTTGTTTGTTTGTTTGTTTTGATTTTAGGCCCATCTCTCTGCCCTTTTTCCCCCACTTCCCTCTTCCAGAGTGTGAATCCACAGGTCCCTCTGCCCCACTAGTCACAGAACTGGCCTAAATCAGACCGTAAACTGTTGACAGCATGGGACTACAGTTAATCACATCCATCCATTTAGGATCCATAGACTAGAAGATTCAAGTTTTAAAAGAATTGCATTAATGCAATCATACACTTATTTCTATGTAAGAGATTTAGGCATTCTGATAGGCTATAGGAAATACAGATTTAGAATATCTAGAATCTCTCTCTAGACTATCAGTGTGAGATGCTGTTAGAGAAAGCAAATGAGGCTGGCCTACCTCTGAAATGTAATGTAGTCTCATTATCAGTGCACGGAGCCATTTACTTACTCCCACACAAGTCAGATGCATGGCAAATCATTTTGCAGGGAACATTTAAATACTAATAAAGGAACTAGGTCAGAATACCCTAATTCTCACAGATGACCTATAGTTTCAAGTGTTTATTCAAAAGAGAAGCATTTTGGGAGGTCAAAAGGGATCATTCATCAGAGGCTTGGAAATCGCTCCTCTGTGAGTTTTACATGCAGTAAAAGGATAGAGAGTGATTTTCAAAGACTCACATCAGATTTCATTATTTTTCTGGTGAGGAGGTTTTTTTTCTTCCACAGAAAGAAGCATTTCTTCTTTAAAGGATGTCTTAACTATTATACTCTTTCATAATGTATCTGCTATTCAACATAATTTTACACAATTGTCATAGGACTGTGAATAAGGATAATTGTTTATTTATCCTTATATTTAGAATTTGTACTGCTTTTGTACTGCTACATTTTAACACAAAGCACAAAAAATTCTCCCTTCCCCATCAAAAAGAAGGTGGTTAAACTCCTTTAAGTTTTGAACACCCATGAAGCATCTTATTATCATCCTGAGCATGAAGGGTTTCTTTTTTTTTTCATAGAAAATTTAGACGTATTCTATTTAGAAGGAAAGAGATATTTCCTTGAAAATAACATAGATGAGCTAGAACACTTTCCCTTGCCTCTGCCACGTACGCATCATATGCGATGGCAAGGAATGTTCTCACAGGATACCCTGAGGACAATCACTGAAACCTACAACAGCCACACCACATGGGGTTCGATGACACATAACAGGTCCCTTAAAGAAAGAGGTGAGGGGCAGCACCACGACAACAGGAACACCTTCAGGTCCTCAGCCTCCATTCCTCCTCCCACATCTCCATCAAGGACGTGAAATTCTTGCCCTGCTGCAGAGGAGCAGGAAGAAGGCACACAAAGAAAGAAGGCAAGCACCACAGGGACCCACACCCCTTCACTGTTTGCAGCAGAAACTTAGATTCTACTACAACTTAGTGGAGGGCAAGCTTTGCCCTTCCTTCGTGTAACTGATGGCATTGATTTTAACTCCATGATTCATTTTCTGTGGCTCCCTTTTTAACTGAAAGATGCATTGAAAATGACTGCAGTCTGCTTAGTAGCCAAGTGCAGAGATGATGCATCCTGGAAGGCTGTTACAAAGGCTTCTTGGCTTGAAGCAGATGTTTTGAGATCATCTCTCCACCCCAGGAAATGTTTATGACTTGCTCAACTAAGATAAGTGCAAATGAAAGCCTTTGTAAAGACAAAATTCCAGATATGGCTCAGTTATAACATATTATACATCTACTTTCCTACAAATAGCTTGAAAAATGACTGGGGGGCTGGAATCTTCCTTGCTCATTAAAAAAATATTCTTAAGCCCAAGAAAAGCATCAGTGTAAGCATTAACTCTCCAGACACCCACTACTTTAGTTGCTGATAACTGGAGAAAGAAAACCATATGAACTGCTGACAATAAAAAACTCCAGAAGAGATGCAATGAAAAGGAAGAAAAAAAACACCCAAACAGGTGTAGCAGAACCAGAACAAAAGCAACTGGGGTTCTTTGCTGAAGTCATTGTCATCCTGCACAGTCTAAGTTGTGACAAAGTTGTGAAGAATTAACAGTAATGCAGAACAAGGCTCTGCCCCGGGAGATATCACCTGTAGATACCTCACTGCTCTCAGTCAAAATCCGGTTATGAACAGAGCAGCATATACTGGCAAAATTCCCTGGCTAAGAGCCAGAGTATAAATTATTTAGTGTGTTGTGTCTGCCAAAATAACTCTGCACAACAAAGGTCTGAGATAGAAGGTGCTCCAAAAAATTGAAGCAGAGAATTGATAGAATACTCCATCATTAGCAACTGAGTAGAGTCTATCTGTATAGTACTCATTGTGCTGTGCCATACGGCCCTGCAGAAGCTCTCAGATGCAGCTGATCACTTGTCAACATGATTAGCACTGCAGTACACATCTGCAGGTGCCAGGATTGCAAATTACCTGACCTGGAGAGCAAAGAACTCTAATCCTCAAGTAAATTTAAAAAACCCAGTTCTCTGCTGGTTTAAAACAGGATTCAAGAATCTCTCCAGGTTCAGACACTGTCTAATGAGAAACAGCAAGGCAGAAAACATGGAGAATGTGCCTTGCAGTCAGCATAGGCTCATTATTACCATCTATCAGTCTGAGGATCCTCAGCAGCTTTTCACTCCCTACAGCAATTAGGGAGACAGCTTTGTGATAAAATAGGTATGAATGAAATACTCTTCACCAGTGAGGCTCCAGCACCTCCCATTCTGCCTTTTTCTTGCCCTCTTCAAAGAATTTTAATAATGTAGATGCTACTCTCAAGGGTAGAAAAAAACAAAGCACGGCTAAACTGTAGAAAGAGCATCCCCACTTTCTTTCCCCACATTCTTACTCCCTCCCCACAATGCAGATTCTTTACTATTTCTACTACTGCAGCTTGAACAGTGTTACTCAAAACAGCTTTCCATAAAACCTACCATTTTACCACCCTTTAAATCTTGTTTTGTTTGACTGATTAGGATCAAATAGAGCATGAGCTACAAAGCAAGAACTGCTCTTTGTCAGCTGACAACAGCCAAGCTCAAGCACAGACCTGCTGGTTTATAAATACATCCCAGACAGCCCATCACATCTGAGCCTCTCTAACAGAGAACTGAGGGGAAGAGACATGTTTGGACAAAAGACTTGCTCTGGATCATTTAACCATCAAATTAAATGAGGAATTCAATTATTTGGTTACACTGCATAGAAATATGTGGGCAGCTCTTTGCTGTCAGAAAATTGGACAATTATTCCTCTTCTATTTTTGCTGCATTTGCTATAATGTGTGTGCTGGCAGGAGCTTCTTGTAGGAATGATCACGCAAATGAATGAGACACCTGGATGCACCTGGGTACTCCAGATTGCAAGATCCCTGTTTTCTTCCTATGGGGTCATCCAGATTACCTTAGCTGGAAACGTTTACAGACAGGTATGTCTTGAAGTTTTTTGTGGCACTTAGTGGAATAAAGTACCGTTGTTACTTTATAGACTACAACCAAGAACCAAGATAAGGCATCTAACAATTCCAAACACGACAAACTCAGACACTGCTCCAGCTAACCAAAATACCTATTTGCCTGCACTTCTACATGAACAGGAGATATGCTTTTGCAGGTGCCTCCAGTTTTTGATGTTTGTTTTAAGAGTTCCATTTATGTTCATTTTCCCCTCCTAGGGAATCATAACAAAACATTCTGAACAGCATTGTAACTGTTTTGTACTTTATTTTAGTAAAGTGCTATACCTTCGGAACCTAGCTGTTTGAAGTTTACTCTTGATGCCAGTATTATCCTAGAATGGCTTATGGAAAATAGTTCTTGGAGCCACCGCCTCCCTGGGCAGCCCATTCCAGCACCTGACCACCCTTTTGGAGGAGAATTTTTCCTAACACTCAATCTGAATCTCCCCTGGCACAACTTGAGGCCATTCTCTCTCAAACTGAACAGATGAATTTGAAACAGGTAGATCAGGTGCCCTGGGCTCTGCTCCAAACTTGTACATTCAGTGCCCCCAATTCCCCCAGATTTGAAATATTTCTAATAGTTTACTTACATGTTACTTATACCTTTGATTTTAATACAATAACAAGTAAAACCATGGGGAGGGTGCCAGAAACATAACACTGTGCCATTGGGTAATGATGTCACTTACCAACACAGCACAGGTGGATAATTGTTAGTTATATTCACTTAGTCTCCTACTGCTTTAAATTAAATAATCTGAGTACTATGAAGCTGATGTATAGCCATATCCACATTTCTTATTTTACACCTAGCAGCAGGACCAGTAATCACCTTGTAATTACGTGCAGCTGGAGGTTGTAGGGTGACAAAGCTGAGAGGAAACATGCAAGACCCGCCTGGACACCCACCTGTGCAACCTGGTGTAGGGAACCTGCTTTGGCAGGGGAGTTGGACTCGATGATTTCTAGAGGTCCCTTCCAACCCCTACGATTCTGTGATTCAAATTTGTCTGACTTAAGGTCACTGGCAGAGATTTGTAGATAATTCATTTCGCCCATCTAACTGAAAAGCATCACCTAAATTGAAAGTTTAACATCAGAACAGGACACAATAACATATACTGAGTCTTGTTGCTTTCTATCTGCAGCAAGGTATCATATCTCTGTTGCTCCTGAACCAAAACAACTTAATGTGGCAACACCTAGCAAAGGATCTGCATGGAGAAATTTTTCTGTACCATTAGGATCAACTTAGGCTAACATCTAAAGATCAGTGTGTGGCTGATCATGTAACTGGACTCATTCTCAGTCTTCCTATTAGTCAAATGCAGCAGTGTCTGGGCTAGGTGTGCATCGCATACTAGCAATAAAGTGTTGCACACCATCCTAGAACAACATCCAGATACTGCGAAGAGGCTGCTAGTGCCTGGGCTAGAGAAGGCAACACATCCAAAAGGACAGGGCTCAGCAGCTGGGACACAGGCTTAGAAATTGGCTTGCTGCTAATGATTCAGGTACACTAACTCAGATGTATTGATTCAGTGCATTCATCCAGATACAAAGCTCCACCTTACAAAAGATTAAAGGGTAACCAATTGTAATGCTGCAACACAACGGAAAGCACAGCAGTGACAGCAGAGTAGCAAAGTTCTAGGCTGCAGCAAGCGAACACATGCTCAAATGCAACAACCACAGGCAGAGAAACAAAGGAAAGAAGTTGCTTACCTTCAGAGGGCCTCAGGTAGGAAGGGATCTCCAGTGAGATACCCTTGCTTTCACTGCCAGCCCTTCAACGAGGTCTGGGAAGGGGTGGATCCTGGCTCCACCCCTTCCAGTCACTCAGGTGCACTACATGAGCTCCCCTGGGTTGGCCCTGCCTTCGTTCTAGGTGCGCAATCACTGCTTCAAGACTTGACTTGTATTTTCCTCTACACTAATATTCAGATTCACTTGGATATTCTGCCCCTGAAGGAAGAAGCAATCTGTTGTTCAGTCCAGGGGATTGCTGCAGTAGCAGTTACTTCTGTTCCTCCATGTCAGTGGAGTTCTGCTAAGGGCTCATCTTTACGGGAAATAAATTAACCTAACAATGACCTCACAGTAACACAATGTAAAGAGTAGCACTGTACAGCCAAAGAAATAAAACCATTGATAACAAGGAGGAAAAAAACAGCACACTTCTTAACATCTTTTAACACTCTTCCATGGCCAGGTGTGTTGTGAAACTGAGATCCAGAGCACATTTTTGGAAGAGGTCCTGACAATTCCCTTCTCCTTACATTAGGATGCCCCTGCCTTTGAAGTTACCCATTGGAATAAAAAGCAACCTCAAAAGAGAACACTTGTCTCTTTGTGTTTACTTGACACTGACACAGAAATCTTCCCTGGTCTCTGAAGATTTTCTAGCCTTCTGGTTTTAAAGCTTTCTATTCAACAACACTTCAGCAAGTGAGAATCCTACTTTCAAGTGGTAGTGCAGCTTCCAGGATGCTGTGCTCTAATTTAGTGGTTGCAAGTACTAGCTTGAATTTTAATGCTTGCTTTTAGCAGTTTCAACAGCTTTTTCCAGGTGACATCATTACAGTTAATCTGTGCTTGTTGTTACACACACTGTTACACCCTCAAACAACCACACTTCAGACAGCATTTGAAGATCACAATCAAGTCATGATTGCCTGACATCCTCATAGTTGCTGTGCCATGCCTATCAAACAACAGATGATGTAATGTTATACGATTAGCAGAAGCACCCTTACAATAATGCCATTTTTAGAGAGCAGGCATTAATATTCAGGGCCAATATGTACAGCTTCTCCAGCAATCACAGACACATTGTGTCTTCCCTGTGGCTTTTTGTTGTACAGACAACTCCAGCCAGTCTATGCTTAACCATGTTTAATCCTTTTTCTGTCATCCAGCATTTTAATTATATCAAACATTTTTTATTTTAATGCTTTCTTCTTCTTCTTCTTTTTTTTTTTTTTTTTAGATAGTTCCTATTCCTATACTTGCATTTAATTAAAACATCCTTTTTGCTTTTTCTGTTAGATTCTGTGCTTTCATGGTATGCGCACCCTAAGCAAGGCTGGGAGATTTACACCATCACATTTCCTGCCCAGCACTTCCTAGCTTTCACCCATGCCTGTCTCCCTCCTGTTTATCTG
Organism: Pavo muticus; assembly: GCA_016647715.1. Lineage (NCBI taxonomy): Eukaryota > Metazoa > Chordata > Aves > Galliformes > Phasianidae > Pavo > Pavo muticus. The sequence goes on along the minus strand of JACDJE010000516.1, from coordinate 331,299 downwards.
CTTCCTTTTTGAAGCTCAGAAATCACACTGGAAATATACTGACTGCATGGTGTATAGGCAGGGGGAACAACTCAGGAATTCTAGACTTCTAGACTCCCTGCCTCTCTGAAATAATATATGAACATGTATTTCCCGTCAGGGAAATCTATACAGAAAAACAAGGCTGTTGTTAGTTACAGGAACAAATATACAGGCGTAGTAGGAGCTGAAGCAGAAAAGTTGGATGGAACTGAACAGTAAGAACTTGCAGCCTCTATTCAGCCCTTTTCACTGATGTCACTGACCTCACCTCTCTATAGCCCCTTTCTACTGATGCCCATTTCTCACCCCCTTTATGAAGCACTGGCTTCACCAACATTCCTGGGCATTGCACTTCCTTCAGTTCCCAGCCTCCCACACCACTCATATCAGGCAGCATACCAATGTCCTAAGTCAACAAGGAAAGCCTGAGTGAAGACAGTCCAAGAGAATCTGGGCACAAAACTTCCACCATGAAGAGTAAAATTCAGATACACCTGAATGCATAGCTGGAAAACTCTTCTCCTGGTGCTGCCTCAGTTTGCGCAGCTGACATGCTGCTAGTTCTGCTGCTTTCTCCTAATAGCTAACCTAAATCTCCCCTGTCTCAGTTTAAAACCATTCCCCGCCCTATCACTATCAACCCATGTAAACAGTCGTTCCCCTTCCTGTTTATATGCTACCTTCAAGTACTGGAAGGTCTCAATGAGGTCTCCCTAGAGACAAGGGGTCTGGCTCCTGGGAGAGGATGAAAGCCTGAAGATCACATCAGGGATGAAATAAAGCATACTGGTTGTTTATTTGTTATTTTTCCCAGTTGCATTCAGCTGCTCCAATTGCTCCCACCCTGTTTGCTCCATCCCTGCTGTGTTGCTGTACTGTGGCTGCAAGCTTTTTGAGGCAGTGGGGGGTAGTTGTAAATGTCTATAAATGCTTTTAAGGTTCTTGGCAGGCAGATGCATGCTATGTGGTGCTGGCACAGTGGTGCCATGCAAGCACAAGGTGCGGCCTGGCTCAGGGAGGTGCTGTGTACCGACATCAATTCTACAGGTCAGGGCTCATAGCATCTTTCAGGTTCCCTCAGTTTGTCGGCTGAGCTCCGTTCAGTGTCTCTGTGTAACTTCAACACACAGTAGTATAAACATCTGAAAGGCCAGATACCATTCTCCTTGCTAAGCACAGACTGTGCTGCGGGGAGCAGAAAGTTAAGGTGGTGGAACCTGAAGCCTTGGCGATGATCTCTGCACAATTAAAACTCTGTAAAAAAAGCAGTAATGCTATCACAATGCATATTTGGGAACTGAAAGTGTTTTCTAACTCCTGGTTTGACTGAAAACCACATTTGTCTGATGTGGAGGATAATAATTCTTATGTGGGAGGATCAAATGTGTCACGCTGTACGTGAATACCCATTGCTCTGATTATTTCTTGTATGGCTGGACACATATACAAGTGAAACCTCTGGTGCTTAGCAGCTGAAATCTTTGCTTTACAGAGACAGAGTCCATTATTCAGTAGTCATGGTGGATCTGTCCTTGGGTCGCGGAAATTTCAAGTGTGGCCATAACGACAACCTTTGCTTTTTTGCTGAAGTATTTTCAATACCTTTCAGGGGCAAACTAGGTCTTACAGGAGCAGTGAAGTATTGTGCACTAATTCCTGGCTGCATGCTTTGCTGAAGATGAGCAACACTCAATTACTGCACTGGAGCATTGTACTGTGGTAAAAGATTACCCACTTTCTAAAGAGTGGATATTTAAAGCGATAGCAACGGAACAGAACAGAACAGTGCCAGCTGTGACTGCAGCAGGTCCTGCTCACAGCAAATCCTGATCTAGCATGCGCAGAGGGATTTCCTCAACTTGTGGCAGATTGGGAAAGTTGCATTCAGCCTATAGTGAAGAGAGAAACCCATACAAAACCCCACTGGCCTGTCTTGTCCTTGCATCATCCTTGCTCTGTTTTACCCCATCATGGAGAGGCAGAAGAGCAAGGACTCCATACACAGAGTTAAATTCTCCCCACTCTTTCTCTTATGACTGCTTTAAGAAGTAGAATTGATTATTTAAAGCAACTATCTGCATAAGAAAAGGTGAAAGGAACCATAAAGAGCATAGAGTAAAGGATATTTAATTTGCAAATCACCAGATAGGTTTTGCAAAGCATGGTTGGTCGGTACATGAAGCCCTGAGCTATTTATTATTCCTGCTGTTATCACCTACCATTGCTCTCATGGCATTTGCACATACCGTCTCTCAAGTGATACTCAGTAAGCCAGAAAAGTGTCTGCCCTTGAAAATCAGGTGTCATTATCATGTGCCCATGCACTGTGTAAGCTACTAACACACAGAGCCATTTGCAAAAAGCATTTCTCTAATGCAGTCTTCCTACATTTTACTGATTCACATGAGGAATAGAAACTTTAGACAGAATGACATCTTTGCTGTGGTGAAAGTTAACAGCTTGATGCTGTGCCATCTGTTTAAGGGAAAAAATAAGTATCACGTTGATGTTAGGGCATAATTCTATAACGGTACTTTACACTGCATGCCAGTACTGAAGACAGTCGTTCTTCAAGCAGATTGATCTCTTCTGGAGGTGCTGTATGGCAGCAAGAATGCACAGAATTATTCAGTATCTTAAAGCAGGAAAGACAGGAAATCAGTTATGTTGGAGAAAGGAAGCCAAATGATGCTTGACAACACAGTCAGCAGAAAAGTGAACGGAAAAAATGAGCACATTGCCTTCGGCTGCTGAAAGGAGGACAGTGATAAAGGGCTGTAACGGACAAAGTGTGAAACCAGACTGCCAGGAGCTGTGAATGCCACTGCACCACAGCTGCTGGTCTGGAAGCCCCACTGCCTGCCCATGGCCATCCTCTTCCTCCTCATGCTTTTGCCTAAATGCCTCTTACCTGCTTTCTGGGATGAGGAGTGTTCTGTGACAAGGCCATTTTCCGTTTGGCTTGTGCAGTACTCAGCAGTACTCATTCATAACAACCAGTGTTTCTACAAATGATAAATCTAATGATGACAGTACCAGTTGCTTTTATTTTCTCATTAGTATCCTCTCTTTGACCCTGACAGCTAAAAATAAGTTTAAATAAAAGACTGACTGTTTTCATTTATCTCTCAACCTTTCACAATGTAAGTTTTTCCCACTCCCATCTCAGTCAAGGATGATATTCTCACCTTCAGCTGTAGGTGATCCAAACAATAACAATTGTATCAACAAGGCTCTACCCAGACAAAAGGTAAACCTGGGAAGCTGAGAAAGCTATCTGCAGTGGTTTAACCTTGGCTGAGGTAACTGCAGCTCACATTTTGCTTACAGCTGTCAGTGGAAAGATGTGTCTGGCACAGGAGGGAAGAGTGGATGCCATCCTGCACATGTCAGGGAGCAGAACTGGCAATGTCCAGAGTTCACAAGAGCTCCTCACGGGAGCAGTTCTGCCTACCTGCAGGGCTGTGTGGCCAGGGTGGTAGACTGGGTGCTAAATCACCTTCATATATCCTCAGTACAATTCAGTATAAGAAGCACGAAAAAGCTTATAGGAATTCAGATGAGATAAAAAAGACTTTTTTTTCCCCCAAAATGTCATTTATCCTCCCAAATCCTTCAGATGTTTATTCAAGAAAGTGAAATAGATTGAGAACAGTTTGAATAATTTTCCATCCTCTAGATTTCTTTTCCCCAGTGTTTCTTAAATCATTTGCTGTAAAACAGCATATATGGGGAGGATTGTTCACCTGATAAAAATCTGCAAAGGAAAATTTAAACCAACCGGGGTATTATTGTTGTATGCAATCTCTGGGCACTGAGACAGTTAAACAGTGGAACATCCTACTTCACTTCTTGAGAGTTAATGATGCTTGAAAACAATGTTAGCCTTGTATCATTTTTTTATCATCAAGGAATGGGCATCCCAGTTTATGAAAATGAATATATACTCATTTTATATTTCTCTTCATGAAAAAATGATTAACCTATAAAGGGAGTATTTGTTTGTTCTTTAAAGGAAGAATTGATGGAAAAACTTTTCACTGTTTTAGTAAGAATTCATCTAGAAATAAAATAATCACAGAAAAAGGCTATTCATAAACTAATGAGCGATAGAAAAACCAAAATACTTTGCAGTACTAAGGGCTTTTATTGGTACTTTTCATCTGTTGTGAGTGTAGGTGCTAAAATTACGTTTTATATTGAAAGCACAGCTTAACTGAGTACAGCCTAATAATACGAAGAGACTTGCTCATAGCCCAGGATGAAACAGTGAGGTAAGAATTTTGCAATTACTAATTATCCACTGAAGTCTAACCAATCAATCTTATTAGCATTTCAGAAATTGGTTTTTATGACCAGCAGTTCAGAAGGAATCAGACAGTGGAAGTATAAGTAGCGCTTAAAAGTGTTGGTCACCTAAGAGGTGTTTACGACTAGAGCTGAGCTTTTGCATGAATACAGGGATGAAGAAGCTCGGGTCTTGGAATCCGATGGCAGCCTTGGTTGCAATGAAATTGCAAAGCTTTCAGTCCTGCAAGAAGTGAACAAGACAAATGGTAGAACTGCAGCTTTGGTCTTCAAAGCAAGAGTTGTCCTCCAAAATCAAATTGTGGTATATTAGAAATTAGGAAGGCTGAGGCTTCTCTTTAATAAAGCAGTGAAAAAGACAGTGTTTTAGTTAGACTCAAGTGAGTCAGTTCAACACGGAAATAACTGTGTGGAATGTACCAGTTCTGGATACACAAATGAGGTAAGAGGATCTAATGGTTTTCTATTCTGTGAATACGAAACAGAAAGTATCACAAAAACCAGTGCACAGCTTTTCTAATCCAGAACAAGGGAACCAGAAAGTTATTTATCTTTAATGTAATCCTATTTCTTCTTTCAGCTGATTTATACAAATGCCCCCCTGCAGAGACAGTTTCTGAGAAAACGGTAAGGCATCTCATCACGTGTCTACATTTTGTCTGGACTGCTCTTGGTGAATGAATGTTCCAGGTTTTGGCAGGTCTGTATGCACCATGTAAAACCTTTTTTTTTTTTCTTTGCTTAATTGGGCCAGCAATCTGTCCCTTTAGTTTGCCAGTGCAACAATTTAATGCCCAAATAAAACACTTGGGGAAAAAATGAGAAAATGAGAGTCACCAATGCCATTATTTAAAACACTGGCATCCCCTAAGTGTCTTTTTTTTTGCACTGGTGTGGGAACACACAGTAAGGATCAGTGTGCCTGAGGAGAGGGTGCTGTTAGAAGCTGTCACCTGCATAGGATACAGGTCCAAGGCTATCTGTTGTATTAACAACGATAAAAGCATAGGCTGTGCTTAGGGATATTGCCTAGTTCACCTACATGCAGAAAAGGTTTAAGTAAACTGTTACATCCACAAACCAGATGAACATATTGACCTCATTATACTAAAATATGCTTTATTAATAAGTAACAAAATAATTTTCCCGTTATTAATAAACAAGTTAAATAGGATTTGCACAGAAACATTTTTGTAAGTTGCTGTATGCACCTGTACATCTGAGCTCCACATTTTCCTAAATCTTGCTATAACATGTCTGAAAATCAGACCAAGATTGCAACATTTTATTATAAAAGACAAACATGGAATTGTACCAACTTCTTTTGTACGTCTACAAATCTTGAGCATTTTTTCCTCACTGAAAAGCTGTGAATTTCTGTGGGTTTGGGGTATATCACTCCTATGAAGCATATCACCTACATCTTCCCACTTATGCCTTCTGACAAATTCTTCCCATCCAATCAGCAAAAGGCTTAAAAACAGTAAAGCACAGTATTCAGCTTAGCAACAGGCATAGGAGAAACCTTATTCCAGATCTGCCATTACCTCTAATATTTTTATATTTGCATCTCTCAACTGCAAGCCAGTGAGCATAGAGTCCTATCTTACTTGCTCTAGCTAGACACTGCAAAAATAAAGATCTAGGGGATTCTGCATCCCAAGTTTCACACAAGCTGCACACTTTGCCTCAGTCTCTCCTGAGGGCAGCTGTACAACAAACTCTGCTGTCTGCTATACATTTTTATCTTCCCATTAAATTATACAGCTACATAGCTTCTTGACACACTAAACCTGAACTTCAGGCTTCTAGTAGTGCTAGAAGCCTAGCAGACAATGATGCACATCACTGCTGTAGCCTAAAAGCATGAATTCATCCTTTGTCTCTTTCCCCATAAAATTTGTGTGGGTTAATTCTGAGCTGGCATTTCGGTTGGATTTTGCCTGTGCTGTACTTCTGTTACTCTCCTGCTGGTATATGTAATTTTACCCTGCCTCTTGGGTCGTCCACTGAAGCTGCTCTCAACTTCTTCAAAGTTTCTGCGGGCAGTAAACTTCTGCTTTCTCCCTGGATATCAATATTGTCCTTGTCATATCACTACTGCTGGAAAAAATACCTGACCTGCCACAGGGTAACAGGTAGTCCAGGCAGAGCCAGGGCCAGTTTATGAAAGTCCTGTATTCACTTGTCTGTGCTATCACACAAGTGAATACAGGAAGCGAATATCATTTTTACCTGTGCTACAGCCAGGTAAAAATCCGGATCACCTGCAGATAGCATATAATCAAAGGATGGTGTCATAAAGCTTCCTATTTTCTCTATAAATTCCTTAGTAGAACAAAAACTGTTCTGGCCACAATACTTTAGGGTGAGCAGCCTGATAAAAGAAGGTGAGAAACAAATAAAAGCATAAAAGCCAAGTCAAGTACAATTATCCTTTGAGGAAGAAACAGACCTGGAAGCAAGAGACAGGACGAGCAGAGACCTGCTAAAACGTTCCAGTACAGAGCAGGGCTACATACATGAATCTACCTACCGTTCTAACATCTTATCTGCTTCTGCCAAACTTTGATAAAGCTTGAAATATGAATTCGAAGAATGATGAACAGAACCACATTCCACTATAAGGAAATGAAATATCCTTCTAATTTCACTTTTACATACATCCCAATGATAACTGTCACTTGTACAATATTATGGCAACAGAAACTGTTACGACCAAAACATACATGCATTTAAATCCTCGGTGCCTCTCACTAAAACATAAGAAACAAGCAAGAAACCTCTAGAACTAAAGAGATTCCTCTGTTTTACAGCCTTGCGCTTTTTTCTCAGGAGATGCCCCAGTATTACACGAAATACAGAATTAGTGAGTATCTCAGTAATTTATAAACAGCACAAGCTTTGAATGAAAAAGGGAAATCCACCTTCTCAAATGGTCCTATCACTTCCCAAGGAGACTGCTGGTCTGAACAGAGTAAGATCCTCATTTAAGAACTTAGGTGGTTGGTTTTTTTTCTTTTTTTTCCTGATTTTTTTTAATGCTCACTTAAGGAGCAGATCTGGAGTGATTGTTAAAATTCATTTAAGAAAATACCTAGATTTTACCGTTTGGATAGCAGGTAAAGAAGTGATTTGAAGAGCTCTAAAGATCTTTAGTCTTCCCATTGTTCCCAAAATAGTGAGGCAAGCAGCAATAAAAAAACAAAAAACAAAAAACAAACGAAAACCGAAGGAATTTAAACAACTTACTACAGCAACTGGCTAATTAGCAATGATTAAAATGTGTTTGGGAGGGATTTATTTGATTGTGTAAAAACAACCACTGAAGTCTTAATTCAGTTTCAGATAAGTCATTTTCAGTGCCTAAGACTGCCTCATAAGGCTACCACTGTTCTGCATTGAAGTTTCTACATAAGATTTTTCATGAGTTGCAAAACATGCTTCTAAAAAAACATTTCCAGTAGGAAACGCGAAATTCTTGGAATATATGCAAATACCTGAAATATAATTAACAGCTACAGTCTTAAGACTGGGTCATTTCACACTGTATCGGTTCCAGTTAGTTCTTTTCTTCTATCCCACAGCTACCTGCTTTTGGCCCCTGAAAAGCAGTTTCTACACAATGTAGACTTAATTTAAAAGTTATTTTTTATATTTCACAGCGTGATGGGACCCTGAAGCTCTAGGTGTGGGTGAGAGGAGTGGATTCCATCCCACTCTAACAATGGAACAAGCCCGAGACCTCCTCATGAAACTGAATGTACATAAGTCCATGGGGCCGGTTCTGAAAGAGATGGCTGATGTGGTTGCCAAGTTGCTCTCCATCATATTTGAAAAACCATGGCTGTCTGGTGAAGTCTCCGGTGACCGGAAAATGGAAACATTACTCCTATTTTTAGGAAAGGGAGAAAGGATGACCTGGGGAACTACAGGCCGGTGAGCCTCACCTTTGTGCATGGGAAGATCATGGAGCAGACCCTACTAGAAGCTATGTTAAGGAACATACAAGAAGAGGTGATTCAAGACAGCCAGCATGGCTTCACCAAGGGCAGATTGTGCCTGACCAATCTGGTGGCCTTCTGTGATGGAGTGACAGCATCGGTGGACAGGGGAAGGGTGTATGGGAACCGTTGAATCACAGCCTGAACCCCTAATTGACCACCTGAGGCGAGCACTGAGTCAGCTGCGGGAGCACAGGTGAAGGCAATTCACCTGTGTGACCGGAAGGGGTGGAGCCTGGCTCCACCTCTCCTAGATCCCATTCAAGGGCTGACTGCTACTGAGGAAGGATCTCTCTTTGGAAATTGCTCCTTGTGGAGTTTCCTGTGAGCCTACAACACAAGTGAGCACTTTCATTTATCTCTGATTATCTTTTCCAACGTGATAATCGTACTAAGCCTAACTTTTCTGTATACTTATTGATCATTTATACCTTACAACATTTGTATACTTACTAACTTTACAGAAGGGCGACAAATGTCATCTATCTGGACTTCAGCAAAGCCTTTGACACGGTCTCTCATCACATCCTTTTCTCTAAACTGAAGAGGTATGGACTTGAAGGATGGACTGTTTGGTGGATGTTGGCTGGTTGCAGACAAAGAATTGTGAACAATGGCTCTGTGTCAGGGTGGAGGCCAGTCACAAGCAGTGTCCCCCAGGGGTCGGTCTTGGGACCGGTGCTCTTCAACATCTTCATCAATGACATAGATGATGGCATCGAGTGCACCCTCAGCAAGTTTGCAGATGACACCAAGTTGAGCAGTGCAGTCGCTATGTTGGAGGGTCCAGAGGGACCTGGACAGGCTGGAGAAGCAGGCCCATGTGAACCTAATGAGATTCAACAAGACCAAGTGCAAGGTGCTGTGCTTGGACCGGAGCAATCACAGGTGTTTATACAGACTGGGAGAAGAACCCCTTGAGAGCAGCCCTGTAGAGAAGGACTTGGGGGTCCTGGTGGACAAGAAGCTGGACATGAGCCAGCAGTGTGCGCTCACAGCCTGGAAGGTCAACTGTGTTCTGGGCTGCATTAAAAAGAGAGTGGCCAGCAGGGAGAGGGAGGTGATTGTCCCCCTCTACTCAGCTCTTGTGAGGCCCAATCTGGAGTACTGTGTCCAGGCCTGGGGCCCCCAGCACAAGAGGGATGGTGAGCTCTTGAAACAGGTCCAGAGGAGGGCCACTAAGATGATCAGAGGGCTGGAGCACCTCTCCTATGAAGAAAGGTTGAGGGAACTGGGCTTGTTTAGCTTGGAGAAAAGAAGGCTCCAGGGAGACCTCATTGCGGCCTTCCAGTACTTGAAGGGAGCACATAAACAGGAAGGGGAACAGATATTTACGAGGGTGATAGTGACAGGACAAGGGGGAATGGCTTTAAACTGAGACAAGGGGAGGTCTCCTCCCCCATCCTCAATGTTTCACGTAGCAGTTCTTCCAGACTTAATCCCCCAGTCTCATCTTTCTCATGACAGAAGCATTCGTGATCACAAATACCATTCTTGGTCACCATTCCTTTTCAGCGGGGCACTGAGCAGGGAGAAGCATACTGCATGGGGTCACAATGGAACTCATGGTTTCTCTATGGAGCTCTATGAGGTCAGAATAGAACACTTATTGGGTCACTACGGAGCTATATGGGGTTACAGAGGAACTGTTATGCAGTCACTATAGAGCTCTATGGAGTCAAAATGGAACTCTTAAGGGGTCACTATGGAGCTCTATGGGGTAACAAAGGAACAGTTACAAGGTATCGATGGAGCACTATGGGGACACAGTGGAATTCTTATGGGGTCTCTATACTGCTCTATGGGGTCATAAAGGAACTCTTATGGGGTTTCTATGGAGCTTTTTGGGGTCACAATGGAACTCTTATGAGGATACTATGGAGCTCTATGGGGTAACAATGGAACTCTTATAGGGTCTCTATAGGGTCTGGATGAAACTTTTATGGGGTCACGATGGAGCTCTATGGGGTCACAATAGAACTGTTATGGAGTCTCTATGGAGCTCAGTGGAGTCACAATTGAACAGTTATGGGGTCTCTATTGAGCCCTATGGTGTCACAATGGAACACTTATGGGGTCTCCATGTAGCTCTATGGGGTCAAAATGGAACTGTTATGGGGTCTCAATGGAACACTTTGGGTCACAATGGGATTCTAATGGGGTGTCACAGGGTTACCTGGACCAGTCTATGCCCGTGACAGGGACAGTGGGCCCAAGGGCCCCCTTCCCAGCCCCCCCCCCAAAGAGGAAGGGGAAGGCAAAAGGAAAGGAAAGTGTTGCAATTCTCACTTGGAGCAGGTGTTCGGGTAGCAAGGACGTGGGAAAGGGAGTGAAAAAGTTTGTGAATAACTCTAAAGATGGTTGCCAAGAACATGCAGATGATTTAATGTGTGAACCAAGGACGAAGGGAAGGGAGTGAGTGTGGGTAAAAATAATGTTAAGATACTAGTGAAGCATCCGTCAAACTGACTGCTCTGGGTGTTATCTCTTGAAGTATGTCTTTGTAGTCGCTTATCCAATCGTATCCTTGTTATTGTGTACTCAGAAGCACGGCTTAGATAGCTTAGGTACAGCCAATTATGTTATAACGCTTGTGAGCTGACCAATCATGATTCACCATGTTTAAAGCAATGTATTCTGTAAACCTATATAAGTAAATGGTAAAATGAAATAAAGCTGAAGCTTCTATCACTCATATTGAGTTAGGTCATGCTTCCCCGCGTCATAGAATACCAAAATCTCTGTTCCCGACAAGTGGCGCCCGAACAGGGACCCGGGTATACCTTGGAGTGCGCGGATCGGACAAAGAGCACCACAGTTTCTTCTCAAGACCTGTGGGGGGGCACGACAGCCCTAGACTGACCGAGAGGAGTCTGCACGGATCCGGAGGGCTTGCAACTAAAGCGACGTCGCCGAAATGAATTAACCTCTGCGGATGGTGAACGCTGCGGAAGCGCGGGGAGACGCGGAGCTGCAGTACACCATGGAGCAGGAGGTAGCCCTAAATTTGTTATTGCGCTTTTTAGAAAAGCGAGGTGTAGATAGTGGGACCGTGAAGCAGGTTCCCGGTTTAATAGCTTACGGTCGAGCGACGGGATCCTTCGCTCAGACCGGTTCTTTGTTTGATGAGAGTGAGTGGCAAAGGTTAGGTGAAACTTTGTGGGATCATGTTATAGATGATAAAAAGGATGCTAAGAAATTAATGAAACCTTGGAGGGAGGTTATCAATTGTATTAGGAAACATAAAATTGAGAAAGACATGGCTGCGGCAGCCTCCCGACAGCTCGGGGGTGTCCCGGAGGATGCCGGTCTGTTTAAGCCTGGTGTGCCGTATGTATCCCCACCTTCAACGGGGATGACTGTTCGTGTTAGATCTGCAGTAGCCTCGCCTTCGATAAATACCAGTGAGGGACCTTCTGCACCTCCACCAGAGGATTCTGGGGGTGATTTGCCAGATCTATTCCCACTTGGGGATGGAGGTGGCGACCCCCCCCCACAGCCTCCAGTGGCAGCTGGTCTGCCAACAGATAGCCGCGGCAAGATTTCTGAGGCAACCTCTGGTGGGGGTCGGGGGATCAGGCGACAAGTTGATTGGTCGGCTATAGCCAGGGAGGCGATGGATCAGGGAGACACTATAGCGGCACAGTCTATTTGTCAGGCATTTCCAATTCAGTTTATTCACACGCCTGATGGCAATATGGATGGAGCACATCATCCTATGAGCTGGAAGCTCTTGGCACAGCTACGAGCTACCGTAAATGAGAGCGGGCTCCATGGGGAACCCACTAATCAAATGATTAACTATATTTGGGGTAGCACTATCTTGGCCCCAGAGGACCTCAAGGTGATCATGAGGATGATAATGACCCAGTCAGAGCAGCTACTTTGGCAGGCGCATTGGCAGCGGCTGTGTGAGATCAGTTCTAATACCCCTCGTTACGAAGGTGACCCCCTCTTTGGGGTCACTGTTCAACAACTAATGGGTACGGGGCTGTTTACACGCCCAGACATGCAAGTGCAGTTGGGGCCAGAAATTTGTTTAGAAAGTATGAACCTGGCACGACGGGCGTTGGGCATGATTAGAACGTCGAAACCCACGCCTTCATATATGTCATTAAAGCAGGGCAGGGACGAGACTTTTGCCAGCTTTATTGATAAGGTCATGGATGCTATAAGTAAGGCAGATGTCCCTGACTGGATGAAGCCTGCTTTGTTACGGCAGTGTGCCATGGAAAACTGCAATGCAGCTACCAGGGCTATTCTGGTCACTTTACCTATGGATGCCTCAGTAGAGGCAATGCTGGAACGAATGAGTAGGGTTCCCGTTGGCCCCCATGCACTGTTAGTGGATGCGATGAAAGATTTAGGCTTACAGTTAGCAGAATCTCACACACAAGCTTTCGCTGCCTTGACACCGTTGTTGTCTCGCGTCGGGAGAGAAAAGGGAGAGAAGGGAGATAAGGGAGTAGTTCCGAGACATGCTTTGAGGTGTTTTCGCTGTGGTAAGGCAGGGCACATGAGGCGTGATTGTAAGGCTCGTGTGTGGTGCCAAAACTGCAGCTCCGCGACTCACGATACCGCAATTTGTCGAATGTCGGGAAACGCTGGAACGAGCGCGAACAGCCGCCGCGCGACGACCACAATAGCGGCTCCGGTGCGGGAAGCAGCCAGCGTGCAGAGAGTCACCCCCCCCAACGCACAGAAAGACCCACAACAACCCTCCTCAGACCAGCAACCAGAGGAAGCCTCGGCGTGGACCTGGAAACCGCCGTAGAGACGACCTTAATTGACTGTCAACCCACACGGGTTCCGACGACTGCTAAAGGACCTTTGCTAATTAATGGTTCGCCTGTTGGAGCATTACTTCTTGGCCGTTCCTCATCTGGATTACGCGGTTTAACCGTTCTCCCTGGATTAATTGATGCTGATTATGAAGGGATCATTCAGCTTGTGATCCAAACTCAATTTCCTCCTTTACATATTCCAGCTGGCTCCCGTGTGGCCCAGATTATTCCCTTGCCACATCTCCTGCAGGACGCCCAGCCATTATCTGATCAGCCCAGGAGGAGCAAAGGGTTTGGATCAACAGGTGGCCTTGCTCTCCTCACCGTGCCCATGAAACAACGACCTGTAGTTTCTGCCATCCTGTATTCAAATGGCCATCAGTGCACTATACGTGCACTGCTGGATACAGGTGCCGACGTCACCATAGTTGCTCAACATGTATGGCCTTCTCAATGGCCTCTCGAAAGGATGGCGAACAGCGTAGAGGGAGTGGGGGGTACAATGCCGGTGTCACGGAGTTCTGACATTATACAAGTTACTATTGACGAACGTTTTGCTCATTGTCACATTACCGTTATGCCACTCCCCCTTGGGGTGAATGCCTTAATAGGGCGAGATGTGTTGGATCAATTGGGAATGGTCCTGACCACATCGACTGCTCCTTTTTCTTGACGGCTACTGCTTGGGCTTTCCCGATCGCATTAACCTGGTTGACTGATAAACCTGTATGGATCGAGCAGTGGCCGTTGAAAAAGGAAAGCTTGCACCATGCGGCGTTATTGGTTCAAGAACAACTGAGCCAAGGACACATTCAGCCGTCCACAAGTCCTTGGAATACGCCAATTTTTGTGATTCAGAAAAAATCTGGGAAGTACCGGTTACTGCATGATCTCCGAGCTGTTAACAACCAAATGCAAGCGATGGGGGCCCTTCAACCTGGGCTCCCAAATCCTGCTATGATCCCAGAAACGTGGCACTTATTGATTATTGATTTAAAGGACTGTTTCTTTACAATTCGTATTCATCCACAAGACACTCCTCGTTTTGCTTTTACCTTACCAGCCATTAATCGCAGTTCTCCAGCTATGCGATATGAGTGGACTGTCCTGCCACAGGGCATGAAAAACAGCCCTACACTTTGTCAGCTGTTTGTGGACATGGCCCTGCAGCCCGTCCGATCGGCATGGCCACATGCAATTATTTACCACTACATGGATGATATTCTCTTTGCGCAACCAGCCCGGTTTACTCCTGCACAGGAGCAGTTTTTACAGGGAGCACTCCAATCTAAGGGACTTGTGATAGCACAAGAAAAGATTCAACGGGAGGCCCCTTGGAAATACTTGGGCTGGATTATTACCGAGTCACAAGTAAAGCCGCAGAAGTTAACGTTACACACGACCATCAACACCTTACATGATGCTCAGCGCTTAATGGGGGACTTACAGTGGTTGCGTCCCATAGTTGGCTATTCTAATGACGACCTGGAACCACTACGCCCCCTGCTGAAGGGCACTGATCCTGCCGCACGCGTTTCAGTGTCCGAGGAACAACGTCGGGTTATTTCTCGACTGTCTGACCTAATTCTGACCCGCGCAGTGGACAGGCGTGATCCCCTTCTCCCCATAGACTTGTCAATTCTGGCTACCCCACAGCAATCGCTGGATGCGTCTCTCGTCCTTGATAGCCCGAACAAAAAAAGAAAGGGGGAGATGTTGCAATTCTCACTTGGAGCAGGTGTTCGGGTAGCAAGGACGTGAGAAAGGGAGTGAAAAAGTTTGTGAATAACTCTAAAGATGGTTGCCAAGAACATGCAGATGATTTAATGTGTGAACCAAGGACGAAGGGAAGGGAGTGAGTGTGGGTAAAAATAATGTTAAGATACTAGTGAAGCATCCGTCAAACTGACTGCTCTGGGTGTTATCTCTTGAAGTATGCCTTTGTAGTCGCTTATCCAATCGTATCCTTGTTATTGTGTACTCAGAAGCACGGCTCAGATAGCTTAGGTACAGCCAATTATGTTATAACGCTTGCGAGCTGACCAATCATGATTCACCATGTTTAAAGCAATGTATTCTGTAAACCTATATAAGTAAATGGTAAAATGAAATAAAGCTGAAGCTTCTATCACTCATATTGAGTTAGGCCATGCTTCCCCGCGTCATAGAATACCAAAATCTCTGTTCCCGACAGGAAAGAAAACAAACAGACCTCTAGGGAGGTAAACTTATTTTACTAACTATAATATAATATAATACAATCTAATTGAGATGGATAAATCAAACAAAGTGGAGAGAGAGAGTTAACAGAGCACTTGCCTCTTCGTTGGGAATCCAAAGAAGCAGCACCACCCCCAGCCCACCCCTCCATGACGTGTAGGGGCAGGTAGCTGGATTAGAGTGTTAACACTTTAACTCCCAATGCACTACATGATGTTATGATGTGGAATACTGAAAAACCAAAATCACAAAACCGTGACATGGGGTCTCTATGGGGCCAAATGGGTTAACAATGTAACTCTTATGGGGACAAAATGGAACCGTTATGGGGTCACTATGGAGCTCAGTGGGGTCACAAAGGAACTTTTATGGGGTCAAAATGGAGCTCTGTGGGGTCACAATGGAACTCTTATGGTGAGACTATCGATCTCTAAGGAGTAACAATGGATCTCTTATGGGGTCACCAAGGAGCTCTATGGGGTCACAATGGAACTGTTATGGGTTCAATACAAAGCTCTGTGGGGTCACAAAAGCACTCTAATGTGGTCTCTATGGAGCTCTAAGGGGTCAAAAAAGGAAGTGTTATGGGGCCACAACAGAGATCAATGGGGTCAAAACTGGACTCTTATTGGGTCACTCTGGAGCTCTATGGGGTCAGAATGGAACTGTTATGGAGTCACTATGGAGCTTTATTGGGTCACAAAGGTACTGTTATGGAGTTACTATGGTGTACTATGGGGTAACAAAGGTATTGTTATGGAGTCACTATGG
>JACDJE010000516.1:291771-315172 GCA_016647715.1 Pavo muticus | reverse complement strand
ATGCAGGTTGACACAATGCAAGACGATTGATGATTGGTTTGTGGTTGAAGTTCATGTTCTCTCATGGGCCAGTGCTTGGTGGTGTTACTGGAGGCATGCAGTTGTTTGGTGCAGGTCCATCTTATGTTCCATCAGTCCCACATACACCATCACTGGGTGTCGTGCTTGATCTCACAGTGACACTGGAACACTTCAGTGGCATTTCACTCCTTCCAGTGATCCTAGAGATTGAACGACTCATGGAGAGTAGTACAAATGTTTCAGGGCTACCAGGAGGCGAAGGTCTGCCTCCAGGGCAAGATACAGGCCGTATTCCTACCCTGGGTCAACACTCTGGCTTGCACTGGGGCATGCCTCGGACACCTCTGGCCAGATATTTGGCTGCATTAACTATATCAGGCACCAAAGGGGAAGATCCTGATCTGCCACAGAGACATGATAAGGGTCCCCTTAGCAATGAAGACTGGAGTGTTGACCACAATATCAGTAGGCCAAGTACCGATTACCAGAGGAACTAGTGAGGCTCCCACCTCCAATAATCTCCCCCAAGGTGCAAGTAGGCCACACCACTTCGGTCCTACCTGCACCTTCCAAGGCCATTTTATTCCATGGGTACCTGGTTCTCAATTCTTTGGGCAGGGAGCAAAAGGTTATTTTCATTGCCAGTTTGGGGGCTTACTCAATTATCAGTGCCCGTAATTTGGATCCTAAGCGGGGAGGCCCATGTTGCCTGTAGCATTTTCAGGGCACTGGGTCTGCAGTCTCTAGTCCTTTCATTCAGGTCCCCGCAGGGTTTTGTAGAGTCTCTTTGTCCACACCTGCAGAGACTGAGAGTCTGTCTTCAGAGCAGCCTTAAGAATACCATTATAGCCAGAGGAGTAGTCTGGCTTCATCACCACAGAAAGAAGAACTTCAAAAGATCCTAGGCCCAGAGATGTCCCACAGTGATGCACAAAAAGATGCACCATTGGTTGCTCCACCAGAGAAGAGTCCTGTTCAGGAGGGGAGACATCCCATTGCTGAAGATGCTTGGTACAAGGATGGGTCCAGCAAGGGCAACCTGAGCAAGTGGAGAGTAGTAGCATACCATCCCTCCACTGAAACAACCTGGTTTGATGAGGGGGATGGTCAGAATAGCCAATGGGCAGACCTGCGAGCTGTGTGGATGGTTATAACCAAGGAACCCGGTGATAGTATCCTGAACATCTGCACAGACATTTGGGCTGTTTACCGAGGTCTCACTCTCTGGATTGTGCAGCGGGCCACCCAGGAATGGACAGTCCATGCCTGACCAATCTGAGGTAGAGAGATGTGGTTAGACATACGGAATGCGGTTAGACACAGGACTGTACATGTCTACCACGTTTCTGGTCACCAGCCCCTACAGTCACTGGGAAATGTTTAAGCCAGCACACTGGCCCAAGTTCAATGGGTTCAATTCACCATCTGAGAACATCGCCTGCTGGTTACATCAGAAGCTGCAGCTTGCTGGACAGAAGACAATGTGGGCAGCTGCTAAAGCATGGGGGCTGCCCATACAACTATCTGACATTGCCCAGGCATGCTGAGAATGTAACACTTGCTCCAACATGAGACCAAGATTGTTGCGCAAAACAGCAGCCCATCTTGCTAGAGGACATAATCCTCTGCACTGATGGCAGGCTGATTACATTGGGCCCCTCCCTCGGTCTGAGGGGGCGCGATACACCTTTATCTGCATTGACCCAGCAAGTGGGCTAATGCAGGCCTATCCAGTGCCGAGAGCAAACCAGGCATATACCATCAAGGCACTCACCAAGTTTATGGCTGCCTACGGGACACCTCAAGTCACTGAGAGCAACCAAGGGACTCATTTTACTGGTGAAATGGTACAATGCTGGGCAGAAGAAAACAACATTGAGTGGTGATTCCACCTGCTATAAATACTGACGGGGGCAAGCCATATTGAATGCTATAATGATATTCTTAAGGCTGCCCTGAAGACAGACTCTCAGTCTCTGCAGGTGTGGACAAAGAGACTCTACAAAACCCTGCGGGACCTGAATGAAAGGACTAGAGATGGCAGACCCAGTGCCCTGAAAATGCTACAACCTGGGCCTCCCTGCTTAGGATCCAAATTACAGGCACTGATAATTGGGTAAGACCCCAAACTGGCAATGAAAATAACCTTTTGCTCCCTGCCCAAAGAATTGAGAACCAGGTACCCATGGAATAAAATGGCCTTGGAAGGTGCAGGTAGGACCGAAGTGGTGTGGCCTACTTGCACCTTGGGGGAGATTATTGAGGTTAGAGGATTGGTCATTCCCCCGGTAATAGGTACATGGCCTGTAGATATCACAGTACACTCCAGTTTTCATCACTAAGGGAACCTTAATCATGTCCCTGTGGCAAATCCGGACTTCCCCTTCAGTACCCGATATAGGTACTGATGTAGGTACTCAGATATCAGGCCAAAAGGTATCCTACAGGCGGCTGGGACATGCCCCCATGCAAGCCAAAGTGTTGACCCAGGACAGGAATATGGACTGTATCTTGCCGTGGTGGACCTAACCCTTCTGGTACCTCTGAAACATCTATGCTACTCCCTGTGTCTCTTTGTGTCCACAGGATCACCAGGAAGAGCAACATGACATCAAGATGCTCCAGTCTCGCTATAAGATCAGTGTGACACCTGGTGGTGGACTATATGGGACTGATGGAACGTGAGCCGAAACTTTTGTGGTCCAAGCAACAATGTGCCTCCAGAAGAACCACTGAGTACTAGCCCACAAAGGAACATGAACCTCAACCAAGAATCAATCATCAATCATCTTATACTTTGTCAATCCACACCATGACAGGCAAATTGTACAAAGCATTGTGGTATACTGGATCACCATAATGGAAAGGGCTTACCTTCAACCTGCTCAATCACCGGTTCATACCGTGAAGGGGTGGAGTGTAGCAGAAATGCTAAGTCAAAGCCTAAAACAGTGACTGAGCACCTGGTGGGAAGGCAGGGCCAACCCAGGGGAGATCAGGTGCAAGCAATGCACCTGAGTGACTGGAAGGGGTGGAGCCAGGATCCACCCCTTCCCAAACCTCATTTAAGCATTGGCAGTGGAGGTGAGGGCATCTCTTGCTGGAGATCCCCACCTACCTGAGGCTTTCCAAAGGTAAGAAGCTCTCTGTATTCATTTTTGTGGCTGCTGCCTTTGGGCTCATTCTGATTTGCTGTAGCCAAAACCTTTGTCATCCTGCTTTCCATCCCATTATATCATTACACCTGCAAATTTTCAAGATCACAGACTCTTAAAGGTTGGAAAACATCTTTAGAGGTCATCTAGTCCAACTCCCTGTTAAAGCCAGAGGAGACTGCACAGGAAAGTGACCGGTTTTTTTTCTGTTAGTCATACTGAGAAGACAAATAGTGAGATGAGGGAATAGACAGGTAAATGGGGGTAGACATATTATTGTAAAAGAGGGAGCTAGAGAGGAATCTATCATTGAAACTTACTAATACTAGCTATACTTGCGTTATGTACAAAAATAAGAAAATGCTCTGAAATATCAGCTCTGTCGCTATTGCTTTTAATCCGTAACCTCCAGGTTTTTATTTATATAAATCTCCAATTCAATTACGAATACTTGGTCTGGCTAAACCAACACACAATTATTTCATATTATTACTAGTGAAACTGATCATAAGCAAGGCCAGGTTTGCATGAAGAAGTAATATCCTTTACTAAAACCAGCAATACAGAACTTAATCACAATAGTTTATTAAAGTTGTACAGGGATATTATTTATCTTTCCGGACTATAAGGGACAGCTAAGAAACTGGGCTCAATGAGCACTGTAAGATTCTGGCCCTTTTCTGCCATCCTGAACTTTTGCCTCCTTCCTCCCTTCAGAGAAATCTTCCTTGGATGAACATAACTAGCGTTGCCTTCGGTTTTTCAAACAATTTCAAGATATTTTTTTCAGGTATTCTTAGAGGAAACTGATTAGTTAGTTTCTCTAAAGGAAAAGGAATCCACAATGCCAGCGATGACACTTAATAAAATTAAAAATAAACAAAGACAACATACGAGCAAGCAGTACAGATAAACTTTTGAAGAATATTCTGTGTTACTGTGCTGTAGGTGCCAGATGTGTTTTTACTTTTAAAGGAATCTTTTGCTTCCTTCCTCCCTTCAGAGAGATCTTCCTTCCAAGAGGTATACCAATGGGATGAGGACAAGTACAATCTTAAAAGACTCAAGACTCAGACCAAAAAGATCTGAAAATAAACAGGAAAGCATGTAGGCTGTTGCTGCTTATTCATGTAGCTGAAAATTTATGAGTTAGCTAAATAAAGGATGATTACCCTTTAAAAGGTATCCCACACCTGTACATCTGCTGTCTGTCTCAGTTGTTAAGTAAACCCAGTTAAAAAAGAAAAAACACAGAAAACCTACTTCAGACTCTGGAAAATAATTCCTTTTTAGGCTACTGATGGTGTAAGTGAGCTGCTGTAAGGACCTTATGCCAGCTGAGCTGCAAGATCCCATTATTATGAATGGGAACAGGGCCTTTACATATAGACTGTATGCCAGAAATCACAAGGAAGAAAGACAATACAAGAAATACTTTTAAAATAAGAAAGCCTTAGAAGTCAACACAATGAATGTCTGTGTCATAGAGCAAGAATGGAAAAACCAGGTATTTTTTTAACCAGCAAGTCACACAACTGTCAAGAAAAAGATTTATGCTAAGAATATCAGCAAACTCTCCTAGTTTGCATAAGGAGAAACATTTTCTTAATGTTGGAACTAGACCTCTAGATTAATTTAAATCTTAACAACTTGGACTAAAGTTTGCTGTTGTATGGAAAATACAAATGGCAGCATTAGTTTCATCCTTTCTAGTCAATGAAAATAATCTCAAACTTCAGTAAAATGGCTTTTATCAATTTTAAGGCACAGAATTCTCCACTTTAAATGTTTTCTCAAATGTAAATGCATACACTGCTGCAGCTGGTACTGCTGCAGCTGGTACTGCTGCAGCTGGTACTGCTGCAGCTGGTACTGCTGCAGCTGGTACTGCTGCAGCTGGTACTGCNTTCTATGGAGTCACTATGGAGCTCTATGGGGTCACATAGGCACTGTTATTGAGTCAGTATGGAGCTCTATGGGGTCAGAAAGGTACTGTTATGCAGTCACTATGGAGCAATATGCGGTCAGAAAGGAACTGTTATGGAGTCACTATGGAGCTCTATGGGTTCGGAATGGAACTGTTATATGGTCAGTTTGGAGCTTTATGAGGGCACAATGGTATAGTTATAAAGTCACTATGGAGCTGTATGAGGTCAGAATGGGACTGTTATGCGGTCTGTATGGAGCTCTATTGGGTCACAAATGTACTGTTATGGAGTCACTATGGAGCGCTATGGAGTCAGAATGGAACTGTTATGGAGTCACTATGGAGCTCTATGGGGTAACAAAGGTACTGTTATGGAGTCAGTATGCAGCTTTATGGGTTCGGAATGGAACTGTTATACAGCCTGTATGCAGCTTTATGGGGTCAGAAAGGTACTGTTATGGAGTCACTATGGAGATCTATGGGGTCAGAATGGAACTCTTGTGGATTCACTATGGAGCTCTGTGGGGTAACAAATGTACTGCTATGGAGTCAGTAGGGAGCTCTATGGGGACAGAATGGAACAGTTATGGGGTCACTATGGCACTCTATGTTGTCACAATGGTACTGTTAAGCGGTCACTATGGAGCTCCATGGGGTCAGAAATGTACTGTTATGCAGTAAGAATGGAGCACTATGGGGTCACTAATGTACTGATATCGATTCACTACAGAGCTTTACGGAGTCACAAAGGTATTGTTATGGAGTCACTGTGGAGCACCATGGGGGTCACATAGGTACTGTTATGGTGTCACTATGGAGTTCTATGGGATCACGAAAGTACAGTTCTGGAGTCACTATGGATCTTTATGGTGTCACAAAGGTACTGTTATGGGGTCTCTGTGGAGCTCTATTTGTTCACGAAGGAACTATTATGTGGTCAGAATGGAGCTCTTATGGGGTCAGTATGGAGCTCTATGGTTTCAGAATGGAACTTTAATGGGGCCACAATGGAGCTCTATGTGGTCACAATGGTACTGTTATCGGGTCTCTGTGGAGCTGTATCGTGTCAGAATGGAATTGTAATGGGATATCTATGGAGCTCTATGAGGTCACAAAGGAACTGTTCTGGGGTGTCTATGGAGCTCTATGGGGTCACAAAGGTATTGTTATGTAGTCACTACAGAGCTCTATGTCGTCAGAATGGAACCGTTATGAAGTCACTATGGAGCTCTATGGCGTCACAAAGATATTGTAATGGAGTCACTATGGAGGTCTATGGGTTCACAAACGTACAGTTATGGAGTCACTATGGACCTCTATGGGGTCACAAAAGTATTGTTATGGAATAAGTAAGGAGCTCTATGGGGTCACAAAGACACTGTTATAGAGTCACTATGGAGCTCTATGGGGACAGAATGGAACTGTTATGGAGTCACGATGGGGCTCTATGCGGACACAAAGGTTCTGTTACGTAGTCACTATAAAGCGCTATGGGTTCACAAAGTACTGATACTGAGTCACTCTGAAGCTTTACTGGATCACAAAGGTACTGTTATGGAGTCTCTATGGAGCTCTATGCGGTCAGAATGGAACTGTTGTGGAGTCACTACGGAGCTCTATGGGATTGGAAAGGAACTGCTATACGGTCAGTATGGAGCATTACCGGGTCACAAATGTTCTGTTATGCAGTCACTATGGAGCTCTACGGTGTCAGAGTGGAACTGTAATGGAGTCACTATGGAGCTCTATGGGATCAGAATGGAACTATTATATGGTTAGCATGGAGCTCTATGAGGTCACAAAGGTACTGTTATGGAGTCACTGTGGGGCTCTATGGGGTTACAAACAAGGCGTTTGATACTGTCTCCCATGACATCCTTATAACAAAGCTGAGGAAGTGTGGGATAGATGAGTGGATAGTGAGGTGGGTTGAAAACTGGCTGACTGGCAGAGCACAGAGGGTTGTCGTTGGTGGTGTAGAGTCTGGTTGGAGACCTGTAACTAGCAGTGTTCCTCAGGGGTTGGTGCTGGGTCCGGTCTTGTTCAACATCTTCATCAATGACCTTGATGAGGAGATAGTGGCCACCCTCAGCAAGTTTGCTGATGATACGAAGTTGGGAGGATTGACTGACACGCCTGAAGGCTGTACCACCATTCAGCGAGACCTGGACAGGCTGGAGAGCTGGGCGCTAAGAAACCAGCTGAGGTTTAACAAAAGCAAGTGTAGAGTCTTGCGCCCAGGAAGGAATAATTGCATGCAGTAGTACAGGTTGGGGGATGACCTGCTGGAGAGGAGCTCTGCAGAGAGGGACATTGGAGTCCTGGTGCCCTTGTGGCCAAAAAGGCCAATGTCATTCTGGGCTGCATTAAAAAGAGCGTGGCCACCAGGTCAAGGGAGGTGATCCTCCTCCTCTACTCTGCCCTGGTAAGGCCTCATCTGGAGTACTGTGTCCAGTTCTAGGCTCCCCAGTACAAAAAAGACAGGGATCTCTTGGAAAGAGTCCAGCGGAGGGCCACAAAGATGGTGAAGGGCCTGGAGCATCTCCCCTATGAAGAAAGGCTAAGTGAACTGGGTCTGTTTAGCCTTGACAAAAGAAGACTGAGAGGGGACCTGATCCAGGTCTATAAATATCTAACCTGTGGGGGGCAAAGTGGCGAGGCCAGACTCTTTTCAGCAATGTGTGGAGACAGGATAAAGGGAAACGGCCAGAAACTGGAGCATAGGAAGTTCCGCACAAATGTGCGCAAGAACTTCTTTACAGTGAGGGTGATGGAGCACTGGAACAGGCTGCCCAGAGAGGTTGTAGAGTCTCCTTTTGTGGAGATATTCAAGACCCACCTGGACACCTACCTGTGTGACCTGGTGTAGGGAACCTGCTTTGGCAGGGGGGTTGGACTCGATGATCTCTGGAGGTCCCTTCCAACCCCTACAATTCTGTGATTCTGCAATTCTCACCTACCACATACGGACCATCTCTCAACTACTCACTCAAAACAGGTTTTGTAAGTGAAGGAAGAGAAGCAATTCAAATACACCATCAGGCGTGAACATCCTTGCATCCTGCACATATAGGCAGGCTCCCTAGCCTGTACTTCTCCTTTCCCTGAATACTGTTTATCACCTGTTCATCATCATTTAATTGTTTATAAATAGACTGAGACTAAAATTTTCTGAATGGACATAGAAATATTTTTTTTCCTGATTCTGAACACATCTAGTTGCAACTGAGCACTCATTTTGAGTAAAAATTGTGATTATTAATGCTGAATAGTAATAGAGACTAGTAATGTAAGCATAATCCTTCTGCTAAGTAAGCTGCCACTTACTGGGTGAAAAAAAGTCCAGCGTCATAGTCTTGAATATACACTTCCACCAAGAAGGAAGGGAGTAACACAACATTTAACAAAAGTGAGTTAAATGCAGAATTACAAAAATTAGTGCAATTTGTTTATGTCATAGAATAGGACAACTGACCCATTTGAACTCCAGAGATTAAATAAATTAAAAAGAAAGGATGCAACATCTATCATGGATTCAGTGAAAAATAGCTGTTACTGAAATAACAGACTAGCCTTGAGAGCATAAGCAGATCATCTTTTCTTACAGAGGGCAACAGGCTGCTCAGTAACTCTTTGTATAGGTGACTTTGCCAGGTGGGATCCACGGAAAAGACATTTCATTCCTGTGCACAGCCTGGAGGTTCTTCTGCTTCTTAAGTTGTTCTCTCCTCTTTATGTTTCCCTGAGAACAAAACGTTATGTCAAATAGAAGAACTCTAGCAATTGAAAAGAAATCAGAATTATTGCTACATCTTTCACATATTAAATGCAAAGTTAAAACACAATAGAGATTTGCCATTTGGAGCTTAGCACATCCCTCTTAGGGATTTAG
Organism: Pavo muticus; assembly: GCA_016647715.1. Taxonomy (NCBI): domain Eukaryota; kingdom Metazoa; phylum Chordata; class Aves; order Galliformes; family Phasianidae; genus Pavo; species Pavo muticus. The sequence goes on along the minus strand of JACDJE010000516.1, from coordinate 306,177 downwards.
CCATGCACACTGCACAACGAAACACAGAGGCACTGTAACACGTGATGTTATTTGCAGGTGAAGTGACAGTCTCGAGGATGAGATGGCTTTGTGAGCTATCTAAACAAAAAATACAACAGAAGGCCTCATGGATTAGGTACTATGTTTGTCTTAGATTGTAGAAATTGGACAGATCAATATAATGGGAAAGGAGTTACAACAAAGGTGCGATAAAAAGACTAGCACAAAAGAGAGGTGCTATTAAGGAAGGGAAGGAGATTGCTCACCTGTATCAGAAGACTCTAGGTTTGCAGGGGAAAGCTTAACCAAGGAGATATCTCCAGAAAGAGTATCATAGAATCATAGTATCATAGAATCACAAGGTTGGAAACGACCTACAAGATCATCTAGTCCAACCGTCCTCCCATTATCACTGCTACCACAAACTACTAAACCATATCTCGTAGCTCCTCATCCAGGAACCTCTTGAACACTGCCAGGGACAGCGACTCCAGCACCTCCCTGGGCAGGCCATTCCAGAGCCTGACCACTCTCTGAGAGAAAAAGTTTTTCCTCATGTCTAACCTAAACTGCCCCTGGTACAACTTGCGGCCATTTCTTCGGGTCCTGTTTGTTGCCTGGGAGAAGAGGCCAAACCCCTCCTCATCACAACCGCCCTTTAGGAAGTTGTAGAGTGCAATGAGATCTCCCCTGAGCCTCCTCTTCTCCAGACTAAACAATCCTCAGCCACTCCTCATAAGACTTGTGCTCCAGACCCCTCAGCAGTTTTGTTGCCCTTCTCTGGACACACTCCAGGGCCTCAATGTCTTTCTTGTAGTGAAGGGCCCAAAACTGAACACAATACTTGAGGTACTGCCTCACCAGTGAGTACAGGGGAATGATTACCTCCATGCTCCTGCTGGCTACGCTATCTCTAATGCAGGCCAGAATGCCATTGGCCCTCTTGGCCACCTGGGCACACTGTCGGCTCATGTTCAGCCAAGCCATCAACCAACACCCCCAGGTCCCTTTCCTCTTCACAATCATCCAGCCACTCAGCCCCAGGCCTACAGCGCTGCATGGGGTTGTTGTGACCAAAGTGCAGGACCCGGCCCTTGGCCTTGTTGAACCTCATCCCATTCACCTCAGCCCAGCAATCCAGCTTATCTAGATCCCTCTGAAGGGCCTCCCTACCCTCAGGCAGATCGATACTTCCTCCCAACTTGGTGTCATCTGCAAACTTACTGAGGGTGCACTCAATCCCCTCATCTAGGTCATCACTGAAGATATTAAACAAGGTAGGCCCCAGTACCGACCCCTAGGGGACACCACTTGAAACGGGTTGCCAGCTGGACAAGAGATCCATCCCCAGTGGCAGTCAGCCCTTAAATGAGGTCTTAGAGAGGTGGAACCAGGCTCAACCCCTTCCAGTCACACAGGTGAACTGCCTTCACCTGTGCTCCCAGGGCTGAGCTGGTACTTTCCCCAGGTGCTCAATCAGTGGTTCAGGCCATGACTCAACATACAGTTCTCATACAGTCCACCCCTTCACAGCGTAAACCAATGACTGAGTCAGCTGGAGGGATAGCCTTCCCTAATACCGGGATCCAACACACTGCGACACTTATACAATTGCCCATCACTATGCAGGTTGACACAATGCAAGACGATTGATGATTGGTTTGTGGTTGAAGTTCATGTTCTCTCATGGGCCAGTGCTTGGTGGTGTTACTGGAGGCATGCAGTTGTTTGGTGCAGGTCCATCTTATGTTCCATCAGTCCCACATACACCATCACTGGGTGTCGTGCTTGATCTCACAGTGACACTGGAACACTTCAGTGGCATTTCACTCCTTCCAGTGATCCTAGAGATTGAACGACTCATGGAGAGTAGTACAAATGTTTCAGGGCTACCAGGAGGCGAAGGTCTGCCTCCAGGGCAAGATACAGGCCGTATTCCTACCCTGGGTCAACACTCTGGCTTGCACTGGGGCATGCCTCGGACACCTCTGGCCAGATATTTGGCTGCATTAACTATATCAGGCACCAAAGGGGAAGATCCTGATCTGCCACAGAGACATGATAAGGGTCCCCTTAGCAATGAAGACTGGAGTGTTGACCACAATATCAGTAGGCCAAGTACCGATTACCAGAGGAACTAGTGAGGCTCCCACCTCCAATAATCTCCCCCAAGGTGCAAGTAGGCCACACCACTTCGGTCCTACCTGCACCTTCCAAGGCCATTTTATTCCATGGGTACCTGGTTCTCAATTCTTTGGGCAGGGAGCAAAAGGTTATTTTCATTGCCAGTTTGGGGGCTTACTCAATTATCAGTGCCCGTAATTTGGATCCTAAGCGGGGAGGCCCATGTTGCCTGTAGCATTTTCAGGGCACTGGGTCTGCAGTCTCTAGTCCTTTCATTCAGGTCCCCGCAGGGTTTTGTAGAGTCTCTTTGTCCACACCTGCAGAGACTGAGAGTCTGTCTTCAGAGCAGCCTTAAGAATACCATTATAGCCAGAGGAGTAGTCTGGCTTCATCACCACAGAAAGAAGAACTTCAAAAGATCCTAGGCCCAGAGATGTCCCACAGTGATGCACAAAAAGATGCACCATTGGTTGCTCCACCAGAGAAGAGTCCTGTTCAGGAGGGGAGACATCCCATTGCTGAAGATGCTTGGTACAAGGATGGGTCCAGCAAGGGCAACCTGAGCAAGTGGAGAGTAGTAGCATACCATCCCTCCACTGAAACAACCTGGTTTGATGAGGGGGATGGTCAGAATAGCCAATGGGCAGACCTGCGAGCTGTGTGGATGGTTATAACCAAGGAACCCGGTGATAGTATCCTGAACATCTGCACAGACATTTGGGCTGTTTACCGAGGTCTCACTCTCTGGATTGTGCAGCGGGCCACCCAGGAATGGACAGTCCATGCCTGACCAATCTGAGGTAGAGAGATGTGGTTAGACATACGGAATGCGGTTAGACACAGGACTGTACATGTCTACCACGTTTCTGGTCACCAGCCCCTACAGTCACTGGGAAATGTTTAAGCCAGCACACTGGCCCAAGTTCAATGGGTTCAATTCACCATCTGAGAACATCGCCTGCTGGTTACATCAGAAGCTGCAGCTTGCTGGACAGAAGACAATGTGGGCAGCTGCTAAAGCATGGGGGCTGCCCATACAACTATCTGACATTGCCCAGGCATGCTGAGAATGTAACACTTGCTCCAACATGAGACCAAGATTGTTGCGCAAAACAGCAGCCCATCTTGCTAGAGGACATAATCCTCTGCACTGATGGCAGGCTGATTACATTGGGCCCCTCCCTCGGTCTGAGGGGGCGCGATACACCTTTATCTGCATTGACCCAGCAAGTGGGCTAATGCAGGCCTATCCAGTGCCGAGAGCAAACCAGGCATATACCATCAAGGCACTCACCAAGTTTATGGCTGCCTACGGGACACCTCAAGTCACTGAGAGCAACCAAGGGACTCATTTTACTGGTGAAATGGTACAATGCTGGGCAGAAGAAAACAACATTGAGTGGTGATTCCACCTGCTATAAATACTGACGGGGGCAAGCCATATTGAATGCTATAATGATATTCTTAAGGCTGCCCTGAAGACAGACTCTCAGTCTCTGCAGGTGTGGACAAAGAGACTCTACAAAACCCTGCGGGACCTGAATGAAAGGACTAGAGATGGCAGACCCAGTGCCCTGAAAATGCTACAACCTGGGCCTCCCTGCTTAGGATCCAAATTACAGGCACTGATAATTGGGTAAGACCCCAAACTGGCAATGAAAATAACCTTTTGCTCCCTGCCCAAAGAATTGAGAACCAGGTACCCATGGAATAAAATGGCCTTGGAAGGTGCAGGTAGGACCGAAGTGGTGTGGCCTACTTGCACCTTGGGGGAGATTATTGAGGTTAGAGGATTGGTCATTCCCCCGGTAATAGGTACATGGCCTGTAGATATCACAGTACACTCCAGTTTTCATCACTAAGGGAACCTTAATCATGTCCCTGTGGCAAATCCGGACTTCCCCTTCAGTACCCGATATAGGTACTGATGTAGGTACTCAGATATCAGGCCAAAAGGTATCCTACAGGCGGCTGGGACATGCCCCCATGCAAGCCAAAGTGTTGACCCAGGACAGGAATATGGACTGTATCTTGCCGTGGTGGACCTAACCCTTCTGGTACCTCTGAAACATCTATGCTACTCCCTGTGTCTCTTTGTGTCCACAGGATCACCAGGAAGAGCAACATGACATCAAGATGCTCCAGTCTCGCTATAAGATCAGTGTGACACCTGGTGGTGGACTATATGGGACTGATGGAACGTGAGCCGAAACTTTTGTGGTCCAAGCAACAATGTGCCTCCAGAAGAACCACTGAGTACTAGCCCACAAAGGAACATGAACCTCAACCAAGAATCAATCATCAATCATCTTATACTTTGTCAATCCACACCATGACAGGCAAATTGTACAAAGCATTGTGGTATACTGGATCACCATAATGGAAAGGGCTTACCTTCAACCTGCTCAATCACCGGTTCATACCGTGAAGGGGTGGAGTGTAGCAGAAATGCTAAGTCAAAGCCTAAAACAGTGACTGAGCACCTGGTGGGAAGGCAGGGCCAACCCAGGGGAGATCAGGTGCAAGCAATGCACCTGAGTGACTGGAAGGGGTGGAGCCAGGATCCACCCCTTCCCAAACCTCATTTAAGCATTGGCAGTGGAGGTGAGGGCATCTCTTGCTGGAGATCCCCACCTACCTGAGGCTTTCCAAAGGTAAGAAGCTCTCTGTATTCATTTTTGTGGCTGCTGCCTTTGGGCTCATTCTGATTTGCTGTAGCCAAAACCTTTGTCATCCTGCTTTCCATCCCATTATATCATTACACCTGCAAATTTTCAAGATCACAGACTCTTAAAGGTTGGAAAACATCTTTAGAGGTCATCTAGTCCAACTCCCTGTTAAAGCCAGAGGAGACTGCACAGGAAAGTGACCGGTTTTTTTTCTGTTAGTCATACTGAGAAGACAAATAGTGAGATGAGGGAATAGACAGGTAAATGGGGGTAGACATATTATTGTAAAAGAGGGAGCTAGAGAGGAATCTATCATTGAAACTTACTAATACTAGCTATACTTGCGTTATGTACAAAAATAAGAAAATGCTCTGAAATATCAGCTCTGTCGCTATTGCTTTTAATCCGTAACCTCCAGGTTTTTATTTATATAAATCTCCAATTCAATTACGAATACTTGGTCTGGCTAAACCAACACACAATTATTTCATATTATTACTAGTGAAACTGATCATAAGCAAGGCCAGGTTTGCATGAAGAAGTAATATCCTTTACTAAAACCAGCAATACAGAACTTAATCACAATAGTTTATTAAAGTTGTACAGGGATATTATTTATCTTTCCGGACTATAAGGGACAGCTAAGAAACTGGGCTCAATGAGCACTGTAAGATTCTGGCCCTTTTCTGCCATCCTGAACTTTTGCCTCCTTCCTCCCTTCAGAGAAATCTTCCTTGGATGAACATAACTAGCGTTGCCTTCGGTTTTTCAAACAATTTCAAGATATTTTTTTCAGGTATTCTTAGAGGAAACTGATTAGTTAGTTTCTCTAAAGGAAAAGGAATCCACAATGCCAGCGATGACACTTAATAAAATTAAAAATAAACAAAGACAACATACGAGCAAGCAGTACAGATAAACTTTTGAAGAATATTCTGTGTTACTGTGCTGTAGGTGCCAGATGTGTTTTTACTTTTAAAGGAATCTTTTGCTTCCTTCCTCCCTTCAGAGAGATCTTCCTTCCAAGAGGTATACCAATGGGATGAGGACAAGTACAATCTTAAAAGACTCAAGACTCAGACCAAAAAGATCTGAAAATAAACAGGAAAGCATGTAGGCTGTTGCTGCTTATTCATGTAGCTGAAAATTTATGAGTTAGCTAAATAAAGGATGATTACCCTTTAAAAGGTATCCCACACCTGTACATCTGCTGTCTGTCTCAGTTGTTAAGTAAACCCAGTTAAAAAAGAAAAAACACAGAAAACCTACTTCAGACTCTGGAAAATAATTCCTTTTTAGGCTACTGATGGTGTAAGTGAGCTGCTGTAAGGACCTTATGCCAGCTGAGCTGCAAGATCCCATTATTATGAATGGGAACAGGGCCTTTACATATAGACTGTATGCCAGAAATCACAAGGAAGAAAGACAATACAAGAAATACTTTTAAAATAAGAAAGCCTTAGAAGTCAACACAATGAATGTCTGTGTCATAGAGCAAGAATGGAAAAACCAGGTATTTTTTTAACCAGCAAGTCACACAACTGTCAAGAAAAAGATTTATGCTAAGAATATCAGCAAACTCTCCTAGTTTGCATAAGGAGAAACATTTTCTTAATGTTGGAACTAGACCTCTAGATTAATTTAAAGCTTAACAACTTGGACTAAAGTTTGCTGTTGTATGGAAAATACAAATGGCAGCATTAGTTTCATCCTTTCTAGTCAATGAAAATAATCTCAAACTTCAGTAAAATGGCTTTTATCAATTTTAAGGCACAGAATTCTCCACTTTAAATGTTTTCTCAAATGTAAATGCATATACTGCTGCAGCTGGTACTGCTGCAGCTGGTACTGCTGCAGCTGGTACTGCTGCAGCTGGTACTGCTGCAGCTGGTACTGCTGCAGCTGGTACTGCTGCAGCTGGTACTGCTGCAGCTGGTACTGCTGTTAGGTTTTGCTGGTTTTGTGGTGTAGTGAGCTGGCCCTTCAGAGATGGCTGCTCCTGACAAAGCGTGGAAGAAAATACCATGGAATGTGAAACTCCAAGTCACATACATAGGGAAATTTTTTTTTCATATATGCTAAAGTTCCAGCACACCATACTTAATTATTTTGTTCGAGAAGTTTTGGGGACTAGCTATGTAATACTGCCATCATCTGGTCTCTCCTGTAACACCACAAAAAAACAGGAATACTAAAATGCAAAGTATTCACACTTATTACTACGTTCATTTCTTTCATTTTTATATAACGTAAAACATATATATATTTTACCAGCCATCTTTCATATTCTTCTTTGGCCATTTTATCTTTTTCATCCTTCTCTGCCTGTTGTATTTCTTTTTTTCTTCTCTCCAGGATTTTTTCTGCCTTCTTTTGTTTCATATATTCTTTCTTTTTACCATTCCTGTGAAAGGGGTGAACAGGAAATCATTTTTCCACAATCTAAATGCAGTATCTGTGACTCATTAACTGAATTGATTTTAAAGAGCTATTTTATGCACTTAATAACAGATTAACAACAAACATATGTAAAATCTTCGATGTCCACCTTCACATACGATATCACCAAGGTATATATAGCTTGCTCTGAAAGTAATGCCTCCTATTTATTTCCATGGAAACAGCAGATACTGTATGGGAACTGTTGAGTCATGGCCTGAACCACTGATTAAGCACCCAAGGAAAGGACCCACTCAGTCCTGGGAGCACAGGTCACACCTTCACCTGTGTGACCAGAAGGGGTGGAGCCTGGCTCCAACTCTCTCAGACCTTATTTAAAGGCTGACCCCCACTGGGGAAGGATCTGGTCAGAGATCCCTCCCTTGTGGAGTCTTTCCTATGAGCCTCTCTCTTTTGAGATGGGTGAGCACCTTTCCTTTTCCTTTGTAACACCACTCCATTTGCGCTAGTCCCTTTGCTGTTACACTCCTGTACCACCCTTCTACCGCATTAATCTTTCCAATTGTAACAGATATAAAAAGCACAATCACTATTTGATACAGCAAATTCTCAGCTACAGAATGCTATTTAGTAGCACAGTCACCACCATTAGCTAACTGGCACAGACGAAATGACTGAGATGCTATTCGCTTTGTGGTGTGATAGCTGTGCATGGCTGTCCAGAATGTGGCTTGTCTTTTATAATGCTGTTGCCATGGCTGAAACACACCACCCACCACTCACTGTGCCCACATCCACTGTTTGGTCAGTGGGTGCCATTTTCTCCTTGTGGAGGAATTCATTGACGTACCTTTGCTTCATACACACTTCCATGTCAGATGCCATTTTGTCAGACTGCCCCTCTGCTGCCATCTGTCACACAGCAACAACATGCAACGGAATATTGGTGGGAACATTCAAACTCTACTGCCATACCACCAACATCAGCTTCTGACTTTGCTGGCCAACATAATAAAATAGGAGGCATTACATTTGGTGCAGCCCTCATACCATAATAGATAGAAGAGTAAGTTTGTGTATCATCTTATCTATACTACTTTCTTTCTTATATGCTACCATATGAAAATAGATTTAAAACTTGTGCAGGTAATAGTTGCACGCGGTCTCTGAAAATTCTTGGCTTGTAAAACTAACTAACTAAAGAATTTCTCCAGCAGACGCACCTTATTTGCTTTTGAGTACACCTACATCCATATATTGTATTACAAAAGCTTGAAGAAAGATCTACCTCCCTTCCCATTGCTTAGTAATGAAGCACAATACTAGTTATATAAGACTTAATACTGAGTGAATCCTACTTATCAGTTGCTGTTTCCCTGCCCAGGCTGAGACAGTTGTCTTCTGGGGAAGAAAGAGGCTAAGTTACTAAAATAAAAGAAGCTGCAGGTCATTCTCACAGCTGCGCTTATTAGCTCTGAGTGAAAAGCTCGATCCCAACCATGCCACTGTTCCCCAGTCAACAGCGTATCAAACACTCACAGACAACCTGTTAAGCAAAGTTTTGGAAATTGATACTCCAAAACCCAAAAGGAGGTACCATTTTTCAACTGCTGATATGCTGTCTCTCTTCTTTTCTGCAGCTAATTCCTCTTCTTTTTTCTTTCTGACTCTTTCAGACTGTTCTTCCTGTCTGCCTTGGTCTCTCAAATATTCTATTTTTTTCTCTTTCCATTTTTCAAATGCCTAAAGAAAATAACAGATTAATTAGCAATCTTACCCTCATCTCTGTGTCAATACTGTCTTAATCTATTCAGAATTGATTTTTGTATTTCTATACTTTCAAATTTTGGAATATTTATTTGCTGCATTGCTCAGAAGGGGATCTCACTGTACCTAAAATGGGCAAGTTATTTTCCCCAGTAAGCCTTAATTCTTTGCCTATGTATTTATATGGAGTTCATTTTACATTCAGCTGACAGAATCTAAATACAAAAAAAATGCCTGTTTGCATATAAATGTTAAACAGAAAAAAAGAAAAACCATAGAACTGCATAAGTTGGAAGGGATCTTAAAGATGGTCTAGTTCCAAACCCCAAAATGAAGCTGTTTGTACTCAAGCACCCATCTCGGATGTCTAAGAGGACACGTTGCCTCTAAATCCTCATAGTGTGGAAACCACCCCCTCAGGGCTGCAGGGACCTTCTCAAGTAGCTGCATATTTTCAACAGAACCAAATCTCACCGTACTCTATTCAAAAGACTAACCACGTTCAGATTTTGGAAACCACTTCATTTCCATCTCTTGCTGGATTAACGAAGTTATCCTCAACACTTCCCTAAACTACATCTGATACACATTTATGTACATACTTCACATTACCTTCTGTGCTGCTTCTGCTCTCTCTGCATTCTGCTCTGCTGCTTCCTTTTCTTTAAGTTTCTCAAGCTTCTTTTTTTCATTCATCTTCTTCGCTTCTCTTGCCTTCACTGCTTTCCAGGCTTTAAAAGAGGCATTTGCTTCCTCTCTTTTAACAGCTTCTTTCTAGATAAAAAAATACCATTCTCAATTTAAGTACATTTGAATATAAAATACAACTACAATTGAGAACACTTGCTTTGAATTAACTCTCATATACAGATTACTCTAATAAACAAAGAAATGAAATAGATTTGTAGAAAACACTCCAAATGAAGTATGAACTATACACTTCTATGCTCATTTTTAACTTAATTTACTCAAATTTATATAAACTTACATAAACTACTCCTGCAAAGAGTGTGGAAGAACATGAAATATATACTTAATTCTCAAAAGGAAAACCTGTTTAATACTAAAAAAAACAGATCTAAGAACTACATATTCAAAAGGTAGAAAAGTATCCCTTGAGATACTGAGCAAACTAATCTTCTAACAGAAGATATGTTAAAACTTAACACTAGAACGGATGAGCATCCTGAGGTCTTTGTGAACAAACTTGAAAATTAATCCAACAACACTTCTAACATATCTGGTGTAAAGCACATATGTTTGCATGTTTCTGCAGGAAAGCACTAGCCTCATACTCCTTAGAACAATCATAATAGCTAGGACGTGCCACTTTCTGATCAACTCACTCTATTCTAGAGAAAACCAGTAACCTTATAATAGGAGAGCGATGTAATTTGCAGAAAGCACAGGTCAACACACACAAAAAATATAACAGCACTTCACTTAAAACAAGAGTGTAAACATACCTTTTCAATATCATTCCTCAGTTCTTCAGCATTTTTCTTTTCAGTTCTCTTTAATTCCAGTAGAAAGGCTCTTTTCTTTTCCATCCAGTTCTGTAAGAATCATTGGAAGACATATATTTTAAGTGGGTTTTAAGCTGTAACTAAATAAGTTCTGTTAAAACAACTGAATATTACTAGAGCAGTACCAGTATAACGACCACCAAAATGACTCCCAATTCTTCCGCTCGCTACTGCAGTAATTACCCCATGTGGAAAAAGTAAGTTGTGGTTCAAATCACACTGCTCTGAGCACCTTTGGCACATATTTTTTTTTGTGTTCAAAAAAGTCTACGAATCTACAATAATAGCTACAAATATGAAAAACCTTACGGATCTTTAAAATCTTTTAAAAACATAAAATGAAATTCTACATAGAATACATAAATTACTGTTTCAGAGAGAATGCCAGATGTGTTTTTACTTTTAAAGGGATCTTAAACTACTTATTTTTGCTCAAGAAAAACTAAAAACAAAGGAAATGATCTTATGTGTCTGAGAATAATCTGACATAACAATAAATTATAAAACACTGCATACCTCTCATTTAGTTTATTAGCTCATAATTTGATGAAAAAGCATGACCAACAGAAGAAAAGGATTATTATATGTAAGCATATGCAAGTAATATCATTCAAAACACTGACTTAACGAAAGTAAGTGTTGCTGGATCCTCTAACTAGATCTTTATATGCATAGGGGTTTGGGGTTTTATTTTTGTAAGATCCACCTGGAAAACAGCTGCTCTCAAACTATCTGCTTTGTCGAATTCTGTACTGTTCTTCTGCAAGCTTTTATCCTCTAACACCTTTAACGTTCCCAAATAGTGAGGTGGAACAGTTGTAGCTGATGGAACAGCTTTCACTTTTTCCTTTAAGTGCGCAGAAGACAGAAACCTACGAAGACATAAACATTATTAAAGATGCTTCTATTTATTTTAACTGATAGCAAGTAATGTGCCTTTTTTTTCCCCCACTTGATACCAGAAGTTACTGTGACTGTTTGTAGCTGCATTTGTGGGGACAGGAAAAGAAGGAAGCCTGTTTTCTTTGGACAGCTTATTATTGACAAAACAAGCCATTACTCAACATATTCAGACCAAGAGCATTTACAAGCTCATCATACTTTCACCTGTTAGAACAAAAAAAAAACCTGAAAAGATACCGTGGACTGGATTCACTGGTGAAGATATTAGCATAAACTCATTATAGACACTGGCAAAAGACTTGGAGTCTAATTTTAGTAAGGATTATAATGCCTCATCTTCTCTCCACAGATGGCCAGAAGTTGTTAGCTATTAAGAAACTGTTAATAGAAGATGCGCGCGAAGTGATATTGTCACAGTACTTACATATACCCTATGCCCTGTAGATGTGATATAGAGTATAACCCTCTTACTTGCAAGATGAGGATTTTGAACTCTGTAGAACTGCTTTCATTGTTCCATTCTGTTTCTAAGAAACAAAAAGGAAAGGAAAAATTGTAGTCTCTCAGGTAAAAGACCTAGATTATGATGACATGGATTTTGAAGGCTAACATGTTAAATATGTTAATATGCCAAATATATAGACAAGAAAGCCACTCAAATATAGCACAGGTACAGTACAGGCTAAAAAAAAACTTTAAAAAAAAAACTAAAACAACTAAAACACCTTTTGGAATGTTTGGAACAGTATTTAGTATGTAGAAGTCTATAGTTTAGAGACACGAAGAAATAAGAACAACCTGGCTGAGCAGTGGGTTTCCCTGTTACAACAACATTAACTGTTTTTAATATTTAGCTTTAGCAGTTACGTACATCCACATATTGTAAGAAAGAAAATAAGGCCTAAAGTGCTTTGTATCTTATTTGTTAATCAAGTCATGCAATGGTTTCAATTCTCTGCCAACATATGCCGCTCATTTAAACTCAGAATAGAGATTTGACATTTTTACTTCAATAAGGTTATTAAACTCAGACTTGAAAACACATATTTCGCTAATTTTATCAGTTTTAAACTAACAGTGCAAAAGTGTTCCCTACCCCTTCAAAAAGGTATTCCCTACCTCTTCCTTAAAAATAAACATGATTTATGTGAGCCTTGGGTCCATCAGTTTCACAAGCAGAGTTTTACATGCTAAAGGAACCAACAGTAAATTCGTTCACAGAACCTTTCACTGGAATTCTAGGACATTTTTCTGAACAACGGTAAAAACGCACACAAAAAATACCTGGACAGAATCTTTTGAAGTGTTCTTCACCTCCCCATGTTCAGACTGACCATCCACTGGTAATTCTTGTATTGTAGCAGTTACTACTGGCTCTTGCACAATTCTTTCCATATATGAACTGTCATCTGTAGACTTCTCTGACTTTGTTTTCTCGTGTACTGTGGTGGTCATTGCTTCTATCACAGCAGCGGTTTTGCTACTATGATCCTCCAGTTTCATGTCACTGATGTTGCTATCTTTCTTCTCACCTAGAGGAAGTAAAAAGATTAAACAGACACATTCACTTAGACAACACATGAACAAGAATTCTATAGCACAGAAATAACAATACTGAGAAACTAAAAACATCTTTGAAACATATTACTAAATTTGATATTGGGCAATTTATTATCTGTATACATCCTCATAAGAGCAATATGGACTAATGACAAGAGTACTCAATTACGCTGAAACGTATGACTGGACTGGCAACATAGAAGCTTTAACAAATGTTATAGAATGTAAGAGAATACAAGAACAGCCAAATTTCCCAGCTCTCTCTCCACTCAAACACATTTCTAGCGCAGCAAACAAAAAATAAGAGCCATTTCAATCACAGAAGAACTCTTCCGACATCTAGTCAACTACCACTTTTTAAGACACAGTTCTACCACATTTCGAAAACACAGTTTCTAAATGCCCGGGACAATACTGGACTTAGACATTAACTGCAAGAATAAGACCAGGCCCTTCATAGAATCAGAATACAAGGCAACACAAGGGCAAGAGAGTAGAAAGGTAATTAAGAAAACTGCCAATTGTAAGACTTGTATTGGAACCTTAGATGCTACTAAGGCATAAGCAACTACACCCATCTGGTTTTACATACTTAAGTCCTACCTTTTTCAGGTGGTGCTTCTCCACACTGTAATGAATTGGAGTCTCTAGATCTCTCACTGGGGGGAGCAGAGGAAAATGATGGTGAAGTACTTTCCAGACATGAACCCTTAGATCAGAAAGTGGCAAATAAACGAGTGGGCAATTCATAACAATTGAGAACTATTTATCTTGAGTTCAAAATACACTGATAGAATGTTTCTTCAGAACTCTCTAAGTACTGGTACTGTCTTATATTCAAAGAAATCAAACCAATCAATAGATTTCTTAAAGGCTGCAAAATATCACAAAATCCTGTTTCTTGTTAGAAAGAAAAAGAACAATGTTCTCTTATCTGCCCTCACCGTAAGAATACTACTGGCAAAGACTTTTCCCCACTCCTATTTTCCTCACAGAAAATTTTGATAGCTAAATAAAAGTTACTATTAAAAGCTTCCAACATAAATTCTAAAAAAAAAGAAAAAAAAACCACATACATCCTCCATTTGCACTCTTACTTCAGGACCAGAGCTCCTGGCAAGCACTGTTTTCTTGGGTGAGGCCCTGCATTCAGAGTAGCTACAGACAACAGCATCCAAAACGAAAACAACACATTTCTAGGAGTTACTTTTCTTTCTGACCTACTAAGCTCAACGTCTTTCACTTGACCAGCTTTTCCCAATACACTTCTTGGTTGAGCTGATGTTTTATAACAGCCACCTAGCAAAGGAATTTTGATATTCTCAGATGAAACTGTGTATTACAGTTTAACTTACATCTAACTAAATACATGTTAGTTTGGGCTATTTTGTGAAGTTAAATTCAATCATTTTCAGTTAAATGAGCTATTGAAATAATAGTACATCTATCTTAACGCG
>JACDJE010000516.1:112187-291759 GCA_016647715.1 Pavo muticus | reverse complement strand
GGGGGGGGGCAAATATAAACAGCTCCATAAAGTTACTTGCATTTTTTGAGGAAGTTTAATGGAAGTTGTCAAGCTTCTAACTTAATCACTAAATAAACTAGGAACTTCTTTTTTCCATTTACTGTTATCTCTGTGCATATGTTGAAACTACATGTAAGAACTCATCTAAGACAGGCAGAATTATTTCCATAAACATAAATTAGAGCATTTATCTCAAACAGCACTGTTACAATAAAACCTTTCTGTAATTTTGCTTAACTCCCCATAGCTACCAGAGAAGACACAAAGGGAATACTGCGACTCTCCATACAGTGCAGAACAGAAAAACCCCAGGTAGGAGGAGACAGCATGAGAAACGCCATCAAACAGGAGGGCTCTCAGGGCACGCCCACCTCCTTCAGTGATTCTTCTGCTCCTTCCCTAAGCCAGCCACTGAGCAGCAGAACTACAGCAACAATATTGAAGTGTTTTCTTTTCACCTGATGCGAAGTTATTTCTTGGCTTGCACACCCTTAACTTTAGTTTCTTTTCCTTTCGATACGAAAGCATCAACTGCTTCTTGTAGCTCATTCTGAAACAGCTTTGCAAATAGCTTTTACGTAGAAGATTCACTACAAAGTCAGCGGCAACCCCCTCCCTACCTCGCCGCGCACCTCCCGCTGCCGCCGGCCCATCTCTGCCGAGGCACCGTCCCACGACATGGCAGCTGCCTCCCTCCCCTTCCGCCGCGCACT
Organism: Pavo muticus; assembly: GCA_016647715.1. Taxonomy (NCBI): domain Eukaryota; kingdom Metazoa; phylum Chordata; class Aves; order Galliformes; family Phasianidae; genus Pavo; species Pavo muticus. Next base: position 291,025 of record JACDJE010000516.1, on the reverse strand, counting down.
GTGACCAAAGGAGGAAGGGTGGGCGTGGTCGGCTGTGCTCCGCGGGATGGGTGGAGGGTTCGAGGCACGCCCTAACTGCGGAAGCTGAAACAGGACACGTTTAGAACGTAAAAGCAATAAAGAAGAAATCGATGCGTTCTTTCTCTGTGGCAGCGTAGCAGCAACTGTTGCTACAAGGCAAAATTCTCTCCATGTTACGAGCATCTGAGGTGCTCATTTTATTAAACTCCAGAAGGTGGCAGCAAAATATTTTAAGATAAAAAATCTGGTTTATTTGTGATGCGTCCACTTGAACTATTTGAGTTTCTTTCATCTTAACAATGATGTATATGGCACTTTTAGAAAGACGCTGCATTCATTTAGAACAGTTTTCCAGCTTTGCACACTCTATATAGAAGGAAGAAGGTTTGTTATAATATGTTTTTGTCAGAACACATGAACATCGGGGCTACATCTGACAGTCTTACCTCAGGCAAGATCCCACCGACACCAACTGAGATGAGCGGAGTTTATTCCTAGCTGAGAGTGTAAGCCTCTGATGTAACTATAAGGGTTTCTAAGGGTCCACTTAAATATTCTGTCAGCTTACTGGGATCAAAAAGCATAAGATTTTATGGCTTGAAAGCGATCGTTACATGTGTTGATTTTTTTCTTGATTAATAACTGCTCAATATATCACAAATATGAAGTTATCAGAAAGATGTACACTAGAAGGTGAAGATGCTCTTTTGCTCCCACATACACGAGGAGCGTGGAGAACAACACTTTGAGTAAATCTGGCAATTATATTAACTCAGCTAAAATAAATGTAGAAGGACTATTTAATTCTGTTGCCCAAATGTAGGTCAGTCTCTGCCTGCCCAGAAACTTACAAATAACCTGTTTAAAACAAATAGCAAGATGATACAGCAACAAGCACCACAGTGCGATTCTAATTGGCTAGGATGAGTTTTTCAGATGGTTAGCTCATATGCATATAAACAACTTTCAGAAGTGGTTTATTTTAGAGGGTGTAAGATTTGATTCAGGCTTTCCTCAGAGGAGATGGCACACTGAGTGACACATCTAACATCGTATAGCATAAGTCACTGTAAATCAAAAGATATAAAACCTCTCACTGGAGAATAAAGGGGTTCTGTTTGCTTTGATGTTCTTTCCCAAAGTCAAAAGTTATACTGAAAGGAGATCTAATGACATGACAGAATTCTCAGGTTGATGTATGCTCCTGTAGAAAGTGATTTTTGGTGGTAGTTGCAAGAGTCTTAGCTCATAAATGACTATTCCTGTTCCTGATATCAGTGGGATTTAGATATTATTTCAATATTCCTACAAACCTTACAGTAACATTTGGTTAGGAATGCACCTGGCTCTTGGATTTTGTGTGCATTCTGATTTAAGAGTGTAACAGTCATCTGTACAAATAACTTCTTCAACTGCACAGCAAGTGGCGTCTTCTACCTATGGTTTACTCTCCGAGAATTTTTTAAGGATGAACACTAAACATTGCCCTTCCCATTTTTCCTCTTGCTTCATATGACATCATCTATTACAATGTGCCATATTTTGAAAAGCTATGCCTGTCTTGCCAAAATACCCCATCCCTTTTCTGATTGTCTGAAAATAAAATTGGAAATACAATCAATCGTATCTTAAACCTGCAGGGCCAGGTCTGCCGGAGAAGATCTGCAAGTCATCCAGATCAGACACGGCTGAGCTGGGTTTGACCTTTGCTACATCAGTTGGTGAGAGCAGAGTCATCGTGTTGGGAAAACATTCTGCACAGGCAGAGCTCGGGAAAACCTCTAAAGGCTCATAGGAGAGTTGTAAACTGCAACACATGCTATCTCAGGAACTCTGAGGCCCAGAGCTACCCAAACCAGCCTTAAACAGCTCTGGAGTAACTGCAAAAGCAGCCAGCGCAACAGGGAAATGCACAACAGCACTTCAGCCTTTTGTTCTCCTCACCATAATTATTTCAAGTCTCTCATCACCAATCCAACAGGAGAGTATTTGACAACTCACCTGAATTAATTTAATTCCTATTGGCAGTTATCTACAAGTATCCCTGAACTATTCCACAGCTACTTCTGCTAGAGTGAAGGACTTGGGTTCCTTACAGAAACACCTTTTTGTACCTCTCGGTCACTTCTGCAAAGATAGACTCAGGTATATTTCATAACAGATTCTTTTTTTTTAATTTTTAAAATTTTTAAGAAGAGGTTAAACTAGTGCTCAGTCTGAAGAGCTAAAGCAGAGAAAAGTGAGAAACTTTTTTCTTTTACCTAAACTGTCCATACTAATGTATTTTCCCCATCTTTTCTTTTGCATTTGTACAAATATACTATTTAATTATGCAGTGGAAATGAAATATTCATCAACTTTATTTTTATGGTAAAACCTTATTTCAGTGTAAAAATATACTTTTCTTTTTCTTAAAACAAACTTATTTTTCACTGATTTGCACAGCAGCTTGGTCCCCACTACATAGATAAAAGCAATTGTATTCCAGTAGATTGCAAAATACTTCATTTTTAATCACATCTGGGACCAACTGAAAGAAGAGCTGTCAGATTGAAACTTTAACGTGAAATTTGGCTTGACCTTTTCTTCATCATCCATTCCCATAGAAAGTTCAATGATATGAAAACAAAATATTTCCTTTTTTTTTTTTTTTTTTACTGGAACTGCATTCAATGGCTTCTCCCCTTGTTTCCAAAAGAGAAAAGCTAAGTTTGTAATGCATTGTTAATTCATAGAACATAGTAACATCCATAAAACGTGCTGTAGGTAGGAAATCCACATTGTCATTTGTACAAATTCATCCTCTCACTTTTACATCTTGATCCTGACTTGCAAGTAGCTTAAGAAGATCCAGTCAGGATAAGAAAGTATGCCAGCTTCACTTGGTAGTTTATTGCCCTCAGGAATATTACCTTCAAACTTGAATTTGATAAATTTTGTGTGTCTGCAAAACTAGAGCAAAAGAGGAGTGGTTAAAACAAATAAATACACGTGATAAAAAGTTAATGTAGATAGTAGTATATAGAGGAAGATGTACTCTTGACTGGTTAATTTAGGCCTCAGCATTTGACTTAGAAACAGCAGGTGGAGGTAGATATCAAGGGAAAAAAAAGTTATTTTAAGCTTAATTTTTTGGCTTGTCTTTTGTGTGTGTGTATGATAGTACTTGATGTGATTTTAAGGAAATGCAAACGGAATACAGAGAAATGAAGAAGTGAAACACAGCTGTTTTATTGTTGGGCTTGGTCATGGTAACAGACAGTGAACTTTTCAAACAGACAGAGCTCGGATGTGTTAGTGACAGCAGATTACACTTCCTGTTAAGGGGAGTCAGAAAATGTGAATCTTTTCATGTCAATGGAGTCATTTTGTGTGCAAATGACTCAAGCTACTGGTATCTGCTGTAAATTCTTCATTTAAAGTCTTGCAGATGTGCTCTGGTTAAATAAACATCTTTGATAGAAAGTTCACAGACTTGTAGCTTCACTAAACATCTCTCACTTGAAGCATCTCTACGTATTAATGCTGACAGGAAAACCCAACAGCTGTTAAGCGCTGAGGAGCAACTCAGGCCTTTACTGTTATGGCACATTTCACTGCAACAGGAAGAAGACCTGTCATATTATCACCTGCACATTTGAGCAGTGTCAGGACTTCAGTTGTTTCCACCCTCAGGCTCACTAGAGATGGGTACACAGGACCATGGATTAAAGACTTGGACAATGTCCTGCAGCCTTGCAGCCCCAAGGGATAAGAAGTCTGACATCATTAAAATTAATCAGAGATAAGAGATGCAGTAAAAGGCCAAATTAAATTGCTTTGTGGTCAGAAGGATTGACTGACTAATTCCCACTGACGATGATAATGTCTGCTCGTGCTTTTTATGTCTATCATCCTCTCTTGTTGCCTTTTAGCTTTCACTGCTAATATGGTTCAGTAGGACAGGAAGATTTAAAGGAAAATAATGGTGCCAGGTCTGACTTTGCAACCATTCCTTGCATACAGCGCAAGTAGCTTGAGAAAGTAAGTTTGTATAATCACTTTAGTTGAGTGTAGCAAAACTAAGGCCCATCAAAAGCCCATATGACACCGCTTACTCTTTAAATTTGTAATTAATGCAAAGGAACAACTTTTTATCTTTTGAATGTCGTGATCTGTCTGTCACTATACTTATATAAGCCCCACTGCTTTTCAGGTGAGTTATATGCCCCGTCCCTGGAGACTTTCAAGGTGAGGCTGGATAAGGCCCTGGGCAACATGATCTAGCTGTGGTGCCCGTTCATTGCAGGGGAGTTGGATTAGATGGCCTTCAGAGGTCCCTTCCAACTCTGAAGACTCTATGATTCTATGATTAGATCTGCCTGCTACACTGCTGAGAGAAGGAATTATTCTCATTTTAAAGATGTAAGATAAGACCCAGGAGCTAACGGCAGCAACCCAAAGGCATGCAAAAACTCTAAGGTGGTGTAATTTTGGAAGGTTTCTAAGACATCATTTTTTCACTCACTTATGCCCTTGATCAGTGAAGAAAATTCAGACATCATAGGTGACGGCTTGTGCCTACCAGAGGCAGAGCTGCACAAGAAGCAGAAGGATCTGAGGATCTGAAGATTTTTCAGTGCTTGATAGAAGGCTTCAGCACTTGCAAACAGCCTCCTTTTGTATGTTTTTTTTTTTTAATTTGTTTGTTGCATATGTTCATTTAGTTTTATTAGTAGTAGTAAAGGAGATGTTGAATGGCATTTTTTCAGCATATGCTACAGACATCTGCACCTTTAAAAGAGAGCTGTTTGGAGGACGGGCACTCACACAGACTTTCCCCTTTGTAGGCCAGCCAATGCACACACGCTGGTCACATCTGGGACTGCAGGCTGAGCCCTGCGGCAGTAATGCCAGAGACCTGCAAAATATAAGTTCCCAATTTTATGTAGTTCCTATGGAGACCATGCTACTTTATGATATTTTTCTCGCAGATTAAGGATTATATTGACTTCCGCTATATTAATATCATTGTGTACTTTTATGTCATTTCTACAAGGGTTATGGAAAGAACATTTCATTCAGACATGTTGAAGGAAAACGTTGATTATCCCTAGCAGTTGGAGTCAAATAGTCCAAGTTAGTAATCTGGAACATTAAATTAAACTCTGTATTTGCAAAAGAAGCTTAACAGTTCATCTTTTCTTGTTCTCCATGTTTCCTTCCTTCCGTCTGGTGACTTAGTTTATAGCCCCTTGTAACTGACTTGAAATTGTGCAGCTGCTAAGATTATTTAGCTTCAGTTTAATATCAGATGCACTCCAAGTGAGCTTTCTTTCCATTCCCTATTTCTTTTTCAATTTGGTCTGTCCTCAGTTTGGGGGATTATTGAGAGGCTGGTTGAGTCTCCCTGCCAGGCCTCTTCCAGCTGCTCTGCCAGAGCAGAAAGCAGAAATCAGGAAGAGCTGTGCCAGGGGCACGTGGCAGGGAGCTCTGAGAGCCAGGCCTCACCACAGCCTAACCAAGCCCAGTGGCCTGGAGTGCACAAGGGAACAGGACAGAGATAGACTCCCTCCTTGGTGCTAGGAGCTAGGCCACTGGTGGCAGGCAGGGCACAGCAAAGGGCTGTGGAGGAGATAAGGGAGCTCTTCGTGCTGGAGTATTTCAGACTGTGAACTCCTCAGGAAAGGGGTGATGCCTCCTCTGAGTACAATTTCATGCATGCCTAGATGCAGTTTGGCTGGTGCAAAATTTTTCAGACACATAGGCTGGCCCAGACTGTTTAGCGAAGTGGGAAGGAGAGCTGTTCAGCTCTAGTGCTCCAGGCTCTTGCTGACAGCTGTACTATTTCCCTTTCTGAAGTAAATTCATTCAGTAGTAACACTGCTCATTCTTCCCAGTGGTGCCTTATGCCATGAAGATCTGCTCAAAATGTCTGAACAAATCCAACACACTGAAGCATTACATACAAAGATTAATACTCTGACATGGTATTCTAAAACTGAAGGCTGTAGCTGGAAGACCATTTGCGACATAAGTTTAATCACCATTTTTTATTTCTTTCTTAGTTTCAATACTTGCACCTTTAAAGTGACAGTGGCTGATGCTGAAGCTATGTTTTCCTGAGGTTAAAACTTACAATTTAAAACAAGTTACTTTAGGACTACTTGCAGCCTGGAAGTAAGCCCATCTATACATACTTGCACATTCATATCGTATTAACTATCTAACTGCCTGATTGCCCACCTACCTGCTTAATTGCTGGGCTCTCTGTGTTGAAATCAGGCCCTGAGATATTTCAAGAGAGAAACCAGTGTGATTCTTTTCATCTCTGACCCATGAATTATCCATAGGATAGCAACTGCACTTCACACCAATGGTATTTTCTAAAGCTTTATAGCTCTATGACATTGACAAGCTTTAGATGCAATATTAACAAGGAGCATCAATGAAACAGAAGTTATTCGCCCAGCTGCTGAGAATCTATTCCTGTTAACTGTGAGAGCAATTTAATGACAAAATACAGCTGGGAACTGCATTTTGGATTGTATCAAAACATTATTTTTCTTGTAGAAAAAGAAGAATGGAAAGCAGACCAAGATAGGTAGTAATCGCATGTTGATCTTTTATATGCAGTGTTTCATTAAAAATTTTTTTTTGCTAATGATATAAGAGACCTATTTGCACTGCAGTCAAGTGCTAAAGGGATCGAGCAGTGTTTTTCTTAAACAAGATTGTTGCCTCTTTCTCTTTGGGTTCTGTACTGCTGTTTTTTTTCAAACGCAGTTATTTACCTCATAATTCAAATGAAACATGTTAGCTGTATCTCCAAATGGTCTGGGGAAATGCTGTGCTACTCAGGCAGTGTCAGGAAGAAGCACAGTTCATTTCACACTATCTTTTGAGCAATGGCAGCAGTGACGGATGCAGACGGCTTACTGCACCCCAGTAGCTATTACAGAATTAAATGGGATTTTCTCTCATACTATGTACTTTTTGTGTCTCATTTTCACTCTAAAATCACCAAGGGATCTTCAGAAAAAAGTGGGGATCTACCAAAAATATTTTTTCTCCTGACTTCTTTTTCTATTTTGTGCAGCCAGACACTGGAAGAAGGCCCTTAGGAAAGTCCTGGGCTTTTCCTCTTTTTCATCTAGTCTAGTCAGCACCCATCTCATTCAAAAAAGAGGAAAAATCTGCACTAATATTATGTTCATTATACATGCTTAAGCAAACTGTATTCAATGCAGTAAGATCTAGTGGCTTTCATGTATGCTAATGCGTGCATTTGTGATATTTAAAGTGTTCACCGGCAGCCTAATTCTACACTATTGGTTTTAGCAGCAGGACTATCTGTAAAGGGGCAGAGCTTGGGCAGTGCTGAGGATTTTTCTAATTCTTTCTAATTCTTTTCCACTGTATTTATTTCAGTGGGGATACACTCTTCAGGAATCAAGTCCCAGACTTTTATTTGTGATTTAGTCCAGTGTAATGAGGCGCTTTATCCAGGTCTGGATGTAGCACAGCAAAGCTGCTAAGTGAGCTCAGCCAGGTGCTCCCGAGTCAAATGGCGCAGTTACACAATTCAGTGCCTCCTCTGCTTTCTTTGCTAGCTTTAATCTTACCTAATACAGATAAAAAGACAGATAAAATCAGGACTGCAGAGACTTCTCTATGCATTGTGCAAATCCTGTCGAAAACTGCATATGTATTTAGCAGCTGACCTCTGCTATATTGGAAACTAAGCTGGATAGAGAGAGCTATCCTGTGTTGCAGTAAAATGCAACATCTAGGAAAAAATCCAGCTCCAGAAGGGCACTCAGGTGTCTGATTTACTTGTAAATCAATGAAATCAAGCTCCTGAGTATGAATGTAAGTAGGACTGGTGGGGTGGTTGTCTTCTGTTTTTGTTTTCTTTTGGCTTGGAGCTAAATGCGCTAGTTTGTAATCCTTCGAAGTCTTGTAGTAAGAATCAGCCCTCAAGGTTATAATGCCACCCTGCTTACTCCTCAGAGATAACAATCCAAGTAGACAGAAGCAAAGATGAAGAACAAAGTAGGAAGAGTTAGGATTGTAGGTGAGCTCCAGTTCTTCAAACTGGGGAGAGGGAAAGTAACTGTACTCCATTTATTTTTCAAATTGTGCCTTTCTCTCTCTGTAATAACAGTGCTTGTGACATTATATAGAAATTCACGTGTTCAAAATGATTGAAGAATGATATTTACAATCAACTGATTTATTATTTATTGTTACAACAACAGTAAGTAAATACTATCTTCATTTTAAAACAGAGAAAATGAGCGTTAAGGCAGAGTCCTGCATTAAATATTGAAATTTATACTGTGTAGTATAGTATTTGGCCTCAAAAACAATCTCCATAGAGATTTGGACGTTTTTGGATCTTGGAGTGGTTTCCATTTCTTCCTGAAAGTACTAACTGTTGGCAAACAGAAAAAAAAAAAAAAAAGAGTTTTACACCATTTTTTTTTTCCTGGTGGATTAACCATGCAAGCTGGTGGCCAGTATGATTGCTTCAACCATGTCCAGATAGTTTGCTGATCAACCTGGGATACGAAGTTGACTGCTCCATTTCTTGGTTCCTGTGCGTGCAATGGGAATAGAGATTTTTTCTGTTTCAGTCACAAGGAAATTTTAGTGTTATCTTCTGGGAAAGTTTCTGTTTGGAAGTCTATATGCATGCTTTTTTTTTTTTCTGTCTTTGTTTCTTTATCTCTCACACCCACATTATCATGTATTTATGTATATATCACAGAATCACAGAATCACAGAATTGTAGGGGTTGGGAGGGATCTCTAGAGATCATCATGTTATTTTTATCTGTGACCCTTATGCATACAGATAACTGAATGCACCTCATCACACATACAACATACAGGATATAATAATATATGTCAGTCTCAATATTTTGAGATCATATATCCAGTGCAGGAATCATATGTATATATACAGGTTTTGCACAGATTCTGTGAGTTGGATTTTATACAGCATCAGGTACTGAATAAATGCTCTCCTTGGAGTTTACTAAGAGTTTTATCATAGAATCATAGAATGGCCTGGGTTGAAAATGACCAGAATGATCATCTAGTTTCAACCCCCCTGCTATGTGCAGGGTTGCCAACACAGTACTCCAGATGGGGCCTCACAAGAGGTGAGTAGAGGGGGACAATCACCTCGCTCTCCCTGCTGGCCACCCCTTTTTTAATGCAGCCCAGGATATAGTTGGCCTTCCAGGATGCAAGCACACACTGTTGGCTCATGTCCAGTTTCTCGTCTACCAGGACCACAAGTCCTTCTCCGCAGGGCTGCTCTCAAAGAGATCTTCCCCCAGTTTGTATAAATACCTGGAATTGCCCCAACCCAAGTGCAGCACCCTCTGTATTTGATGTGTGGAGATTAGTTAATGGCAATGAATCTCTGTGAAGTGTACATTTCTTTTCCACAGACTCACAGAATCACAGAATGGCCCACGTTGAAAGGGACCTCAAGGATCATGAATCTCCAGCCCCCCCGCCACAGGCAGGGCCACCAACCTCCCGATTTAATAGTAGAACAGGCTGCCCAGGGCCCCATCCAACCTGGCCTTGAACACCTCCACGGATGGGGCATCCGCAACCTCTCTGGGCAGCCTGTTCCAGCACCTTACCACTCTCACAGTAAAGAACTTCCCCCTGACATCCAACCTAAATCTTTCTTCCAACTTAAAAGCATTTCCCCTTGTCCTGCTGTTATCTACCCTTTCAAAGAGTTGACTCCCCTCCTGTTTCTAGGCTCCCTTTAGGTACTGAAAGGCTGCAATGAGGTCACCCCACAGCCTTCTTTTTCTTCAGGCTGAACAAGCCCAGCTCCCTCAGCCTGTCTTTCTAGGGGAGGTGCTCCAGCCCTCTGATCATCTTTGTGGCCCTCCTCTGGACCCTCTCCAACAGCTCTTTGTCTTTCTTGCGTTGGGGGCTCCAGACCTGGACACAGTACTCCAGATGGGGCCTCACAAGGGCAGAATAGAGAGGGACAATTACTTCCCTGTCCCTGCTGGCCACCCCTCTTCTGATGGAGCCCAGGATACCATTTGCTTTCTGAGCTGCAAGAGCACACTGTTGGCTCATGTTGAGTTTTTCATCCACCAGGACCCCCAGGTTCTTCTCTTCAAGGCTACTCTCAAGGACTGCTCCTTCCAGTCTGCATATATGCCTGGGATTCCTCCAGCCCAAGTGCAAAACTTTGCCCTTTGTTGTGTTGAACCTCATTAGATTCATCCGGGGCCACCTTTCAAGTCTGTTGAGGTCCCTCTGAATGGCATCCCTTCCTTCCACTGTGTCAACCGCACCATTCAGCTTGGTGTCATCACCAAACTTGCTGAGGGTGCACTTGATTCCATCGCCTGTGTCACTGATAAAGATGTTAAAGAGCACCGGAGCCAAGACAGACCCCTGGGGGACACCACTCATTACCAGCCTCCACCTGGACATAGAACTACTGATCACCACCTTTTGTCTGTGGCCTTTCAACCAATTCCTTATCCACTAGGTGGTCCACCCATCAAATCCACATCTTTCCAATTTGGAGATAAGGATGTGAGTCAAAGGCCTTGCTCAAGTCCAGGTAAATGACATTGGTCGCCTTCCCTTTGTTCACCAATGCTGTCACTCCATCATAGAAGGCCACTGGATTGGTTAGGCATTTTTGAATTACATCTCATTATCCTAAAAAAAAACAACTATACTTCCATTCAGTACCATTTCTTTCTAACAGAAGAAGCTGAACTAACAGATATATAGTTGTTAATTTGCGGATGTGAGAATTCAAAAGTGAAAAGCTTGATTTCTTTGCTTGCTCAGTGCTCTGTTCTATATTTAGCTTTGGCATGCTTTCACATGGGACAAAAAACATGTCATGGTCCACAGGGAATCATTCAAGCATGTCAAACTTGGCTATAGTACTTAAACCACTTTAAATTTCTTTGTTTTTCTTCCTATACTCTTTATTACTTTGTAACTCTCAATTACTTACAAAGATTTGAAATAGTAGAATGTATTTTTAAAAGGTAGAAATTTGCACTTAGAAACCAGGTTTCAGATATCTGTATTCTTTCTCTTGTCTTTTAATGGAGTGAGAAAAGATATAATGATGTGCTAAAGGCTCTTGTGATGTCTGCCGTGTGTAAAGTTATACTGAGGCCATGATGAAATCCACTGTGTACTAAGTGGGGCAGATGGAATATACACACTTTTAAAGGCTGAGATTTTGGCAGACATAAACACTGTCATATGCTGAGGAGAATCAAACTAAAAATACGTGGATTCTGCTATCCTTAATTTTATGGCAAATGCCTAAGTAAACGTTCTGCCAGAATCTAGGATGAGGTCTTTGACTAAAGTATGCGTTTCTTTTCTAGGCGAGAGACAGTAATCCAGGTTAAGAAAGGAATCAAATTGTAAAACCTTGATCCTGACATGAAAGAGACCATGCAGTGTTATACAACTGCTATAAAATATATCCAGCGCCTCAACAAACATTCATTTGTTCATTAAACATACCAACAGTATGTTTCCAAAGTTATCCCCAGAAAACAGAGATCTCAATTACTGGAATAACCTCTAAGCACTGACCAGTGTTCTATCATTTTTCTGTGAGATTTAGCAAAGGCTTTGGAAGTGGCAAACACTAAAAACAAAACAGGGATCTTTTCATCAGTTTTCCAAGTAGCCTCTAATAAAGGAAGATACTGACAAGTACATCCTCTCTGCTGACCATCACGTTACTGCTAATTGGCTGTGGTCCGCAGAGAAACCGTGTTTATTCAAGTTGTAATTGCTTCAATGTTTTTGTTTTAAATAGGGACTGTGGATCAGAACTGCATTCCTGTGAGAAGATAAGGAGCAGCTGATGCACAGGAACTGCACCTGCATTAAATAACCTTCTTACTAATTGGTAAAGTCCAGAAATGTGCTGTCTTATTGGCTTTTGGCAAATTTGGACATCTGCTCCTACAACACAGGATGTCTGAGTGTATTGCTAGCTCATGCGTCCACTATTGCTTTGTTATTCCATGCAGATTTTAGGTGTTTCAGCCAGCTATATCCTTCTCAAGATAATTTTCTTACAAAGATTTTGCCATGAGGCTTTGCTTTTCTTCTGGAAACTGAACTTCAGAGAGAGCTTAAAGAAGTCACACCTTGGTAGAAATAATCAGAGACACTTGGCTAGATGCTGTTGCTTTTCCAAATTCATGAAAATTTGTAGCTTGTCTCTGTATTTTAAAAATCAACTCCCTCAACACTACAGCTTCTCTATTAATGAAACACACACACAAAAAAGCGTCTTCATATCTTAAAGGCAAACATTTTTTTGGTAATTGGCTCTTCGTCCAGTTGCCACATGAATTAATCACTATACAGTACATTTCTAACCTGTATCTGTCCAGAGTGCCCTTTTTGAGAAATTCATGCTGGGCTTGTAAGGAGTAAATGAGTCAGTCTTTAAAAACACACTTGCAGGCAAAACAAACCTGGATATAGAGTGTGAGAAATTGAACCACCTGTTCTATCCCTTTAGCAATATGAGTTTAATTCCAATCTATTCATATTGGCAAAATTGAATATTGGATCTTGGCCTGATTTTCAGTTTTAGTCCTTACAGTGAGATCCTGTGTATGTTAAGGGACAATGGGCTTCAGTTGTGATTTAAATACTTGTATAAATTCTAGTATTTCACTAGCTGCACACTGTTCATCACTGTCCATGTCATTTAATGTAGTTGAGGCAATTACATTTTGTGAATAGCTATCAAATTATGTCAAAGCTCCATCTACTTCAACATCCTGTCTCATACAGTCACCAACAGCACTTTCATAAGGAAAAGAATGTGGCAACCATATAATGGTATTTCTGCATAAATACCATTTCTCACCCCATAGTTATTTGTAGCTCAGAAGATTCCTGAGTTATGGGAATGGCTTTCTATTTATGTTTAATAGCCCTCAGTGGATTTTCTTTCTACTAATCTGTAGAGTTCCTTTTGCTGCTTTTGCGGAGTCCATTCTTCCTAGCCATGGAAAAACCCATAATGTAAGATTTAGGAAAGCAGGAGCACTTGCTGACCACCCATAGAAGTAAAGGGAAATTAGTGTTTAAAATTGTTATTAATATCTCTGTGATCCAGACACACTTCCCAATGATTTTCTGCTACCTCAGAAAGTAATTCACTGTTGCCTAGCTGAATTTCAACAGCTCTCCAGCAAACTGATTGCAAACAGAAGACAGAGACCCCTGACAGGACTGAAAACTGAGGACACAAAAAATCAACACCATTGTTTTTCAAATGTATTTGAAGCTTAACTCATGAAGAAATGTTATATTAACATGACCACGAACAGAACTGCAGTATAAAATTACACATGAACATGGAAAACAGATATTTTTTCTCTTACAAGACATAAATTCTATTTACTTGGGATACAAGAAATTACATATTTCTCTTCCTCAGTTGTGAACTATCCTAGCTTACTTGCTTTAATCCAAGAATAATAGCATCCAACCATTTCACATGGAATGCAAGGAGGTGAAGCACTAATGGCTGAGAGATCCTTACTGAGCATTTCTAATCCATCAGAAGGAAATCACTAAATCACAGTAGAGACAAATGCGGTTATTTTCTTTTTATCCTTTGGAAACACTTCCACTGTTAGCTTTTTTTCTTCTTTTTAATGCTGTGAGCAGCTATTTTGTGTAGTCTGAACACCAGATTTAAAGATGCACAACTAAGCTTTGATGTCTCACTTACACTTCTGAAACAACATTTGAAACTTCATGTGAACAACTTGTAATCTGGCCCCAGATTCTCTTCTAAGAGCTAAATGCTATCCCTTATTAACACAGTCATGTAGATTGCTATTGATCAACTTGCAATTAAGCAGTAATAATTAATAATGTGTTGCTCTGCTATCCTCAGAGCAGCCTGGAAATATATTCCTGAAAGCCTCCCTACTGGACTGTACCTGTCCTATGAGTTATCAACCTACACCAGGGGGAACAGCTGGGAGGAAAAAGGTGCTGCCAGGAGATTGGATTATGACCTCCACTGCATTTTTGCAATGCAGCATAGTGTGAGATCAAAGTCAGAGCCAGAAACGACGGTTATTACTCCAACAAAAGATGGCTCCTTCTTCTCCACTAACTCTTCTGCACTACTAAAAATTAATGCTTTTTCTGTTAGCTGTTCACTTTGGAGGTGACCCAGCAGATAAACAGAAAATCTGTGGAAGAAATGAACACTGACATAAGTAAGAATGATAGTGGAATCTGTCCTCCTAGGTTTTTGAAATAGTAGTATATATTTTTCATATATAATAGATGCAAGCTAATTCTATTTATTTTCTACATATGTAGTCAGTATTTATAAGTACTTGCTGAATAATTTTTTTCAGACAAATTCAGACTGTAGATGGCTTAGCAACCTAAACATATCAGCTGCTTGTTATTTATAGCATACAAGTGGTCACTGAAATGAGAAGGAGCAGGTTCTTCTCCCCTGAAGAGTGCATTTATACTTTCTCTGACATTATACCTGATGACAGGTAATTGTGTGCTTCAAGAATTACTACCGTGACAATATATATATAAATCTGAGAGCGTGTGTAACATTTTCAGAAATATCTCACCAGAAACAAATAATGCCATCCTCTGAAATAATGGCCAATTAATTCCTTTGATTGTATTAACAAAGTATGTCTTGATTAGTTTTTGATTTATTTAACCAAACATTTCCAATGCCAATTCATAGAAAATAAGATCAACATTTCTTTGTGCATTTAGACGCTGCCCCATAAGCTCAACATCTGGAACTCTTTGTAATAAAACTATTTAATACTGTTGTCCTCCCCAGAGACACATAATTTATGTCATGGCTGCTGCGGGTATCATTACTATAATCTTCTTATTGGGCTTAGGGATCACACAGAGTAAGTGGTGGACAAATCCAAGTATGTCAGCTTCCTCAGACAACAACTTTATGAGAAACTCAAAACAATTAAGGACATTGTAATCTCTTGGGAGAACATTAAAAAAAAGCCAGTTGATAGAATACTGTTAATATAATTGCAAACAGAGATGTTTAAAGCCCATTTTAAATGCCAGTTACCAAGATCTGCTTATATCAGCAGTATCTATGTTACTCTGACTGTTTTTTTTTTGACTGGTATCATGGATTGCTTCTGCCTTATGCATTTTGCTACTTGCTGCAGAGTACACTATGGAGACAATGAGGACCAAAGTTTAAAACCTCTCTCATCCGTTTTTCACTTCTAACATTTTCACATGTAATATGGTCATGACAACTGATACTGCCTGAATACTTGAACCGAGAGCTTCATGTTTTTCTCCGAAAGCTTTCATTATCAGAGTCCTGATACAGCCTTTTTTTGCCTTCTTTTCTTCCTTCCTTCCATTTCTTTCTCTGTTTCATTCTCTATTTATTTCTCTATTTCTGTCTCTATTTTTTTTCTTCAGCTTACTGTTTATAATTTTCCCTCTGAACACAGGAAATGTAGGAGTAGAGAGTATTTTCTGAGTATAGAATGATGTGGAAGTGAATCGTTTCCCTTCTCCTGAGGTTGAGGGTGAATGAGATTCTCCAACTGTGAGTGAGGCAAGCATGCGTTTTGTGGAGGGAGAGAGGAATTTCAGGAAGGGGGTCAGGGTTGAAGATGATGATTTTTATTTTCTCCTGATAAAACAAGAATGCAAGCATGGAAGTGGTCTTTGCTCTCACACTGTGCACATATCTGGTGAGAATAAAACCCAATAAAGGCTCAGTTTTGTTCCTCTCTGGGCAAATAACATGCTGTGATTTTCATTTTTGGATTCTCAGATGCTGATGAACATGCTTGTTAATAATCTTGAGAGTAGGTCCAAGACCTGCATGAATACAGATCATAGCCCTTGGAATCACAGAACCATTTTTGCAGACCTGATGGATGTATAGGAATATTTCTTCAGCCTTTTGGATGTACAAGATATTAAATCTACTTAGTTAGTTACTTTAATAAATAAAAAGTGTGCTTGGCTTTTAATAGTTCCACAATAAATTAAGTAGTGTTATCTCATTTGGAATAGCTCCTGGTCTGTGACAGGCAACATCAGTGTACAGGTGCTTGGGCTTTTTATTGGTATAGTATTGGGTTTTTTTTGACAAAAGGTTATTACTGACATGTTGGGAAGAAAATAGAGAAGAAAATCTATTTATTTCCAATAAAAAAATCCGAGAGCACAGGTGTGTAAGGGCTGGTTTCATTGCAAAAGTATCAGTTTCATTGCATTTGTATCAGCTTAAATGAAAGTGTACCAGCTGGAAAAAATTAAATCAGCATGAATCATACATCCAAAAGGTCACTGATCTAAAAATATATATCCCAAGAAAAAGAGAAAAAATGATGTATGAAAACCAAAATGGTCAAATAAAAATTAAAATCCTTCTAAACATTCTAAACTGAAGACATTAATTAATCTGAAAGTAATGTGGAAAGAGGCAAAAATCTACTGTGATGTCATTTTCATTACATGGAACAGAGCTAAGGAGATAAAAGAAGATCATGCAGAGCCCAGGAGAAGATTAAGCTTCTTTATCTCTCTGTGGGAGGGGAGAGCATACATACAGGTAGTATTTTGTATATGGAGAAGATGGAAGAACTCCAAATGACTGGATTTTAATATGCACTTCTGTCACTAAAGCACGCTGACGCATAACAGAAGACATGCATGTGGGTGCTAAGGATGATAAAGCCCCCCGTTGTCAGCCTAAATCACAAAGCTAACAAGTAAAAGTAAGTTCCTCTTCTTAAAAAATTTCCAAATATAAATTTTGAAAGGAAATAAAAACAAACTCTGCTGGATATGTTGTACCTTCTTGTCACAGCCTGATGCGAAACAAGAATGAAAAATAAAGCGTAACTATGTGATGAGAATGAAAATAGAGTGCAGGTTATTTTGAAGTCAGAGCTCTGTTAGTACAGCCTAGAGCTGTTTGATCCAAAAATAGATTGTACAATGATTTGTTAAAATTGGTTTGTACGTGTGATCATGCCACAAGTTTGAAAGGGGACTAATTGGACTTTCTTTGTCCTGTGGTAAAATCACGTTACAACGTAACGCACTGTTAGAAGCACCTTTCACAAAGACTGACATGCCACTTACTAGCCAGAGAAAAGTTATATGTGTAGCCACACAGAAAAGTGACATGTATCGTCCCATATGACTTTTTGTAGAGAATATGGCTCATGCTTAATTTTACCAGCAAACAGCCCCCTCATTCTTTTCTTAGCTGTCTAATTAAGCAAAAAGGCCAGATGGGCTCATGGGAAGCTGTTGTAAATAAAAGGTCCAAAGAAGGGCAAAGAAGGCTTGTGAAGAGCTTGGAGAATATGCCCTGTGAGGAGCGACTGAAGGAACTGGGGCTGTTTAGTCTGGAGAAGAGGAGGCTGAGGGGAGACCTTATTGCTCTCTTCCAGTATCTGAACGGTGATTATCGCAAGAGTGGAGCTGGTCTCTTCTCACTGGTGACAGGTGACAGGACGAGGGGAAACGGCCTGAAGTTGTGCCAGGGTAAGTTTAGGTTGGATATAAGGAAAAACTTCTTTACAGAAAGGGTTGTTAAGCACTGGAATAGGCTCCCCAGGGAGGTGGTTGAGTCACCATCCCTGGATGTGTTTAAAAACCGTTTGGATGTGGTGCTCAGGGACATGATTTAGCAGAGGGTTGTTAGAGTTAGGGTAGTATGCTTAGGTTGTGGTTGGACTTGATGATCTTGAAGGTCTTTTCCAACCTCAGCAGTTCTATGATTCTATATAATTCCAGTAAATTCAAGGGAACATGAGTGATCTGCACTCATACAGGATCTGGCCCAGAATATTTAAAGAAAGCTTTATATTTTCTATTCTGCCAACTATCTTGGTTCTGCTTTCAAATCTTACGTACATACATTGTGTACCTATCCCTTCTTGGGAGTTTATAACTCAATAGTGTGGATTTTCATAAAACCACATTTTAATTGAGAAGTTCCTAATGGGCTTGTGTTTCTCTTCTTTTCTATAATGCCCATTTCTGCTTTAAGTCTGGTGGTATCCTTCTTTTTCTGATAGGTTTATTCACTTTGTTATTTTGCGTGTGTTTATTTTTAGACATCTTCCAAAGAGAGGTAGGAAGGCAAATAGAAGAGGGAGTCACTGCCATAAATGCCCTTTGAGGTGATAGAGATGAGGAAACTTTTCCCTGATTTCTAAAGATGGATACATTCCAAGTTTATTTAATTTCCCTGGGTAGTTCTTTTCATTTCCCTGACTGTGGGCTATCTAAAACACTTGTAAATCAAGATTAGACTGGGTGATGAATCACTGCATCAGCAAGCAAGAAGCAAAATAGGAGCAGAAGGCCAAGCAGTGGATGATTGCATTAAAAGGAGGCAGACAAGTGTTGGAGTACACCAGGAAATGGAGAGGAGAAGCTATAGCAGAACAGAAGCTGAATGGAGTAGTACTGTAAGATTATCAAGGCTCGGTGTAGCATATACTGCAGTGAGGTTGTGGTAGACGTTTACACATTTGGTAAAGACTGAGAAGATACATTCAGATTAACAAGGGTTGTGTAATTTAGCATGAATGTTTACCCTGTCAATTAATCCATAATAATAGTTCAAACTGTGTTTTAAGAAATAAAGCCAATTCTCCTAATCATGTAAAAACATATGTGTTGTTTTGCTGTTTGTTGATAGAGCTATCCTTGGCAGGATTTCTCCCTCAAGTGTTTCCCAAACAGACACATTTTTTTTGTGGGCACTATCATGTAAAACAAATAGAAATGTTGATTTGCTAAGTGTTTCTAGTACTTACTGCACTGTTCCTAAACCATGGGAGACCAGTGTTGATGTGTTTTGTTTTTTGTTAGTTTAGTTTTTGCAAAAGGAAAGTGAAGAAATCCTTGAAATATTCGTGTTTTTATAACACAAATTGTCCTCCTAATACAAAGCACAGTATTAGAAGGTCACTCATGATCTACAGCATGGTAAGTAAACATATTTGATGTTTGTACTGTAGGATTGTGACTTTTGGCAATATTTTTTCTAACAATGTCTCGAACTTAGATTCCACAGAAAAGTTTTTAACTAAAGTTCTCACTAGCTAAATAGCAAAATAAAATCACCTTCACAAACAAGATAATTCTTCAGCCAGCAAGGACAAGAAACAACATTTTCAGTTGCAATTTTGAATGAAGAAGAACAGATAATTTGATGCTTCTCTGCAAAACTTACCATTTCTAGCTACCAAAAATTTCCAGCCATGTTTGGATGCTGCAAGTGAAAAGGGACACCCTCGCTGATGGGAGGGAGGGTTCCCTGGCAGCACTCAGTAATGATGAACTCATCTAGGAGCGGGAAAAGGCTATCAACCCTTCAGAAAACCAGGAAGACTTCAGAACGTGTAGATCTGGGCTAGGCAGTGCTGCACAGAATACATTATAAGAGCCTACGCTCAAGGCATGAAAAGCGTAACCATGAGCAGCAGTCAGTGCTCATCTCCACCTAACTCTGGCATAACAGCGAGGTGCCAGTGTTTCTCCAGTGATCCCAGGAGTCCTCCCTCCTGCCTCAAACAGTCTTCACAAAGACTTTCAGGAGTGCCTTCAGGTTTGTTACAACTTGAATTGTGGAATAGCCCTGAAGAAAATTTGACTCCTTCCAGATTTTCACCACAGTGTTGTTGTTTTTTCCCCCCCTTCAGATGACATTTAATTCAATGTGCATATTTGCTTTTTTTCAAAGTCAGAGACCCCTGTTAACTGACTTCGCTAAGGAGAAGAAAATCAGAAAAACAAGGCAGCTTACATCCCCAGCGTTTGTAAAATGTAATAATAGGGGTCCATGAGAATGCATGATACTCAAGCTGAGCATACTTGAGTTCAAGGAGATGCATGATGGGTTAATGCACAGCATGATTGAAGAAACACAGAAAGGACAAAAGAAATATTAGAAAAATGCTGAAAACTGCAGGAGGTCTGGGAAGCATATAATACAACTTCCATAAATAAGAAAAACTGCTGGAATGAAATGTATACTGGCCTGTGGGCAAAAAAATAGGATGTGCCAAAAACCACACATATTTTAGTGTGGTTAATCTTAAGAAAAGAAAGTGCTCGAGTCCAAGTTTGTAAGCTCTGAAGTGTCCAGCTGTTTGCACATTGTTTATCACAATTTGATGCAACTTTGTTTTCAAATCATCATCTAGCTAAGGAGTATGAAGATCATATTTATGAATATTTCCAGTTCTAACATACCCTCTCCTGTATTCGTAACAGGCATTTAAAAGTTATGACAAATCAAATAAAAGCCAATTATACAAACAACTACACAAAAGCAGCATGCTGTGTAATTCTAATTGAGTGCTGAAAGGACCTTTTACAGCTTTGCTGAGCCCTTCTGGTTGTGCTGGGTTGTTCAAAATTAGCAATTGTTGAACTTCACTCCTCCATCCAGATAGTTTTCACTCCACAAATACGGAAACTATAACATACAGTAGCAACAGTAAAAATACTTATTACATCTCAGGCTAGCCATGAGTCGCTACCAGGATTCTTACACCTGTTTGGTACCTATTAAGCAGCTTTGTTGTCCCTGTTCATAAAAAATGCAAACAGTCCTCTACTGCTATTCATGGTGTAACTTATTTAACCAAGGAACCACAAAGCCATCGAGGACCAGCACTGGCTCTTTAAACCCAAAAATGC
The DNA here is from genome assembly GCA_016647715.1 of Pavo muticus. NCBI lineage: Eukaryota > Metazoa > Chordata > Aves > Galliformes > Phasianidae > Pavo > Pavo muticus. The sequence goes on along the minus strand of JACDJE010000516.1, from coordinate 270,239 downwards.
CAGTCCAGGATCTGTATTCTTACTGGTTTTGTCGGAAAAGATTTTATATTTGTAAATGATGCTGCAGCATCACGCCTCTTCTCCAACTACTGAACACTGTTTGTGACGCATCTGCATTGCGTGAGTGTGGGCACTATGGTAGAAGACTGTGAAGGCCGAAATGGACAAGAAATAGTGAGCAGTAATGAGCAATTTTTTTGCTGCCTCCTTCAGCATAAAATACAATGAGCATCTAATGAAATTAGTTACCTGCTCTAAGCAAACTCAGTAACATAGTTTCATAGTCAATTTCCCTAAAAGCTGTAGAACTTATTAGCGCTGCTTGTCTTGGATGCTAAAATTGCAGAGAGTTTCAAAAAACAACAGGACAAATTGCTGGAAAATGAATTAATCAAATACTGTGAAACACAATGTGAAAACTTTGGACCTAGAAAGTCCTGAGGCTTTGGAGAAGTGTGGCCACAGATCTAGTCTGCTCTTTTCTCTCAGCATCTGTTGCTGTTTACTGTCAGAGAAAAAACTCAAAGCTAGTTAGACCTCTTGTCTGAGCCAATGTGGCTGTTGCTGTATTCCTGTGTGCTTGGAGGCATTATGTCATAAGCCAGACTGAATTAGACACCACACTTTTGTGCTTTTCCAAATTCAGGTGTCCCATTTTTTTCAAATCCACTTGTTGCTGTTTATTGCAACTGTCCAGCACACTTGACTGACACTCTCTTCCCATGTTGAGCTATCCAGCCTCAAACTCATTAATCTTTGTTAATAATCTTGGCCAGGCAGAGCCCAATTTTGGATATGAAAAAAGAAGGCAGCTGTGCATCCATATGACTTTGAGCATATTGTGCTATGTGTGGCACCTGAGGTGTCCCTGCTTAGCAACCTTGCAGGGGTCAACAGAAAGTGTGCATATGATATCATTCTATGATAAAATCATGATTCTATGGTTTGTCAAAATGGGCTTTCAAGGGGAGGACACTTGGCACTGCAAAGGCAGCTCAGCAAGTATATATCTGTCCTTCCAACGCAATATGTACAAGCTGTAATCAGAGCAAAGTCCTGCCAGAATAACTTTCTGGTGTAGACATGACCTCAGTTCTGTACAGCAAGAAAACCAGGCTAATGTTTATGCAGCAAAATTATGTGTGCCCATATTTATTGTCTCTCCTGTTAGCCATGATTGCTGTGAGGCTGAAAAACCAGTTAGATGTTGACTTTACTTTTCATACAGTCCTGAGAACTGTGCATGCAAGTAAGTTATAATTAAGCTATACGAGCTACAATCATGCTTTCTTGCATGTAATATTAGGATATTTTGGAGGAAGTTACCTTGATCTTTTTATTACTATCTTCATTTGCCTCCTCAAGAAAGGAGTAGTTTCTGTCTGACCACTGCAACACTCTTCATTTAATAAAAATTTGTCATATGTTCATATAACTTTTATTATGTATGATAAAAATGTATGATACTATTTCATTGTGCAGTTTATAATAAACCTTGCCATTTTTCAAGGATCAGTATAGTTATAAATGTAATTTCCTCCTTGTTTGAGAAGAACTGCATTTGTCTCAGCCAAATGCATCACTGTGTTACTGTTTTCAAAGTAAATTCCTCCACTGAATATATACTGAAAAGCAGCCTCAAGTTAGGAATGTAGTTTCAATTCTATATTAGGATGAGCATCTCATCATAATTATTTTGGCATAGCTTTGGAATGTGCAATACTGTAACATACATGGAAATGGCACACTGAAAATCAATTTTTGAAAACAGAGAGCTGGTATCATAGTGATATAAATACATACTGGACAAATTATTTCATTTTTATTAAACAAGGCTGCGGATGACGTCTAAATAATAAAGACATGCATTTGAAAAAGTGAGGGAGTGGTTAAAGAAGGCAGTGGGAGGTCTTCAGTCTGCTGACATATGACCAAACCAGCAGCCCGTCTCCTTTTGGCATGTAGATCTGAAATTCCATTTAAACAAAAGAAAAGAAAAAAATCTCATCAGCAAGGCTATTTAGGGCATTCCATTTTCTCACTAAATGGGATATGTTGGGTCTTATGATAATATAAGATCTGACTTCCTTATGGGAGTTGGTTTTCCTGACAGGAAAAAGACAGTTCTACTGAAAATCAGAAGCCTCTGCCTCCATTAAGCTTTCAGTCTTACTGCTTGATACCCATAAACGATGTGGCTCTGTTGGCTAGCTAAAGGATGAATTGATAGAACACTTTCCTCTTATATAAGCTATTGCAACAGATAATATCCTCAGCATATACTGCTGCCTTGTGGCTAGGAAGTGTACATATCTGAACAAAAATATTAAAAAAAATCAGAGTATTACAATAGAAAGAAAACTGTAGCATTTTTTAACACGTTACGTTTATATTTTTTTTCTGCAAGGCTAGAAATACCACACAATAAAATAGCTCGTCTTTATCCAGCTACTACTTTTGCTAAAATTGCTGCTATTTTTCACAGTTGCTCTAAGTTGATTTGTACTTTAAAGGGTTTCTCTTGCTGTCCTGTACTACAACATATGCAATTACAGCCTCACAGAAAGCATTCAGCAAAGTAAGGTACCATGACTATAAATCTCAACAATCAAACTTCTGCACAGATGGATATCTAACTTTGCACATCAGCTTTAAACCGAGCTCAGAGCTGTTCTCAGAGAACAGCTGATCCAAATAACAATTTGATTAGGAGGTTTTGAAATTTTGGAAGGCTCTCCATTTTGGAGGTCATGGAGGAAGAAGGCTGATTCCCAACTCAGCATCACCAAGAGATTGATATGCCAGTCAGCTGAGAAATGGGACAGTCTCAAACCATTCCTCTGCCTTACACAAAGAAATGATTTGAACTTTGTAGGAACATTCTTAGTTAGTCTAAGGACTGGCACATACTCTGGTCAAAATTTGAACTTGATATGAGAAAGTGAAACTTTCATCAGACCAATAGGTTTTCATAAAACACTCTGATGCTACTGAAAGAGCAATTTTGACTTTTTTGTTTATTTTATTTTCAGATTAGCCATACTATGGAAAATTTGAACTACCTGATGTAGACTGTAGGAGTCTTTGATACTCTTCCAAAAACATAGAACTTTTAGCTTCAGAAAGCCTTTAGCTTGTTTAAAGTCTGATTAATATCTCTTGGCTTGACTTTTCTCTTTGATGCTTTTAGGTTTATAGCATTAGACAAAATGAATCAGATTATTTCTCACAGCTATGTACCTCTTTATAAAGGTCAGTGTTTTGTTATTGAAAATGCTGGAAAAAAGATACGTGTGACATTTTATTCTATTGATCTGTTTGTAATGGTGTTGTACCATATTGGCCTCCAGTGCTTTAATTTCCTTAGCAGCCAGTTTTTAGTGCTCTGTCAAAGTGGAAAGAATGCTTTTTTATGTCTTTCTGAGTTTCTCTGTTTTCACATTCTGTCTGTGTTTCACCACTTCTACCTCTGGCTTTGGGCATTTTGCATGTAGGACAGACCATCAAGTATGCAGTTAGTTGGTTGATAGCTCTTTTTACCTTGTCTCTTGTGCACTGAACAATTTAGCACCATATCAACTATGTTATTATCTGGCACACACTTACTGTGGAGAGATAAGATGCTGAAAATAATGTCGAAATTAAATATTCATTGACTTGAAGGTTAATTTGACTAGGAGTGCATGTGTGTAGGAGTAGTAAGCTTGCAAGCTCTACAGTAAGTTAGTTTTCAAGTTATATAAGTGACAGGCTGATTTCAGAGTTATAACATTTCGTCTTGGTGACCGACAATGGAAATGGAAATGAATACATGAAAAAACTGTTCATGTTAATATATTATTCCGTCTTTCTTCTACTAGTGACAATGGAGTTAATCCATATGGTTACATAATGTACTTGGGAGCAGAGTGAGGCTTCTACTGACTTGGTCCTTAGCCCCTTAGCACCTTAAGGTGTTTCTAACCATGTGGGACAAAAGGCTGAATTTTGGGACCCTTGACTTGCATAGTAAAGCTGAAATCCCTGGCAGTAAGAAAGCAGGATGGTACATTCACAAATTCACTGCAGGATAGAAAGCTGCTTTTGTGAGAAATCTATAACAATATTCTGAATGTGAAATAGGAATGAAAACCGTCTTGGAGTTTTACAGTACCTGAAGACTCCAGACATGGGAATGGGAATGAAAAGCAAAAGGAAATCACAATAAGCCAGTACTATGTGTTTCTGGATTAAAAAAAAATAGAAAAACTTACATGAGGAATAGCTAAAAAACAAGAGTTCCAAAAGCACTAAGTAAACCTCTAGATTTTGGTTTCAGCCCTGCTGGATACCCTTGTGAGTTAGACTGAGGTACAGTTAGTTTTCTCAGCCTGCTTTTCTCAGGCTGCTTTTCTCAGCCTGCTTTCTGCTTTTCAGATTTTTTTTCTTTTTTTATTAGATGACTACTGCTGGTCTAAGGGTGTGGGAATTTTTTCCTATTCCTCAACATGTTCTTTGAGGATATTTACAAAAATTGGACAGAAGGGAAAATAAGGATAGATCTAACACTGAAATATGTTGGTTACTTTCAGTTTGCAGCTCTCTCTTGTTTATCATTTTGCCTAGGATAGAATTTGATTTGTTTAAAAGGCCATTTCATTTTACAGGCTTTGCAACCTTCTGTTTTTCAAGCTCATATTTAGACCGCTGACACACCTGATGCAATGCACCCTTCTCATCAGAAGTCATTGCTTGCTTTAAAATACTGTTCTTACTAGTTAGTATTTAAGGTGACAGCTCCATTTCTCAGAGATTAGCTAAGGTTGCTGAATCCATGCTCTGTACACAGCCCGGTTAAATCTCTTCTTACATTTCTGCCCAGGTGTTAACAGTGAAGTCTGACGTCCCTGCAGCCACAGAGTGACTGAATCTGTTTTCTTGTATATAGATATGTACATAACCCTTTATACATATGTATAAATTAAACACACCAGGAATCCTTTCTTTTTTACAAGTGACTCTTTCTCAAAAGTTCAGAAAGTATAAAGAAATTAAAATTAAAATTCACTTGAAGAAAGTAAATTAAAGTGAAAACTAACACGATGAGCAAATGAGCTGCATTTATGCTGCCTTGGTTGTGTGGCTCTCTAAATTAAGTATGACAGTATGACTGTATCTCATTCTTCTTAACTCTGGTTTTACAACTAACTGCAGGATCGGGCCCAGTAAGAATTTCAGGACCTCACCTTTCTAGTTCTGAAAAAAGAGCAAACAAAGCTCAGGAAAACAAAGAAATGAAAACTATTCTCAAGGGAAAAAGAGAATAATCACAGAATCATAGAATCGTAGGGGTTGGAAGGGAACTACAAAGATCATCGAGTCCAACCCCCCTGCCAAAGCAGTTTCCCTACACCAGGTCGCACAGGTGGGCGTCCAGGCGGGTCTTGAATATCTCCAGAGAAGAAGGCTCCACAACCTCCCTGGGCAGCCTGTTCCAGTGCTCCGTCACCTCACCGTAAAGAAGTTCTTGCGCACATTTGTGCTGAACTTCCTATGCTCCAGTTTCTGGCCGTTTCCCCTTGTCCTGTCTCCACACACTGCTGAAAAGAGTCTGGCCTCGCCACTTTGTCCCCCACACCTTAGGTATTTATAGACCTGGGTCAGGTCCCCTCTCAGTCTTCTTTTCTCAAGGCTAAACAGACCCAATAATCAGTGTTTTAAGAAAACAAAATAAACAAAAATGGAGATGGACTCTGTTTAAAAGGCAAAGATACGAGGGTTGATGCAAGAAGGTGAATAGAAAGCAACCAGTTTATGCTCCCATAAAGGAATAAAAAAAAAAAAAGGAATTTTCTGAGGGAGTGAGCACCAACCAGCAGAACCTGTATCTCAGACAAAAAGGTCACTGTATTAAATAATTTTGTAGAAGAAGGGCCAAGAATGAGAGAATTTAGAATGCAGTAAAGTATGTCTAAATGGTTTATTTGTACAGGCAGAAGTGAATATTCCCTATACGCTAATCAGATACTTCTCTGCCCCCATCTGAAACAGAAATAATAATAATGAAAATCTCCATGACCACATGAGAGCATATCATTGTTGTTCTGAGCCCAAGCTAGTAAGTGGAGAGGAGCTGGGGGGCCTGGATGTGCCATTGCACTGAAGTTATTGCAGTGTTTCCTGTTGCAGAAGCAGGGAGGCTGCTAGCAGATATGCTGCGCTCCACTGCAAGAATTGCATGAGCACAGTGCTCCTGGCACAGCCAGGAGAAGGCTGTTCTCACACCACAGGAAGTTCTGTCTAAAATTAATATAAAGCTGATAGAATGCTGCCACGATTATTCCTTGCACTTTAAAATCATACTCAACCAAATACAGAATACAGAGTTTTCTAAAAGAGCAGCACTAGAACTTGAAAAGTGGTTAAAGCTAACCTGAACATGCATAACATAAATGGGAGTTTGTGTGTAGTGCCGTTTTTGCTTTTCTTGGAATGAGAATGGTAAGTGAAACGAAGAGATCAAATGGTGCCCAAACAAACAAAAGGACAATAGATCATGCTTTTATTTTGGATAACAACAGAGGGAAAATGAAATATCATTACATTTTTAGTATCTGGTCCTTTCTGTTCTGCGTATTTTTTTCCCAACTTGCTCCAGCATCATTTGAAAACACAATGTGTTTCTCTCTTTGCTGCTTACTTTGCATCCCTGGGCCATGCTATTTGAAAAAGTCAATTAGTTTCCTTCTATCATTGTTGTTTACAATGAAAGGATCGGACAGTGAAAGATCTCCAGCCAGAATTTTCTATTGTCTATGTTTCACTGAATGAAAAGGTAAAAAAAATGTTAGCACTGTCTCTTTCTTAGCAAGTTATCTCGCTATCAATTTCAAACAGATTCTTTATCTCCACTATGATCCATTGTTTTAGAGAAGATCATTGGTGTTGCATTGAAAGCTTCAACTTTTTATTTTTTCTCCAAGTGGCAGAATGAACAGAAATTTGATCTTTATCCCTTAGACGTAGATGAGGACTTAATAATTTCAGCTAGCATAAAGAACATTCCTGAACATGTATGTATCAATGAACCTACCCTCTCAAATTCCTTACAGGAGGGAAAGTGGTCCACTCAAACTCAGGAATTTAAATGTGAATTTTCTCTCACTAGACTACCCCAATGAAAACAGAACCTTCTAAATCTTTAATGAAAGCACACTTCCAATCTGTGAGTTTCAAAAATTCTTTTCCATGTCTGAAGTGAACACTCTTTAGAAGTGAAAGGACACTTTTAAGTTAAGATTCCATGTTACATGCAGAAAATATGAAGCTGAATAATCCTAAATAAATAAATAAATAAATAAATAATTACAATTTTTCTCCTCCTAATTATCTTAAAGAAAAGCAAAAACAAGTTCAGAAAGTTCTTAAGCAAGTATTCTGTTTTTGTGTGTGGCACTGAAAAAATGGACTCAGCCGTGATTTCCCAGACACAAGCCTACAAAAGGATACCTAAATCTGAAGAGATCTTCCTGAATGATTAACAATTAATGCTGTGCAAAAACTTTGACAGGCATTCAGCAATTGTACTCAGTATTTTTTAATTATGTGGGTTTTTCTCCTAAAATTTAAGTTCAAATTGCTGTGTTAATTAGCCAAGAATATGAAACTTAACAAGAAAGTATTTCCTTGATGTTCAGAAAGCATAGAATACAGTCTACATTCTCCATTTGCTTTGAAGAGACCTCTATAAATTTTCAAAGCTTAGGAAGATGAGTTTTCAAAGTAAATGTATACTTAATGACATTAAAGAACGTGAAGGCACCAGTGGTGAGTGAGGATATGGAAGAACAAAATGGAAAAGTTTTCCATGTCAGTGAGAGTAAAGGGCATTTTTGGATGAGTCTGAGAGAGAAATTCTGTGTGTCAGAGGAGGGAGAACTGAAGCAGAGCGTGTTCTTTTCTGGAAAATCTCTTTATAATTTTGCAGCCTGGTTAAAGAAATATGCCTTCTAAGAAGTAATTAATATCTTTTATTAACATCATGTCTCAGAAAGAGACAGTAATTTTCTTTGAAACTCTCTGCCAGAAGATAAATTAGCATGATTGAACTGGGAAGCGTGAAAGCCATAATTCACATGCTTTATTCAGGTAATTATTTAAATTATAGAAAAGCCAAAAAGGAGGGACTAACATTTTAATATACCACAGAACAATCATGTGTCAGAAAAGTATGCAAAACCCAAAAAGAAGTGTCTGACAATTAACAATTTGGAATTCTTCTTTCCCTGAAGATAAAAAGCACTATATATAATCTGTAGGCTAGTAGTGACGCAAATTGATAAATGCTGGAAATAAAGTGCTGCAAAATTTCAGCCCTTCTAATCTTTTCTATTTGCTTGTCAAGTTTAAGGCAATTTTTAATAGAGATGATTAAAAGGCATCATTGAAATTAATTTAAAAATCCATTTTGATTTAGGATGAAAAGAGAAACTTTCAAAGTAGCTAAAGAAAGGGTTATCTACAAAAAACATATTTCTTTAGAAATTTTGAGGTTGTACTTCAAAAAAGTGGAAATTAATTTCAGCATGGAATGTCAGAATTTTTGGCTTGCTATATCCCATTAGATTGATTGATTGATTTTGAACTTTTAATTTTTTGAAATGCTCTTTTAAAGATCTTGCTGGAGGGCTTGGAAAAAGAAAACTCAAATGAAAACTCAAATGGCAATGGAAAATGGAAATATGGAGGGACAGAAAAGGCAGAGTATTATATTGCTGGAGTTTTACTGAGTTAAGTAAGTAAAGCTGTTTTGGACACAGATTTTTTCTATACAACTTTGTATCATAAATAAAACATATGACTTCACCTAAAGCCTTAATCTTTTGAAGATATTTACTTCCACTGTTTTTGTTGTTGATTTTTTTAAACATCAATGATTTATTGCATTTTCCCACTACTGTAATCATAAAAATTAATCAAACTGTTAGAATAAACAAGGGTTAGATTCCCTGTGTGTAAATTACTTTCCTTATTATGGCAGTGTCATGAATCCAAGTTCTTCAGGGCTGTGGCCAATTTAAAGCAGGTTGAACAGCATGGTGAATTCCTCTCAAGTCCATTTACTCCACATGGACAGTGTTAAAATTCTACACCTGCCATTGCACAGGAAGAATCAGGTCCAGGCCCAGATAAGAGAGGGAAAAGGCTTTTATAAAAGCTTTCCTAATCCCTGCAAGCGTATGGCATGATGAGATTACCATTACCCTTATCTTTTTTTACATAGCTAATCATTTCACAGTTGTCAGAGCAGCATTCAGTTGATTTAAAAAAAAAAATCTATTTGCAATGGATTTTTTTCTATAGTAATAGTAATTTTTTATAATAGTTGCAATCTGTGTTAAGGTCTGCCTAATACGTTATCAATTTAGTGCTATCATATGTACACTGAGTTTGAAAATACTGTAAAAGGATAAGGGAGCTCAGACTTCGTCCTTAGCTACAGTTTCCAGTTGTAGTACAGGAATGAACTGTGGGAAGGCTGGGAAATCATTCCTACTCATTCATTCTAAAGTGGCACCATGGCCAAAGAAAGGTCTGTGACACATGAGCCTCAGGCAGCACCCGGAGCCTCACAGGAGCCTCATCCTGAGCAAGGCACCAAAGACAGATGAAGCGAAGCATCTCTAAACAGATCTATTTATGCAGTACTGCTGATGCGCTTCTTTTTGGCAGACATCACAAACATGCATAAACTTAACTGCAGTAAATTCTTTGATAAGCTTATTAGCTTCAGAAGCTATTTGATCTTTGAACGCATAAATGAGCACAATGAGCGTGGCCATCACAAGAAGGCTATGGAAGCACAGCCCATCAAATTGATAGCAAGCACATACAGGGATGAGGTTGTTTATAGTCAGAGACCTCCTACTTAGTGTAACAGTCTCCAGTGCTGAAATCCTGTTATTTAATTATCTCTTTTGAAATACACAGCTCTGTACTGTTAGGTGCGAGTGTGTGCCATGCCAGCTGGTCCGCTCGCTAGATTTCAAGTAAGGTCTCTACTTTAAAAAGGCTCAAACTTCACGGTAAAGCAAATTTACAGAACAATGTCACAGAATATTTGCATTTTCAGTAATGTCTAGAATGTCTGCTGCTTTGCCAGTTAAAGTGAAAGCTGACAATGTGTGTGTGTTAAAGTAAAATGGAAGAGATTATTGGATTACATGTAGAAGTTTCCTTATCTACATATGATTCTGTATTGAGTCAAAGAGCATTATTATTATTGATTATTATTATTATTACCATCATTACTAATTCTACCCCCAGGCCTTTTTTTGCCAAAAATCTTTGAAGTCTCACAGGTCTCAAACTTCAAATATGTGTTCAGAAGCTTCTTTACCATTTCCTAGGCTTTGCCCCAGTGAACACCATGAATGTTTTCACAACAGCTGCCTAGGTGCAAGATTAAAATGAGGGGAACATTCAGAAAAGCCAATTCAAACACTGAGCTGATGTTTCTGGATTACCTGACTTTAAATTCTATGTTTTATAATTATTCTTAAATATTACATGGAAGAATTATAAACAGAAAACTCATTTGCATTCTCCTGTATTTTTAATGCACACAGCCTTCTTTATTGCAAAATATCATGCTGATTCAATAGCTGAGTAACCTAAATACTGACGTTAGGTGCTAAAAGAAAATGAACCCCATCTTTCCTTCCATTGGATATTTGGCAATACATTTAAGAATCCAAACAAGATGGATCTGGCAAAGGTTACAGTTCAGGCATGTTTCCCAATTAGAAGATATGATTCAAGTATTCATATGGTGTCAACAGGAATAATTTGCTGATTTATATGAGGCTGAAATTTTATGCTAGGGATGTGTCTTCATTGTGCCAGGCAGTGTTATGCAGAATTGCTTAGGTTGGCAACCAGGACAGTCACATTACTGGGGCTTTTTGCTCCAGCTGACACCTTGCATTGGAGCATGGCTGGTAAGCTCAGCCCCCTGACTGATGGTGTCCTGACCTTCCAGGACCGGACCTCTTTGGATGGCACTGCATAATGTCCCATAGACATAATCAGCGTTTTCATAATGTTCTGTCACGGACAGTAGAAATATATAGAGAGATATACAAGAACATCTGTGCAAGTACTTTGTATTGCATGGGAAGCGTTGGTTGAAGACACATAACCAAAGCTATACTTGAAAAGGTATTTTTGTGCTATTGAGGCTGTGGAACAGAAAAAATGGAGTAACTATCACTTAGGAATTTTATTCACATGACTGGACAGCATGTAACCTGCCAGAGGGATAGCAGAGGTAATATTTTAGCTTTGAATGAGGGCTGTTTTCCCTTTATATATTAACTTTCCATTCCAACTGCCAGAAATGTCTTTCAGGTTGTTCACTTTAGCTAGACTCACATGAAATCAACTCACTCCATTCAGACATACAGATTTTTAATACAGGTAAATATACAATTATTAGGGGAAAAAAAAAATCTTTTTTCTTTTGTTTCCAAAGTTCTGGAGCCAAAAGAGAAGAAAGCTACAACCACCCTCATGACAAATAAAGATCTCCAACAATTTGAATACTAGTAAAACTGAAAAGAACTGATACTTATCTAACCCTGGAACAGAAAGATAACAAAAACAATCAAGGAGTTATCAGTATATTAACATATATGTGTGTGGGCACATATTGAAGTTGTTTTCTTGAAAGAGACTGCATTTCACTGAAAAGTGCCACCAAGATGGCTGGTAATTGACATGGACCAGTGCTGGGCTAGGGAGTATGACAGCAACTGGGGCACGCAGGGCAGCGATGTGCCTGCCTGTCAGTCCATGGCCTCAGCTCCCTTCAGGAACTCCTGTGCACATGGTTGTACATACTAGTACATCAATTTGCTAATCTGAAGCTGTGTTATACGTGCTTCACCCAACCTTGTTGAATAGGCTGAATAAGGTACACCCTAGTGTATGACCGAGAGACTAGCTGAGACTAAAATAGCATTCACATAATTGGATCCCAGCTGTAAACACCATAATATCAGTTTTTGCACTTCTCTGTCCTGCTGTGTTTGTTATACAGGAAGGGAAATCTAAATCATTTCTTAGTGTTTATGAATTCCCAATGTGCATTAACATTCATTGCAATAAACTGGAAAATGCCAAGTGCTATTTAAAAGCTGCTTTTTCCAGACACGCTGCACTTCATATTTGCTCCTTTTTCTTGCAGGCTCTGTAGCCACAGAAAGAACTGTGAAGACAACGGGATGAATAATGTACTTAATTTAGAAAGTTCTGCAAGCTTTTGCAACTAGACTTCTAAAATCTTATTATTTTAAAGAGCAATATTTCAGATTTTTGAGTTTAGGGTAAAAAAATGCATCTTCATGTTATGGGAATGTTTTCTCTGTCTTTTTTTTTCCTACAAACTAATGGTAATGTGTAATGTTTCTAGTTTCTCAGAGCTGAGGAAAAAAAACTTTTTTATTTATAGAGGTCTATATAAGGATCTGATTCATTCTCCAAGGATTAATTATTTGATACAAATAATAACCTGTTCTTTACCTGCATCCCTGAGAACCACTGCATTGCTCACATGGGAACAGATTAGAGTTTATACTAAAAATCTCCCAGAACAGGGGATAAACAGAGATCTGCATGTGGTGACCAGTAACACAACAACACTGGTTGGAGATTTAGTGGGAAGAATGTTAGAAAGAGGGAAGTTGAATTCCACCAATTCTTTGGAGCTGAGAAATTGATAAGGCAAGAGAACCTGGCATTTATCCTCAGGATCTCTTTGACTGCAGGCAATCACTGCTCCCAGTGGCAAATTCCCAGATTCATACACTCCAGTGTTTGCTATGATTAGGAGTGGGAACAGCATGCTGAGAAATATTATCTGTTTGAGGAGAGTGGTTACAAATACTGCAGCTAGGACAGGAACTTTACAGGTAGGGGCAGGGACAATGCTCCAGCTGAACAGAAAGAAAGTTGTGTCAAGGAATAAGGGTGCCAACAGGCTTGTCAGCTTGTATTCACTTTGTTTTTCTATATATAATGTTAAAACTCCCTTTGGAGGGAATGAACAAGTGGTGAAAGCATCAGGATGGAGTGGATTTTCACATCTCTCCTTTCCATTCTTACCCAAGTTCCATGCAATCCTGTTTGCTAGTTCCTATCACAGCCATGCTGCCAAGTTCTCCTGTTATGGTTACACCCACCCAAGCATAGTTAGTGCAGTCAGTGCAGTTTCTCAGGCTTTACAGCAGGGTAACTGACTCAGCCTGAATTATCTCAAAAATAATATGACAGAGTGAAGGAAAGCAAATGTTCAGAAACCCCACTGCTGTTTTCTAGTGGAGGCTTATGGAAAAGTTGAAGAGGAGAGGCAGAAATAATTAACTCTTCCTTGAATAATGTAGGATAACTTCCTCACCTGTCCTCCACTGCCTTGACTTCTATATCATTCAAATAGCAAAGGTTTGGGGTAGGAACAGAGAGCGAGTTCGGATACTCAGCCAAAGTGGATTTTGTCTCATCAGTATGGCTCCAGAAAGCAAGTTTTAATTTCTGTGTTACCAAGCACTTTGCAGAAGCTGCATCTTCACACAAATAGGCATATGTATGTATGAACTGCCACACAAGGAACTGTGAATTGCAAAGTTTTACTCTTTTGGGAATGATTACATCTGACAGGCAGAAAAAAGATAGGACAACAGCAAAGTGTTCCTAAACCATTAGAACAATATTCCATGGTTTCTGTTAATGGCAGAGCCTGATTCCGCTAAAATGAGAGAGAAAAGCGTGAGATACAAAGATAATCAGGGTCAAGCCACAGATATGTAAATATCATAGTTTGATTTATATTGTTTAGCAAAAACATTCATTTTGCACATTAGCAGTACTGAGTAACCCAGTAGGCAAAACCCATAGAACAATTTTCACTACAGATAGCACAATTAGTGAAACATTTGGAAATGTACTACAGCACTTTTCCTGCTGTACGTAAATCCTTGAGAATGGCTGATCCAAATATCTATGATAGTCAAAACACGTCACCCGCAAACTAGTCCACACAAGTGTGCCAGGAGCCAAATACCCTTGAAGGTTTTCAGCTTAGATTGATTTAAACGTATCCAATGCAAACACTCTCTAAACCATACTGAAACTGAAAAACCAACAATAGTGCCCTGGAAAAATGAGCTTCTTATGAATAAAGGATATAATTATCTAAAGGAGCCAGGTCAATCTAAACTTTAAGTTACAGTTGAAATGCTGACTGTTTGCCATAATAGGGAAGTTGTGCCAAAGAAACAACTGACTACAGGAAGAAAAAGTCTGATACGTATGATAGCCTTTATATGCAACCTAAGAGTGCCTGTGTAATATGAACTAACAAGAATTTATGATTAGCAACAAAACAATCCTTGTGAAATTTGCAGACTGTCCAAGCACACTGTGCTCCAAAAACGTATGGACAATGAATAACTTAAAGGACTAAAAATGTATTGTCAGTACTCTGAGGCCAAAAATTATTCCTTCCTACTTCTTTTACCACAGAGAGGTATTGAAAATGCTGTCCTTTAAATAAAAAGAAGGAAAAGTAATGAAGTGGGCATACAGATAAACAATTCAACTACCTACTTCACTATAAGTCCTGTTCCTGGCACTGCCACACTGCATAAATATCGCAGTGTAGTTAATACAGTCCTGCAGTTGCTTTAATTATTACTGTACTGTATTGCATTATTTTTTTAAGTGGACTGGCTAGCTTTCTAGAAATGAGAACAAATTCATGTAATGCTACCAGAGAAATGTTTTGTGCTTTTAATGTCCTTCAAATATATACATACTCCATTTCGTTATAGAAGAATATCACTGTGATTACTACAGGCACTGAACTGAAAAAAGAAAACAAAAAAACCCTACAAAAAGTAATAACCATGCCCTAAAGCACCAGGAGCAGCACATGGACCTGGTGCTGTGAGACCAAGCTTCATGACCAAGCAATGTTATGGAATCTACAGGCTTCCTGTTTCCATATTCTCAGCCTCTCATAAATACAAGTACAGTTTCTGAGTCTTGAAAGCATAATTTGAAAAAGGCCTGCTTCCACTTCCTTTGATATCACAGCAAGAATGACTTGGAAAGAGATGTACTTGGGCCCAATAGTTTCCTGAATAGGTGAATGTCTGCAGGAATGATTTATAAGAAAATACTCCATAATGAAAACCCTAACTAGCAATATTTTCTGAATTCTTAGAGTATTTGGAACTTTATCCAACCCTCTGATTTGGGCTTCTGTTATGAAGTTTTGTTTTTCTGCTCAAGGAAATCATGTTTATTTTACATTATTACAGTCAGGAAAACCACTAAGGATAGTTGGACATTTTCAAAGAGTGCCACAAATTTTTAACACCACTCCATAAATATTCTTTGAAATATAACAAAGCATGTATATCAAAAGGAGAGAAAACAGACAGAAGGAGAACATGGAAGTCATTCTGTATAGAAAGTTCATTCTTTAAAGGAAAAAAAAGTGCTCTTCCTCACTTTTCCCTGGAGTAAACATTTCAGAGGAAAAAAAAACAACAACAAAAACTTGCAGTAACCTTGCTTTGCTGAATATCATTCTGCAGAGTTGGGATGGAAAGAAAAAAATGATCATCTGGTGAATTCATTTTCTGTTGATTTTAATTAAAATTCCAGACTTTTAATGAAGTAGAAAACCCATAAAGAAGGGAAAATAAATGCCACATTTTTCCATAGGAAGACTGGGCAAAATACTATGGGAAAAGTTGCAGGATTTCTTCAAAGGAGTAAAAGATTTGCTTTGCCTTTGTTAATACGTAAATATGTCTGGAATATACATGCATATATGTGTATATATGTAAATATGTAATATATGTATATGTATAAATGTAAATATGTCCTTGCTCCAACAACAAGTGCAATAATTGCTACAGCTTCTCTAAACCTTTCATTAATGCTCTGAAAATTCTTCAGATTCTGCCTTTAATCATAATTATTTCTGAACATTTTGAGCAGAGGCAGCTCACTGTAGTAACATTTCTTGCACTCTTTTCAGCACTAGGACCAGAGATATCCATTCGCATTTTGTCTGTGCCTCATCCTCTATGCAAGGGAACAGATTAAGAGAACACTTTGCCTATCACTCATCCCTTAACTACAGCAGATGTTGAAAATATCAAGAATCCAGAGAAAAGGTATAATTTATATATTACAGGAGAGTGGATTCAAATTCTGTACTGTGTCTGAAATGTAACAGGCAGAATTCAGTAAACCTCTATTATAAGAATAAACTTGAATCTTAAATTCATTATCAACATAGATTTCTTATCCTCAATAAAATAAATAGAAAGCTTTAGCAAGCAGTGAAAACAAAAATATTTCTAGGAAATCACAAAAAAAATTTTTACAGATGGAATTTAAATCATCATCTGTGCACAGAACACAGAGCTGTTTTGTGAAACACTTCATTTAGTAGGTTAAACCTCTGTCAGACAATTAAACAGTCCTCTGAGCATTCAGAAACATAAATAGTATTTGCAGGTAGTTAGTTTAGAAGAGAAAATAATCAATAAAACAGAGGACAGCCAGTATATCTGCAAGAACACAACAAGATGAATGTTCTTTACAGAAGAAGATAAAGGTTTGAGAGTCTTTATAGCCTAGTATGTTAAGCATCATTTACTGTTGTTGTCAGTTTAAACCTCCCTTCTGAAACGGTGGTATGTATCGTAAGCTCCTCTCGTTTTCAGATGAAGTGAATAGTTCACAATGGCATTTCAGCTTCTTTTCTCCTCTTTTTTCATCCTACTCCTTCTAAAATCAGTTTATCTCACCATGCTTTCTCCAAGACATCTCAGAAACTATTTCTTCAGATTTATTTAATTTTAGTATCTGGAGGAGGTTTTAAATCTGAAAATACTGGAAGCCATGAGAACAAAACTATAAAAACGACTACAGGTCTCCGGCTATGAAACATTTCAAAACCATTGGCCTCTTCACTCTAGGTTCTGGAGCCTTCATAGGGTTTCTGCTGAAAAGAAATGGCGTTTTTTAAAAGCAGCTTAAAATGCAAGATTAGTCTGCATTCAGAGAGCTCTTGTCAGTGTGGAGGGCTGACCCCTGCTAGCAGCCAAGCACGCACCTGACTACTTGCTTGATCCCTGCTCCAGGGAAATAAATACAAAATACGAAAATAAGGGAGAACAATTATGATAAAACTTGTGGGTTAAGAAAAACACAGGGAAATCACTTACAAAATCCTCATGGGTATAACAGACTGGATTTGAGGAATTAAACTTAATTTGTTGACAGTTACCATAAATATTTAATTACTCATTTGGGTAACGAGGAATGTCTTTTCCCTCTTCCAGGCTCAGCATCAGTCTGGGTTCCTCTTCTCCCTGCTTTTTGTCACCACAGGTTATGCACAGTCCCTTCAGGGAAGGGATGAGTAAAGTGGGGTTGTGTTCAAGATGCGGTAGTTTCTCTCTGTAGCTCCTTCTTGCACTTTTTTTATGTGCTGATGTGACTGCATTCCCTTTGGAGGTGCGCTTGCTCCACCATGGAGCAGCTCCTACTCATTGGGCCATAGTGTTCCCTCTGTTCCTTCTCTTTTCATTCCCTCTTCTCTTCCCTCTCCCCTTGGTGTTTTTGGCTCTTCCTTAAATATGGTTTTACTTTACTAAGTGCTACTAATTTAGCTGATGGGCTCAGCTGTGTCATCTGGGGGTCCGTTGTTGAGCTGGTTGAAAACAGCTCTGCCCACTCCCTGACCTCTTTCCACAGACACCACCCTTGCAACAGTCATGCTCTCAAAATGAAAGATGAAATGTGCCTGCTTTGTTTGGTTACATTAAATTAGGTTCAAGCTAAGAAGGCAATTTAGCTTCCACACTTGAAAAGTACCTGAAAAGTATATGAGTCCACAGTGTGCAGCTACTCACTGGTCTTTGCAGATGCTTCAGCTGGGCCTGCTGAAATTACTGAATTGTTTCAATAAAAGCACCTCTCCTATGAAGAAAGGTTGAGGGAACTGGGCTTGTTTGGCTTGGAGAAGAGAAGGCTCTGGGGAGACCTCATTGTGGCCTTCCAATATTTGAAAGGAGCATACTGCACTTTACAACTTCCTGAAGGAAGGTTGTGAGGAGGAGGGGTTTGGCCTCTTCTCCTAGGCAACAAACAGGACCTGAGGAAATGGCCACAAGTTGCTCCAGAGGAGATTTAGATTAGACATAAGGAAAAACTTTTTCTCTCAGAGAGTGGTCAGGCACCTGGGAATGGCCTGCCCAGGGAGGTGGTGGAGTCGCCATCCCTGGCAGTGTTCAAGAGGCATCTGGATGAGGAGCTACAAGATATGGTTTAGTAGCTGTGGTAGTAATGGTGATGGGAGGATGGTTGGACTAGATGATCTTGTAAGTTCTTTCCAACCTTGTGATTCTATGATTCTATAGTTCTATGATTCTATATAAACAGGAGGGGGAACAACTGTTTACAATGGTGGATAGCGACAGGACAAGGGGGAATGGTTTTAAACTATGACAGGGGAGGTGCTTTATGTTAGATATTAGGAGGAAGTTTTTCACACAGAGGGTGGTGAAGTACTGGAACAGGTTGCCCAAGGAGGTTGTGGATGCCCCATCCCTGGAGGCATTCAAGGCCAGGCTGGATGTGGCTCTGGGCAGCCTGGTCTAGTGGTTGGTGACCCTGTACATAGCAGGGGGGTTGAAACTAGATGATCATTGTGGTCCTTTTCAACCAAGGCCATTCTGTGATTCTATGATTCTATGATTCTGATTCTATGACTTTAAAACCTGCAAGTAATTTTGTCTTCTGTTGGAGACAGAATACTTTGTGGTACCTTCACATCCAATGGAATTTCTCTTGCATCCACACTCACTACTGAGGGTCTTACTGTGGCTCTCATATATCTGTCCTCACACAGTTATTCTTACAATGATCTTTTCTATAGAGGCAAGGTGTTGGATGACAAACATCATAAACATCGTCACCAGTGACGAGTGATGTCCCTAAAGAGTCTGTATTGGAACCAGTGCTGTTTAACATCTCTGTCAGTGACATGGAGAGTGAGATTGAGTGCACCCTCAGCAAGTCTGCAGACACTGCCAAATTGAGTGGTGTGGTTGACACACTGGAGAGAAGGGATGCCATCCAGAGGGACCTTGACAAGCTTGAGAGGTGGGTCCATGCAAACTTCATGAAGTTTGACAAGGCCAGGTGCAAGGTCCTGCACACGGGTCAGGGCAATCCCGAACATGAATACAGCTGAGGTGACAAGTGGATAGAGAGCAGCCCTGAGGAGAAGGACTTAGTAGGTATCGGTAGATGAAAAACTGAATATGAGCAAGCAATGCGTGCTTGCAGCCCTGAAAGCTTGTTCTATCCTAGGCTGCATCAGAACAAATCTGGCTATCAGGTCAAAGGAAATGATTATCCTCCCCTACTCTGATTTTATGAGATTCCACCTCAAGTATTGTGTTCAGCTCTGGGTCTCCCATGCATAAGAAAGACTTGGACCTGTTAGATAGAGTCCAGAGAAGGGCCACAAGGATGATCAGAGGGCTGGAGCTATCTCTCCTATGAAGACAGGTGAGAGGACTAGGCTTGTTCAGCCTGAAGACGAGGAGGCTCTGGGGAGACCTTAGAGTGGCCTTTAAGTACCAAAAGGGGGCCTATGGGAGATTTAGATTAGACGTGAAGATGAAATTCTTCACTATGAGGGTAGCAAGAGGTACAAGAAGAGGCTGTGCTGAGAAGCTGTGGAAGCCTCAGTGCAAGACCAGGTCGGATGGGCCTTTGGGCACCATGGTCTAGTGGGAGGTGTCTCTGCCCGTGGCAGGGGATTGGAACTAAACTGGCTATAAGGTCACTTCCAACACAAATCATTCTTTGATTCTATGGTTCTGGGTATTTTTTAGACTCTACACTGTAATTCATTTTGAGGTAGAGACAAAATTAATTATGAACGTAGAGCAGACTTCTAAAAATATTTTTCATGTGATCAATATTCTTGAAAAAGAGATGTTGGCTTAGGGGGAGGAAAATATGAAGGCAGCAGAAATCCCTGCAGTGTTGCTGTGCTCAGCCGTTGCTGAAAGTTACATATCTTTTGCATTACAAGAACCTCTGTCTGCTGTTTTGCATGCCAGCCATTTGCAGTGCTGAACTAAAATGACAGCAATTTTAATAATAATAATGTAATTACACTTTGAATAATTGTACATATTGTATTGAATTCAAAAGCTTTGACTTTGACTTACAGCAGCAGCAGAAAATGTTTTGATTCTACAAGGCACAGTATGAAGACTTTCATCAGCCCACAGCCTTCAAGCTCATAAGTCTCTTTCCAAAAATAGGTTGACTCCTTCTACCAAATACAGTACACCTAAATCAAAACTCTAAAGTTTAGATGTCTGCTATGTATATCATTTAGCATACTGAGTACTGCAATTAGTCATCCCTTCATGGTGATAATTGCTAGAAAAAGTTTAGTCTTCAGGAACAACGTGTCTCTCCTCAAAACCCATCAATCATTTAAAAAATTTGCAGATTATATAAAACATTTTACATACTTAGAATCTGTTAAATTTTATTGCTACATCTAGCCCGAAGACCAGAGTTCACTAGCATTTTAGTAATCCAAAAGAAATTTAAAATTTTTATGTGAATTTGCTAATTTTATTAACAACAATATTATTCTTATCATGCTTTTGCTGTTTCCTTCATTTAAGCAGCTGAACATCAGATTTAAGTGAGTCATTAGCATCCCTGTTAAGTACTATTTGATAAGATGGATTTCCCCAGGCAAACATTTTGATTTTATGCTCATTATTTTATACACTTCTAAATCTTTATATAAGTAACCGGCATGAATGAGACATTAGATAAAAAATTAAAGCAACCAACTAGCTTGCAGTTTTACTTCTGCAGATACAAACACTTTTGCTGCTGTTTTGCCACTTTTTATTAGTAATGCATTTATTTTTGCTTTTGAAGGAGCATACTGCTTGTCCTATCAAAGCATAATAATTGTAAGTAATAGTTTAGGGGAGTCACAGTCGTAAAGGTAGCAGTAGCTTCTGGTGGCTGCAGTAAATTGGAAAGGATGCTGTGGCAAAACCCAAAGGCTATGTTAATGTTAAAGCTAGAAGCGTGTGGAAAATTTGGAGGTATGGCTTCTCCTGTGAGGGTACAATTCCAAGCTAACAAGTTGCTTCTTATGAAATTTTCAGCCTCCATCCATCTATCCATATGCATGTTGCCATAAGAAGATAGGAAAAAGGTGTCTGGAATGAAACAGGCTGAAATTGTGTTTCTGTTTATCTGGGGACTTGAAAGGGTTAGTTAATGAACAACAAAGAGGTCTGTTAATTATTGATCACAATAGCAGTGGTGTGTGTGCATGATGGCAAAAGCAGTATGCAACATAGTGAAAAATTTTAAAGGGATTTTTTTAAGTTGTATTTAACTTTCTCAGAGAAGTTGATATTGATAATTGATTGATGTTACGATAAGCCCTTACACATAATGTAACACTGTTAGGCTAAAATGCTGTGCCACATGGGTAATTTGTGCAGAATGATGTTAAAGCCACTGAGATGAACTAGAAAAGCTAACAATATACTTTTCAGTTGTTGTCAATCTCGAGAATCTCAAACTAGAAAGCACCAGTGTTAAGATATTCCTGTATCAGGAGATTACCTTAATACTCTTTCTTTTTCAAAACCATGGTCAGCATCCTGCAGCTGCATTAGATACACATTTTATGGACTTCGTGCAAGTATGCAGGGTAGTGAAAGGAAGGTCTGTGCCACACAGGACAGGAAATCCCACTGACAACCTCAACTAATTGTACTGTTGCTTTGTGCTACTGGAAAGCAGGTATGTTTTACCATAAAATGCAGTATGTCATGGAGATGTCATGTGTTTTCCTTAAATGAGCCTTGGAAGCCAACATTGCTGGAAGAAGCAAAGCTGGCCTCGCGTGCTCTTCTTTTTGGGTTAGCAGGACTTGCTATTCGTCTTTTTCGTACCATTACCAGGCATCCTTCTAGACAGTGGCTATTGTCATGAAGATCTGCACTGAAAATTATGCCACAGCGCTAGCAAGGAGAAATCCTAAATATCTAGTCATAAAACAAGGTCAGCACAATGAAGTCTTTTTCATTGCATTCAAAACAGGCAGCCATACAAGGTGCAGTCTTCTATCAGAAGGCAGGTTTTAAACAGGGCAATGACATTTCCACTATTTCACTATAAAAAGCAGTAAGTCAGAGTGGAGCCGGCTTTAACCTGGCATTGAGCAACTTGCAGTAAATACTCAGAATATTGTTATTTTACATATTCCACTAGATAAATGTTTCCAGTCTTACTGTAGCTATTGTTGCTATGGTTCCCTATGATTAAATACATGTTTATTTCCAGAGTCCCTATTCCTGAAGCTACCTCATATGACTAGGAAATGAAAGGAGATGCAGGTTTGAAATCTTAATTCTCCAGAATGGGGGAATCTAGGGTCTGCTGATAAAGACTATTACAAAATAATGGCCTCAAATATACTATCATGTGGTTTAGAAGTGTGATTTAAGGCATATGTCAGCTTTGCAATGGAATATCTTGTAAGCACAAAAGCTTAGCTCTGAACAAGCTGGTTCATTTATAGAATACATAAAGTGCATCTCGGTAATAAAACACTTTACTACGCAGAGCCTTTTCAGCTCAGTCCATGCCAGTTAGCACAGATTCCAGGAACAGTACTGTTCGCTGTTCTGCTCGGGCAGTCTTGTCCTGACTCAAAGTAAATTTCAGTGCTCTAATGCATTCTGAGATACAGGCTTCCTTGCTGGAAGTAGCAGGATTGTGTCACTGTGGTTCTACACCATCACAAGTAAACTCAGCTCCATGTTAGTCTTGCCTCACTGCTTTCAGCACATAAATAAGTTTATATGGAGTCCCTTGGGTGGCCACACTCTAATCCTGTACTGGATCTGTTCTATGTTAAAAATACATCTATCAAGGTACAACATTTAGTGTCCCTCCCAAGAAGGCACAAGGCTGCTTATCTCCGTTTTGTTTTGTTTCTGCATCTGAGAACAATGCAGGAGGAAGGTCTCCCTCACAGAGCTCCATGAGGACTGACCTTAGCGTTTACTCTGTCATCCTCATGGTGAATGCTGCATAAAAGCCCAGCATAGCACACAAAGTGCAAAACTCCCAGTTTAGCTTAACCCTTTTGTTAAACCTCTTTCTGCCGTATAGAGTTGAACAGAGCCTAGTTAAAATCTGTCTCCATTTGTTTTCTGCAGTACAGGAGAGTTTTCACTTCAATCTCTTGCTCTTTCTTTTCCATGCCTTGCTGAGCTAAGGATGTTCCATGCAGCAGAATCGCATAGAGCAAACAATTTTTTTTGCTGGGGCAGAACTCAACCATGTTTATTTACATAGCCAGACTAATCACTACATCTTTCTGATGGTCACCATGTGTCTGGCAAGCTTTAGTTGCGGTGTTCTGGGAAGCTGCCGCCTTGCTTTCTCCCAGGCATTACCCTCTGTAGCACTGAATGAGAGAGGCAGCACTGGGAGACAATGAAAATCCAGCTTCTCTACCTATGTTTTAAAACAGCTGAACTTTTGTTCCTTTCTTATTCTTCCTGTTCACATCCTGCAAGTTTAGGAACTGCTTGAGACTGTTCTTTATGCAGACTAAAACTGAGGTGAAACATTTGTAAGAACCAGCGCTGCATGCATTTTCACATGAACTATCGCACTTAGAAACAAATGCTATTTAAAGTGGATTGTCCCAGGAGTCCTTCCTAGTTCGCACAATGCACTTTCCCAGAAGGGGTTCAATTTCAGGTCTTGAACTTGTCCCACGCTCCTAGGCCTTTTGGGCCAAAGAGTGTGGCAGAATCATTAAATCCAAGTCCTAGATCGTACCTGGTGGTCTGATAGATCAGTTTTGAGCCATTCAAAAAACAAAGTTTGCACATCCAAGAGGGGAATCAAAGTTCCTCAATCAAAAGCTGACCCCCTACTATACAGAGAAGTAGAAGTGTTTCTCTGATCACTTCGGGGAAAGAAAGCAACTGTCCTTCCCAAATAATGCTTCAAAGTAGAGGCATAATTACAAAATGGAAGAAATTTTAAAGAGCAAACTGAAATCTATGAGGATTTTTGTTATTCTTACTGATTTTTCATGCTGTGATTCTATAAGCAATCTGGAAGCTGAAGAACTTCAATAGGAATCTGATTTAAATCTTGTAGTACTGAAAATCTGCCTTTTGTGCAGAGCACCCAGCTTTGAAAGGTATTGACTTTGTCCTGTCATTGATTGGGGCTGAAGCTGATAGAACATGTGAGGGACATATAGAGAAGGGTTAAACACTATCTTGCAGGATAAAGGCTTTTGTTTGGAAAGTTTTCTTATTTATCTGGTTTTCTAGAATTATCTGGCAAAAATTGAAGATGTGACAGCAGTGTGTCTCATCTCCAGTCAATAAGGCTGTGCTGATTTATATCACAAGGGGAACCCATGATGACAATAATGGTCTAAAATCTGTCATTCTCTGCTGCAGTCTCAATAAAATTTCTTATCAGAGGTTTTAATTCTGACTTTAAAAAGCATTGTTACTATTTTGCTATAATCAGGAATGTCATGCATCAGCTATTTATAAGGATTAAGAATATGGAAAATCAAAGAACAATATCTTACTGTAGCTCAGTTTTGGTAGCATCAACATCAGCATATACATTTTCAGCATGAAAGACAGAAGTTGTGGGTTCTCAGGAATCACTTTTCCAATGTTTTGGAAGAAGAAGACAAAATCACCTTCAACATCATTTAAAGAGGTGATCTGAGACAACCAGCATGGCTTCACCAAGGGCAGATCATGCCTGACCAATCTGGTGGCCTTCTATGATCATTGTGGTCCTTTTCAACCCAGGCCATTCTATGATTCTATGATTAGCCTTCCCATATTGTCTCCACCACAGAGACCTTATAATCTCCATGTGAGTTTCTTAAACATGCACTAAAAAAGAACAGAAGCTGGAGGTTTAATGCCATTTGGAGATTTAAGAACGTGGACCAGGATAAAGCTTGATACTACGGGGCTTTCATGCATTCAAAGATAAGGCAAGGGATATACAAAAAGGAATGGTGTATCTTCAGTACTCCTGATGTTGAAGAATAAGTAAAGGGAGAAAATAAATTGGAATATGCTTTTGAACTCACCAGTGACACTTCAGGGACTTAGAAAAAGCATATACAGCCATTGCATTTGTTGGGGAATCAAGCATCAAGCTAAGTGGGAGGGAAAGAAGAAAGGTCAGAGGGAGGGAGGAACAAGAAGGGTGGAAAAGAGGCAAGCAACCCAACAAGGATTTTGCTCAAAGGCTGCAAAGATGCTACGGAGACTTTGCTCAAGCTAGAGGTACGGCAATAAAGTAGGCTGTAGCATGAAGCTGAGTAGCACAGAAATCACTTCATCTGGTTAATGGTAACCATCAGAAGATAACCAAGGAGTGCTCATCTGTGGGCTGCAGAAAAGCCCACTGATGCTTCTCACCCTGAACACCAAGCTGTCAGTATGATGTGCTCAAGAGGAGAAGTCCTGTATTGGAGGAGATATATGCTCTATGATAGAACAGAATTGAGTAAAAGATTATTGCCAAATAATACCCAAGGTGTGGGTGTTTCATCATCCACTTATTTATATTGATACTACCCTTTTTAAACTGGTATCACAGCGTCCTTCCCTAAAAATCTTTTTCTAGTTTTACATTCCCAGTGGATGGTTGTGGGTGAGGACGGTACTTCTCTGTGAGGGTACTCAGAGAGCAGCTAATTATTATCATGCACACCTGGCAGAATTTCCATCTCATTTGCTCTATTTTTCTTTTATATTACAAGAACTTGACTGCAAAGGAAAAGACCTAATTTTAAGCTTAGCCAGACAGACTTCTGAAAAATCAATTTTAAGTCTAGAAGGCACATTAATAATCTCGGTCTGATTTGCATGCAAGTGGTAGGCTTGGCAGACAGTAGATTTGTGTATTTCCTACTTCTAGCAGATATTCCAGGTTAATGCAAAAAAAAAAAAAAAAAAACCCTCAAGAAAAGGAGGCGTCCTGTGTTTTTTGGCTAGATTTTATGATTTTTTTTGTCTTTCTAACATGTCTCCAGAAGTTTATGTTCTCCAAAGGAGGATAACCCTCGGGATATAGGCAGGAACTAGATTGAAATGGTGGGATTAGGGAATAGAACTACATTTTTAAGACTTTCAGTAGATTAAAAATATTTTCCACTAATGCTATTTTGAAGAATTCATTTCATACAAATCTCCAGTAACAGAGGATTTGTTGGCTAACACTGACAAAATCTTGACTGGTACAAGAAGAGAACATTTGAGAAAGGTTGAACCTTTTTAGACTTCTCCAAGTTTAGCAGTAGTCAGCGGTGATTTCTGCTACTCAGAATTTTAATTTGTAGCCTCAGGCTGAGTTAATTGAATCTCTTCAAATCTTTTATAATATTTAACTGTAAAGATGCTTACATACCTCACACCGTGGATCTTTGGAATATGAAACTAGCAAGGACTTAAACCAGGCTCTGTGTGTAAGAAATCAGTTCTTTCTGATTTCACTGGAACTTGAAATTCATGAGATTTATCTGAGGGTGTACATTCTGGTATTTAGTTCATCTCTTGGATCCCAATTATGCTGCAATGTACACTCAACATAATTCCACCAAATCAGCGCTCTTAACTCCACTCCCTATTTCTAGCTACCAGTTACTGCTGTGCTTGTTCTTTCAACATATCTCCTCCACCCAAGGCTGTGCAAACCCTGCTGCTAATCAGAAGAGAGATGGTATGTAATCCTGGTGGGCAAGAGAAATGAAGCAGTGAATACAAATCCTGACAGCAAGATCTTACTAACAATTTATGGCTAGCTGCTGACAGCACATATATATGCTGAAGGGTGTAATGAAATTCTCACTGCATAAAAGCTTGGTGTACACCTATTGAGTTTTTCACAGCTATCTCCCCTGTGGCCCCTTTGTTTTGAAAGTATGCATATAAGAGATTCAGCTAAGTTTAAAATGCTTTCATGTAAGATGTTAAAAATCAAATGTTATTTCACCTTCTATCAGACAAGTGACATATCAGCACTGTGCCATCTAAAATATGCTACTTGCCCATTTTGTGAAGCTGAAGGTTTGGAATCACAAACAAACCAGTTCTACTGCTGAATCCTTTTTGCTTTTACTTTATCATTAGGAGACACAACAGAGTGTGAATGGTGTTTTTTCTGTCTCAGGAGAACCTTGATATTTGTGCACGTATTTAAACAAAAGAAAAATGCTTAGTATCTGTGCCAACATGTGACACTAGTTCTTGCTGCAGAGTCATGAAAAATTCATGCATTATGCATTGGTTAAGCATGTCATCCTTTCCTAAGACCCAAAACGCAATCCTTCACTTAAACATTGATTCAGAATAAAAATATCAGAGACTTGTCCCCAGCACGGTACATTACACAAGCACAAAGTATCAAGAAAGAAAGAAAGGTCACATTAAAGAGAATGCAAGATGTATTTAATCTGGTTAAACAGACTAGCTCTGCAGGGCAGAAACTGTCTAATATTGTGATTAACTAAAGCCTTACACAGCCAAGCTCTTACCCAGTGGAGCTTTCAGGCACTTGAACAGCAACAGTGCTCATGATTATGGGAGTTAGAAGGAAGTCTGAAGCATTTGATTTTTATTGGCATAGCTTATTCCCTCTGATCTTTGTTTACAGCTTACTAGTACAATTCTTTGCATTTTTCTATTGACATAAATGCAGCTTTATACTTGAGAATTTTTACTGTCATTTTTTTTCATTATAGGATCAGACCTAATAAAAATTGTGTAGAGCCCATCTGCCAGTTTATCTTTAGACTGTAATATCTTACCTTTTATCATCCATGATCAGTATGTTAGGGAGACCAAGAAACTCTTTTAAACTAAAGAGATAGTTTGACCATGTTTAGTTTCTTCAAACATGGTGTCCTTATTCTTGCACTCTTCTTACAAAAACTCACTTCCAGTATTTGGGAATAATAACTTTCCACATTTTATATATAGATCTGAGTACAAAGATCTTATTTAATCTCCAGTAAGCAAAATAGGCCTGAAATATTTCAATTGGAAAGTTTGCTGAGCTAGAAAGAAAGCTTTCTTACCAACTGTGATCTTTTTAAACAGCATTACACAGTTAAACTTTTTGCACTGTTCTTCACAGGGAGGAGACATCTTTGCCTAAGTCCTTTGACTGGAAGTGATGGAATTATTAAATCAATACTGCTTTATAGTTTATCTTCGTAGGAACCAAATACCAAAACAAGTATAGATTTACACTTCCTATGATTTAAACTTAGTGATGCATATAGCAGCCTGTCCTTTCCATTAAAACTTTCCATTAAAACTACACCAGAAATGTAATCTCTCTTCTTTTCCCTCTAAAGTCTCAATAATGAGACTTTGTGATATGAGTCAATTTCTCTAAATATGATCAGAGTTTCCTGTCTCTTTGAGCCAGGTGTGCCCTCCTTTCAGACTATGACAAAAGCTTCACATAAAGGTTGATTTACGTGGATGTGCCTGTGATATGATGACCTGCTCTATCAGGCTTCTTTTGGATTGACTGTTATTTGGGCAGGTAATTTACCCTTATGTAGCACATAAATCCCCTTCCTAACTCTGTGGGAAGGTGCATGGTTATGTTACTGCTAACTAGAGATCTCTAGAAACCCACTTACTATTGACAAGAAGCTGTACTCCAGGAGTAAGATGGCAGTCCAAAGACAGTGGCCTGACAGTGATTATATAAAGTGGTTTTCTAGTATCTGTCCAACTATGTGAAAGTATTCCATTCATAATTGTTGGCAATTCCAAGCAAGACAAGTTTGGTTAAGCAGAGAAGGAAAAAAATACAACATCTATTGAGTATCTTGAGATTCCTTCGCATGTCTTTCTCATCTCTCTATTAAGTTCAAAGACAAAGGACTTCCCTGCAAAATACCGGGTATTTCCTTGTCCAAATTGCAAATGACACAGTGACATTATCTCTGATGCTTAACGACAGTTTTTATACTCTCATGTGATTCAGCATGCAGGTGTTCTAGAAAGAAATTCACAATATTAGCCTGTTATAATAGCAACCCTCTCTCACAGGAATAACTTTACATGTATGGATCTCACCAAGAAGAATTTGAGATAGCAAGCTAAGAAAATGCCTGCAATACCAAATCTACCCAAATTGTTATCCTTGCCTTTAATAGGCTGTGTAAGGTAGGTCATGCAAAATTCTATCCAGAATCCTTAAATGATTATCCATACAGAACCAGTGTTACTCTAGAGGTTTAATCGTAATCTGTGTATGGTTTCAAATGCACTTCTTTCTGACAAATATCAGACAGATTTAATTATAATGGTAAGAACAGTACAGGACATGTTAGGAGACAGTGTCAGTGGAGAATCGAACATACTAGATATTTTTTGTGCTTTCTACCAGAGTAGCTCAATACTTTGTAACATTATTTGGGTTCTAGTTTAAACAATAAAATTGTTTGTAATTCTAATCAAAAGCCATACAATGCTTCTTCGCCTTTCCACGGTGCTTCTCAGATTAAGAGCATCTGCAAATAGTCTATAAGCATTTTTCCAGCTTCCTTGGAGTTTAGCTAAATAAATTGCATGTCTTTGGAGACACATGTGGAAACAGACTCCAAGCTTAAGTAACGTGCATCAAATAACGTGTTGTTGAAAGCCTAGCTCAACATCCTTTTTCACCATCCCTTGGTGGAATTATTTTGTCACTCTGCTATCGCCTGGGTGCAGTATCTAACAGTGGTTTTGGAAAAAGCCACCCTGTTCTTTTAGAAAATGTGATTTTTGAGCTGAATTCCTGTGACTGGACTGATTTATAATTGAAGCAGTTCCAATTTTACATCAACTTTACAAGTTTGTCACCTTACAGAAATCAGTTTTGCTACGTAAGGAGGGATACACCCAGTATTTTTTTGTGGCGACTAGAACTATTCTAAGCACAGAAGCTGTCATATTGCAAATATTTAGATGAGACACTGCAAAAATTATAATGTGAAAGAATTCTACAGCTTTCTGATCAACACAATATTCATCACAATCCAACATCTAGCTTGAGGTCAGGCACCAGTTTGTCATTGTATTAATCATTTTTGAGTCTCAGCTCCAGCCACAGAGAAAAGGGAGTTAAATAACTCAGTTTACAACTACTAAAAATAAACTTGCAGACTTGCTGGATTCCTCCACATTAAAATGTAAACAACTGTCAGCTCTTCTGGAAAAGCTACTTTTGCCCTGCCTCTGACTTCCCCAGGAGAATTTCTGTATTTTAAAAATGTTTTATGCTGATTTGTTTCCATAATTGGGACTGGCCAGTTTTCTCAACAGCAAAATGAAAACTAAACTCTTTCCAAATAAAACAATCGCTACTAGAAGCATGGCACACAGGCCATGTAGAGGATGGTGTGAGCCATTTTGGCAGGGATTACAGCCAATCATTTCAAATGTAGGTGCCTCAAGAGAGGCAGATAAATCCATATTTAGACACCTAGTTTAGAAGCGCCTGATCAGGCTTCACCTCCCAGAACTCACAGATCCTAGGGATGACTGTCTGCCAAACCCAAGTTATTTGAAACGGAAGTATTTTGTATTTTATATTTGGGGCTAAATTAGGAACCAATATTGACATTAAAAAAAAATCTCAGTCCAAATTTTTAAATGCTTTGTTCAGAATGTTTTTCTTATGTTACTTGCTTTCTGAAACTACATCAGACTTGTTGCCTTAAAACACGCACTCGTTGCAGCTAGCACAAGTCTCCTGAAAGCTCTGAGAATGCTTGGTGCAAAGGTGGTTTGTCAAACCACTCATCTGACTAGTGTATACTTCCTCACTATTTAAGATGGCTTGGTGAATCCCTTTCTTAATGTCCCTTCTAAGCATGACATAGATTGCAGAAATTACATCTGTCAGGCATGGATAATAGTTATCTTAAAGAACGTTCATGGGTCATGCATACTTTTTCAGATCTGGGAACTAATGAGTTACTATATATTGCACTGCTTCTCCCCTTCCTGGGTTGGAAACGTGAAAGAATAGTCATAAATGGCGAAAGTAAAAGGAGAATGTTTCCTTCCTTCCTTTAAGGAGAGGATAAAAACAGAGTGAATATAATGTAAGGTTAGAATATGGCTTAATAAGCAGTACAGATGATATCTTAGTGTAGTGTCATCTCAGATGACTGTCAGTTCTGTGAAAACCTACCAATAGTAGACTTTACTGTTTCTCCAGGTAATTTCTTCTAGTGCTTCCTTATCATTAGAAACATATTACTTCTATTAACTAGTCTGCAGACAGAAGTCTTTTTCTGTCTGTCCTAGAAGGATTTGAATGACAGTTACTCCCTCCCTATATGAAACAGCCTCTCAGTTATTTGAAAAATTATGTCCTCACTCAACAGTCTCTTTATTTAAAATAACATGACTTCAGTCTTACCCTATAAATCATATCTCCTAACCTGTAATCTTTCTCCTTGCTCTCACCTGAGGGCTTTTCAGCAAGCAAGTTTGTTCCCAAGCTGTCTTCTGGAGTGAATCAAATTATTCCCCTGAGATGAAACTAGGTCTGGCTGGTGGGACAGTTCCCTCCTAGAACACTTCCTAAAGACAGGTTGAGCTGCATCAACTTAAACTCCTCCTACACCTCCTTTACGGTCCCCCAGCACTACTCAGCTCATCAGACACAAGTACCTTAGTGTAGGCAATGTGTACCTCTAAAAGTGTTACAAAAACATGATTCTGGAAGACTCTGGCACAATCCCCTAGTTATTTCAGGCATTCTGAGCAGAAAATGATGCAAACTAACAAAATAATGGCTTCCCACTACAGAAAGAGTAAATATATATAAGTTAATCAAGGAAAAAAATTTGGGGAAAAAAGTAAGTTATATCTTCCATTTTCAGGGCCTCCAAAATCAAGGCTGTGGTTCAAACACCATGTACTGCCTTTGACTGTTAATCCCCTCAGGTTCCTCAGTGTGCTTGGTATCCATTTTCCTTGATGCCAATCTGTGAGAAGATGAGGATATCAGTTTTTGCACATTCTGCACTTGTCTTCAATTAGTTCATAATTGTCATCCTTTTCACTTGCACTTCTTCTGAGATAGAGATAACAGGTCTTTAGTACAAAATAATATTATTCCACTGTGGCTGAGAGAAGAGTTAACGTGAACTGTCCATAGTTTGTGAATGGTCTCATGAGAATTACTGATTCTCTCACTTTTTAGTATTTTATCTTCTGGAGTGTTCTTCAGAACATAAAATTATTGTACAATTCCAGACTTTTCTTTAGATCCATGTAGCCCTTTATTCTATGACAAAAGTAAGCCAGCGCTAGATGCCCTGAATAAGAAAATAAGAACAAGATAAACAGGTAATAAATAAACACAGGTAATAAATTTAGAATCCTTGGCCAGCAAGGCACTCAAATCAGTCTTACTGTTTAATTTCTTGGAGACATTATGAACACACTTAGCCTTACAGCATGCCAAGTAATCTGTGACAAGGAGCTTCACAACTTAAATAAATTTTCCTTGGAGAACAACCCTCTTTTTTCTTTTGTATCAGCCACTGGCTAGCTTATTTTGTTGTCTCCTCATTCAAACATTAGAAAAGATGTTGAGTGACTTTCAATGCTTTCTGTAACGCGCTTCTTTCTGTGTAGTGGTATGACAGTTTTCTCTTTTCCCAGGAAGGTAAGTCTGATCATCACATGGAAGCTGTTCTAAAGCTCAGATCCTTCTCTCTACTTCTGTTTTATTCACTGGTCCCTTTTCAAAAAAGTTCTCTCATCCTTTCGACCAGCACCTCATTAAGAGACAAGTTACCAACTCTGGCTGACAGTTCAGCCATTCTGCATTTCTGCTCCTTTGGATCTCAGACACATGCCAGCCACTCTGCTGGTTGGAGCATCCTGTTGCTTCGTTCCATAATCCAGTCCACTGACACTTCAGCTCGTGACAGATTCTCTAACATCTCTTCCAACAAAAAGGGTTTGAGTGTGGAAACTTCTCTGTTTGTCCATGGCAAATGTTCTTATGCTTTGCTTATCTATTGGCTCTAATACTTCTCTGGCAAACTTTCTGCTCCTGATGTGTTTGAAAAAGAATTTATTATTACTTTTTACATCTTCCCCAATTTATTTTTTATTTTTTCCTCCAAAATCTACTTTGGCATACTTTCCACAGTTAACCTGCCAATACTTGTGGCTTTTTCTGATAATATCAGTTGGACAGGACTACAGTTTTATGAAGGAAGCCTTGTTGTTCTTAATAACTAAACTTTACCTCCAGTTTAGCTATGTTAATTTTTTCTTTTAGGATAGGCAGGATGCATCTGATAAGGGCTTCCAATATGCTGACTTCAAATAGCCTCTCTGTTACTTAATGAAAATTTCACACTTTGCACCACCTCTTTTACTAAAAGTTAGAAGAATGTTTTTGATTTAAACCCTAGTGGGTCCATCACCCCAAAATGGTAGATTCTTTCATGTTCGATGCTTTTATTATGCTAGAACTGGGTTTTAAATCTAAGATAAGAGATAGCAGCACTCTTATAGCAGTTTCATGAATGCAAAAAGCCTTAAATGTTTTTTAGAAAAGAGAAAATGATTATATCAAATACACTTTTCATATATAACTACAGTTGACATGAATACACAAGCATTTTATTTTTTTATGTGAAATAATTAATTGTAATGTATTAAGGTAAAGCAATATACTGGGGCTGGGTATTCCAGAAATTGCTATCAGCTTTGCTTTACTATGCTGTTACTTATGCTGTTATTTATTCCAGGTGATGTTTTCCGTTCTGACCTTCTATTTCATATAAATTTCATACTCTTTCAAATGTCCAGTGAGTCAGCTTTATTTAGGTTTCACAGGCTTCAGTGATAAAAACAAAAAGGGAAGAAAAAGAAAATCTAAGCAAATATTTTTATCCAAAAAAAAAAAAAAAAAAAAAAAAGAGAGAGAAAAGACATAGTGAGAATCACAAATAGTTACATGCTTTCTGTCAAAATCCTCCTACTAAGCCAAATGATAAAGCCCCTTAGACTCACCTCAGAGTACTATAATTTTGGAATATGCCTTGTTTCAGCTAGTCGTTCACAAACTAATTTATTAAAGAAGAAGAGCTGCAGAATTTCCAAATTTGTATTGGAAATCCCCTTTGATAATTTTGGTAAAATACAGTTCTATGTTTGGCTCCAAAACAAACAGCTGGATCAACTCCTGTCTTGTAGAGAGCATGAACAGTGAGAGAAGGAAGGGAAAAATTCCTTGAGGATTTCTTTTTTTCTTTTCTTCTGAGTTCTCCAAGGAGCAGGACAAAGATTTGATCCAGTGAAATAATGCACAGCACATATATCCCCAAAACCACAGATCCTGATAAACTTCAGAAGATAGCATCATAAGACTTTCCCTGTGAGGACAGGCTACGAGAGCCGGGGCT
The DNA here is from genome assembly GCA_016647715.1 of Pavo muticus. NCBI lineage: Eukaryota > Metazoa > Chordata > Aves > Galliformes > Phasianidae > Pavo > Pavo muticus. The sequence goes on along the minus strand of JACDJE010000516.1, from coordinate 235,594 downwards.
GTTCAGTTTGGAGAAGAGAAAGCTCTGGGGAGACCTGAAAGCGGAATTTCAGTATCTAAAGGGGAGCTATAAGAAGGAAGGGGACAGATTCTTTAGCAGAGTCTGTTGAGACAGGACAAGAGGAAATGATTACTAACTAAAAGAGGGGAGCTTTAGATTGGATATTAGGAAGAGATTTTTTGCAGTAAAGGTGATGAGGCACTGGAACACACTGCCCACAGAGCTAGTGAATGCACCATTCCTGGAGACTTTCAAGATCAGGCTGGACAGGGCTCTGAGCACCTGATTTAGCTGTAGATGTCCCTGTTCACTGCAGGGGAGTTGGACTAGATGGCCTTTAAGTGTCTCTTCCAACTCAAATGGTTCAATGATTCAAAGATTCTATATTCACACATATTGTTCAGAGTCACACCATTTCATTGCTGCTTCCTAGTGTCACAGCTGTGATAGAATTTTATCCCAGAGGCACCTCCCAGTTGATGGGAATTTACTGGTGCAGAGGGATCAATGGGAAAGAAATTATTGTGATTTTTCCCTGTCTGGCAGTCATTTCAAATCCCGCTTCTTTGCCCACTACAAAACCTTGTGCTACTACCCACTGAATCCAATAAAACAAGCAGTGTTAAATTGAGTAGACATATGTATGTATGCACATATGTATTTTTTTAAAAAAGCATCTTTGAATTACGCAATGTAATGTTATGATAATAGATCACCGTATCAGCTCCAGTGAAAATCAGCATTGTTTTCACAAGCAGCAGTTTCACCTAAACCCAGTTTGATCAAGCGTTGGAAGATCTTTCTGGCAACAGTGAACACTCATTAAGGTGCATCAAGCTTCTCTTGTCAATTTGAGTTGATTCAGTAGAGTACACTGGATGCAGACAGCAACTGTGAACATCCATCTGTGCTTCTAAATGAGATTTCCCAGATTCAGATGCTCATCGACAAACATAATTGTACTCACCCAAGAAATCAACCTCGAAGTCAGTTGGGTGGACTTGAGACAAATTGGTTACATCTGGAATGAGCTCCAGGGCTGCAATTCTACCTGCTCATTATTTTTGTCAGTTCAGGTTCTGACCCTTCACAAAAGAAGAGCTAACCCCAAAACTTTGTATTTGTTATGAGGATTAGATTCCTTGAAATATTAATGAATATTCCCAGATGCTCTGTTGCCTTTGGTATGTTTCAGAGGTTTTGATTTCCCCATTTTCTGCAAAATTTAATTGTTCTATAAAGTAGGAGTCAAAGCCCTTTTTTTGAAAAACAGATGATTTTGTGAAGCAGTTTTTCATTTTGTGGTTTCTTTTGTTCAATATAATCTTGAATGTATGTTATTTTTTAAAATTCAGATGAAATTAAAATCTCCAAACTGTTAGACTCTTGTATCTCAAAACTATAAATAAATTAAGACAATTGTAACAGAAACCATTTAAGACCAATTGAGAGCAGCCCAGAGGGCACCAGTCTCCAGTTGGCTGGACATCACTGCAAAGGGTAAGGGAGAAAGTTGTTTGTCTTTGAAATTTACTGCCAGAACAGACACAGCCGACATAAAATGAGAAGTTTAGAGAGATTTTGGCAGGCTGCTCTGAACTACTTTATTATTCTACTGTAGTTGAGCCTTTTCTTCCACTCTCCTTGAGGTTTTCCACTCCAACATGACAAAGATAATAGCAGTAAAATAGCATAATTATTAATGTAGGTACTTTTACGATAGGCAACAGAAAACATGAAAAAATATAGAATATTGGAAATAATCATATTACAAGTTCATAATTAAGAGCTACTTCCTGACAAGGAATAGATAAAATGTTTAGAATAATGCAGTATTTGAAAGGAATGCACCAACCAGGCTCCAGCAAAAATTAACTCTGACAAATAATAACAGGTTCTCAAACCATTCATCTAACCAAAATCTCAGTGATACTACAGGTTCTCCTCCAGTTCTTGGAAGGCAACTAACAAAAATAACTGGCTTCTACCTAAGGCACAAACACCCAGCCAGTAAGTTAATAAAGTAGACACAGGTGATTTGCTTTGTTTCTTTGCAAACCTATTTGAACCCCATCAGTTTGATATGACATGGTAACTGTGCTTGGGTAGGTTGCAAACCACAGTTACTAAGAGCAGAACCGAGGATATTTAGTCCAAAAGGTTGAAACATGCAGTTGGTGGGGGGAAAAAAAAAAAGAAAAAGAAAAAAAAAAAGCTTTCCTTTGAAGTCATGGAAGAGTTGCAGATCATAGAACCACTGAAAGGGCCCTAACCTTCTGCCACAGCTTATTGCACACACTCTCCTGGAAGGCTCTGAACACCTGAACTTACTAGGGACATTTAATTGTAACAAAGTAGGAAAGAATTCATATTCCTACTTCAAAATGTCTTTGAATTACTCTAAGCAATCTATTGACCTGGACGTGCTTGTCTTCTATTTATTCCCAAACAGAGAAATTAGTCAACCACTATGTGAAACAAACCAACAAAAAGTCAAGTATCTTGCATTTTTTAATTCTTTTCTATCGAAATTCCACAAAATGAAACTGTGGATCATTATTTATGCTTGTATTGAAGCTAAGCAAGATCATGCTTTAGGAAAATAAACAACAGTTCCCCTAGAACATGCAAAATTTACATAAATGTTAATCTATGTGATAATATAATTACATGATATTTTGTACTGTTCTAGGTAAATGCCTTTTGCTTGTAATTTTAGCTATATATGAAGTATGCTTATTTAGGTTCTCGAGATTACAGCTCTAATATTAACAGAATTTAAGGTATCTAATTTGATTATAATAATGACTGCTGTCAGTAAAAAGATAATATTTTCTATTAAATAATTGGACAAAAAATGTCATTATGGGAGCCAAAACATATAACATTGCATAACTATCCCAGGAGATAATCAAGACAGTTAAATTTAAAACAGAACTTAACCTTTCCTACCTGCGGTAGAAATTTGTGAGTCAGTGTTTTTTAATACTCATCCACTTAATGGTTTTCCTATGTGTTCAGAAAGCATACAGATATATCCTACCAACAAATTCTTATCTATCTGAAATTAATTATCTGAAGAACAATCATAAATTTAACAACAACAAAAGCTAAGATACTTATTTTTATCTTAATTATCAAATGGCTTGTATCACTTTGGATGCCTGTATGTATTCAAATATTTATCAGCTGTGATGGTACTATTTTTGCCAGATGCATAATGAAATCATCTATCATCTGCAAGCCACAGTCATTTCTGCACACATGCCAAAAGAATTCTGTCCATGGAAAACAGTGAGAAAATCCCAAGCTTCCTTTTTCTTTGAGGAAATGAAAGCAACTTTCTGTCTCGCTATTTATTTTTTTTTCTCTCAAACAGATGATACACTGGGGTGACTGTCCCATAAGGGAATCAAAGAGCAACTGAAGAGAATTAGAGTATCGTGGCAACTCATATATACTATGGGATAAAATGTAATTGTCAGCAGCACTTCAGGGAAATGAACAGCAGCCCTCACTTGAAATTCAAGCTGTTGTGCAGTCACTAGGGTGCCTCAAGACAAACTAATGAGCAAGACAACTGTGAAGCAATTGTTCGCCTTAAATACGGCAAATGCCAAAGTCTTATATACAGTGCTGGGCTTGTTTTGAGAGCAAACGATCTTTTTGGAGAAGCTGCAAAGCAAGTTACTTCTGGTTTTATGACTTTGAAAAGACTTATTGCCTTAAATGAAAGCAAAATGCATATTCTAAAATGACATTACATTCTCCATCTCAAGCTTGCTTGTATCTAGAAAGTCAGTATGTAATTAACCTTCTTAATAACACTCTACAAAGGAGTTTATAGTTAACTTTAAAAAGTTTTCCTCCTGTACTACCCACACAAAAATGAAGTTGCCGATGATCATTCTGGTCTTTACATAACGTTTGGAAAAGTTGAAGAAAAAAGTTTCAGAATGGATTATCCTTCATGGTTTGACTGAAGTAGGAGTCTCATGGAAATAGATAATTTGCAGATCTTGGCTCTTTCACATGCATGAAAATGACCCACATTTTTAGCTCTAAAACCTGTTTAAATTTAATATAAACTAATGTGCATACTTCCAACAAAGACCATTTGCCACTACGGTAGGGAAGTTAAATCAAACTATGGCTTTTATTTATTTGCTTGTATATATCACCAAGAGCAGCACACAAAAAATAGGACTCTATTCTGAGAACCAAAAAAAGAGGGAGAAAATAAAATGAAGGGGAGACAAAATTCAAAGAGCACAAGCAGTATCTAGAACATTTTTCCACTTTACACTAGTCCTCTAAAGCTGAAAGCACTCATCTGCATGATAAAGGCTCATATACAGGAGTAGATTTTGCTGCTAGTTCCATCAAGAGCCTAGTAAACTCGTGTGTTTGGTGCTTTGCACATCAGTGAGCACATGGGAGCAGAACTTCTTTGCTCCAGTCAGAGGCTGAATTTGTCTTCTACTTTCCATAGAGTTTTGACAACACTGAGATTCTTCTGGGTTTCCAAAAACTGGTTTGCCTTTCCAACTTCTCTTCATTGTTCTAGAAATACAGAGAAGATATATTTGTATTTTAAAGCACGAAAAAAAAGAGAGAGAGCACAGAATTTGAAGTGTCCCTTGGCACATTAATAAATCCTGTTTAATCAACATAGTTCATCAGTCCCTTCACTTCCATTTAGTGAAAAAAGCCAGAGCAATCTTTGCAGCTGCTACTTTTCAAGACAGCATTTCAGAGTAACGCATCCATCAATGTGTCTTGCAAACTTATAAATGTTCCAAAGCAATGTGAAGGAACAAATCATACAGTAATAAATATGTCATATCATATTCAGAGCTGAGTTTTGTGAATATACACTGCTATTGTTTTAAAGAAATCCTGAAAACACTGTCTACTGCTGCTTTTCTTTCCTACTTTTTTTTCTTTTCCTACAACATGGACCTCAAGCAGAATTTACTTTATTCTCTTTATTTGCATCTATCTGTGTTATCTTGAGATAAACAAAGAAAAAAAATTCTCTTTGGTCATTGTTGGCAAAGGAGCAAGGAATATATTTAATTATAGATCATTCAATAATTATATTTAATGGTTTATATAACAGTTAGTTTTACATTAGTTTAAGTATTTAATAGTAAATTGAATAGTCAGTTATAACAATTAATTTATTATTTGATTGCATACTTTCAGCCAAAAAAAATGCAAATCTATTAAGTTTCCAAGTGCATGTGACCTCATGGAAAAAAAATATCTAGAAACCAACACATTTAATTTTAAAACAACAGAAAATATTAAGTAAATATTATTACAGTTGCCTTCTTACTTCAGTACTTAATCAAATCACAGGCAATGATTTCACATGGCCTGAATGATATACACTAATTCTGATCTTGAGAAAATCCCATTTTCTTTATGTCCCAGTTCCTCATCTGTGTACTGGGATAGAATCACTTTCTTCTTTCAGAAAGGTAATTGAGAAAAATACATTAAAAACTGTGAATGACTGCCAGATAGACAATTCTAGTTATCTGACCAAATACGAAATCCAGCAAGATACCTACATTTACCTCTGCGATGGGCAAACTTATTTATCCTGGTAAGTTTTCTCTTTAACACATTTCTTATTCTCCTGGCCTTTTTGTTGAATATTCTCTTTTAGTTCTTATGCAATAGCTATTACAATGATACATTACCACTATCCAAAAGTACAGACTTTAGAATCCTACCAGAGGTGTAATCATCCCTGCCATGGTAATCTGAGTGGGAATGTTAGTCTGACCTCATGAACCTCATCTCTGCTGTATTCAAAAAGAGAATAGTCCCAGACTGAAATCTCATATCTGAATATGTTTTGTGCTTGACATAAATGGATCCTGTGAAAAGCCACTGCTGTGAGTGACCACAAAGTGAAGTTATATTATTAGGTCAGGACAGTCTGAAACACAAATACAGGCTGGGCAACAGAAGCATTGAGGGCAGTCCTATGGGGAAGGACTTCAGGGTGCTGGTGGATGAAAAGCTCAACACGAGCCAAAAGTTGCCAGATGACAAGAAGGAAATCGGGTCAGCTATCAGTCATTCTGTCTATTCCTTCTTCCAGTTAGATAATTGGAGCTACAGAACTATAGTACTTAGATTATGTGTACAACTTTTTTGTTTTTTTCCTAATTTGATCTGCATTTAAGCACCTGAAATCAGAGAAAGAGAAGTATCCGATTTTCCTCTTTTGTTTTTGCATTTACATTGGAAAGATAAAACTCAGCTGGAAAAACAACATTCCAGACACAGTTAGTGGAATCTATACCTTGGGTAGACTCATGACAGTCTTTACCCAATAGACACATTGAATGACTATTACTTTATTTCTTTCAAACTAGGTGAAGGGCTTCCTCAAAACAAAATGAGAACAACTGAAGACAGAATTTTGTCAGAAAAATGACTTCCTGGTCATAAAGCTCACTAATAACTATTGTTCCGAATCAGCAAGCAAAGGTCACACAGTTGGTGTCTGTGCTCTTGTGTATTAGTATAAATACCAGAAGAAGTGTAAGAGTTATTCTTAACACTAGAAATTTGGATATACCGAAGAGAAATTATGGGGTTAAAAACATGGTTTAAATTCAAGAGCTAAATTCAGGTCACACTCCAATTAGAACTGAAAATCTGAGAGGCAAGATCATGAAATTAACGTAATTTTTATTTGAAAACCTAGAGGCTCCTATCTCAAAAAGAATAACTACTAAAGTATAATGCACTATATTTTATGAAAAGGAATAGAATGAACCCATTACTTTTCAAAACTAGACTTCAAAATTATATTAAAATAAGAAAAAAATGAATCTCTTAGAAGTCAACCCTCATGTATTATTACATACTAGATGATAATGTTGTTCCTATGGTACTGTGCCTTGTTTTTTGTGTGTTGCATTTTTTTTTTTAAATAATTATCTTTTTAACAAACCTTATTGTGTAAGTTCAATCTAGATAACAAACTATGTTATTGCTTCAATGGAAAACTTCTGTCATAGTACACTTTTTGTTGAATCTGCAACGTGCAATTTAGAAGCAACACAAGAAGAAGCGGATGTTGGGCACAACCAGTGATTTAAGTAAATTACAGTTTTCAGAAAAGTAATCAAATATCCCACTTCATAATTAGACAACAGATAGGTGTTCGAGTATCACAGGAAATAAGAAGAAATATTTATATCACTTAAAACATTTAGTTGCTGAACAAGTTAGCAATTAAAATTAGAAATTTGTTGCTAAAAATAAGCCCTAAAGGAAAGTCACAGAATCACAGAATTGTAGGGGTTGGAAGGGACTTCTAGAGATCATCAAGTGCGACCCCCCTGCAAAGCAGGCCCCCTACAGCAGGCTGCACAAGTAGATGTCCAGGTGGGTCTTGAGTATCTCCAGAGAAGGAAAATCCACAACCTCCCTGGGCAGCCTGTTCCAGTTCTCCATCACCCTCACTGTGAAGAAGTTTATTCACATATTGGTGCGGAACTTTCTATGCTCGTTTATGGCCATTTCCCCTTGTCCTGTCTCCACACACTGCTGAAAAGAGGTTGGCCATGTCTCTTTGACTCCCACACTTAAGATATTTATAAACTTAATTAAGATCACCTCAGAGTCTTCTTTTCTCATGGCTGAACAGACCCAGGTTGCTCACCCCTTCCTCATAGAGAAGATGCTCCAGGCCTTTTATCATCTTTGTGGCTCTCCGCAGGACCTTCTCCAGGAGATCTGTGTCTTTTTCTGTACCAGGGAACCCAGAACTGAATACAGTACTCCAGGTGAGGCCTGTCACTTTATTCCTGACTATATCAAGATGCAAATGCACATGCAGGAAGGAAGCTGCATTATAAATACGAGCATAGATTTCTGTTTTTCACAGCTGACTTTCTTCTAAAAGAATTCTTTCCCTGACCTAGATGTTCAACATAATAGTTAAGAAATGGAGACTAAACTGCTCTTCAGTTTTAATAAGGAATCTGAAAGTGGAGGAAATAGATTTTGTCTGTAGTTTCTGATTTTTTTAAATAGCAAAAATTGTTTCATATAATTCCTTCATGTAAATATCTCCATGGAGTAAATACATAAAACTTCTTTGCTACTTAAAACTGCTATTCTTGTATAGCATATTGCTGCCTGATATTTTTTGGCAGAAATCTAGTAAACAGCCATAACTCAATTACACGAGTTTTAACATAAAACTGAATTATTTTATTAATAACATTAATGTTCTATGTAATTATTAAACGATCCTGCTTTCTTTCTCTGAAAATCAAATAGAAGCTAAATTGTTAAAACAATCATTTGAGGATATTATGGAGAATTCCCAGCTGACGCAAACAGGCATAGATCCAGGCTTGGCCCAGTAGTTTCAGTACAATAGCAGAAATCTATCATACCACCTAGCCTAGGTAACTTATAGTCGTTGAGCATGAATATGAACAACTAATCAGCAGAATGAATAACTGAAGTGTTTGATCTGACTTTCTTATTTAGAATTCTACCGTGTTTTGTTTATTCTGAAAGCTAGAGAAGAAATTCTAAGAAAAGGCGTGTATAAACAGTTTATTATGGTTAAAAATATCCTTTGAATGAAGAAATTTATTTGATCTCTAGCAATAAAAGCACCATCAACAAATAAAAAATATTAGTTTTTTCCTACCATAGAGCTTAGAACTGATCGACAGATGCTGTTACACATCAAAGATGTTGGTGGCATTTATGCATATTATAAAAGCACATATCTCCCTTGTCCTTTGAAAGTCTGATTTAATCCATGTGTACTGTGGGTATCTCACTGGAAGCTACACACTTCTGCAGGTTCAGATCAGTCTAGGATTTTACTGCAGGCAGGAAAGCTTATCCCTGGATAATTTTAAGTAGCCAGGGGAATTTATTGAAAGTTTGTAATGGGTAACCAGCAGCTCCAGCTTCTGGTAGTCTTTTCTTTCTCTTTCCCTAACATACAGTGCCTGATGCATCTTAAGCATGTAAAGGAAGACGTCACCTTTTATGCTCTGAATAGTCTGCCAGTGTTATTTTTGAATGTAAAATGATCACTCTCAAACATAGGATCACAGGGAGAAGTGCTGCAACTAAATGCCCGAGAGATTCTTCAGGCCTTATGGGCCAAGCTGACCCAGCAGCTTCTGGCCCCTGTGAGTCAAGGCTCCTGTCTACCATCTCGTGAATGCTGCAAAACCATGGCCTTTCTCAAGGATGAGGTTGCTCCCATGCAGGACAAAGTACAAAATAGGTTTGTTGTAATTTTCCAAGGAACATTCCAAACTCAGGAACCTGCTTTTGTTGCAGCTCTTGGCAGCTGGTGCTTGTGAAGCTGTTGGCAGCTAAGGCAATGGCTACAGAAGCTAAGAACCTCTAACAAGCAGATAAGTAGAAATATCCTGTAATTCTGCTATGGCTTCTGCTGAGCTTTGGGAATTTTTGTTAAAACGAACAAAGTAATAATTACAGTAAACTCAGAGTACTCTGGCATTTTCAACATAATATGTATATCATACTAAAGTCTTGTTTTATGTTAGAAAGCTCTTAAAATTTCTCATATTTTACTGCTTGATAAGTATGAAGCCAAACAAAACATTTTAAAAGCAAATTGTTTTCATCATAAGCAAATAGAAAGAATTTCCCAAACACGTCTAAGGCAATCTTCTACATTTCTCATCTTGTGACTGTGTTATTGTATGCAATGGGAAACTGAGTACTAAGACTTTAAAGAAAAAAGTAGAGCGAGACATTTCATGCTACCTGTTACCTGTCTCTCTTTGATACTGAGCAGGAATGAAGAAAATGACTTTTCAACATATAAGGCTCCTAGTCTCCAGCTGGAAAGAAACACTTAAATCCTTAGTACAAGCAGAAAAAAAGAACAAGGAATACACTGTGAGAAGAAATTTAACAATTTTAAGCCCTTGCACAAGAAGTGGGGAAATTGAACCTGTTGGTTCTACAAAGAGGGTTTCCGTACCAAAAGAGAAAGCTAAAGATTGCATAATTCCTAAGACTAAGTAGTTCTAAACTTGTGTGGCTGCTTTCTACAGTTTGTTAGCTTCAAGAGTGGCTATGAACATGTTGCTCTGTCTTTTAAACATAAATGAAATATAGTTGGACAATGTGTTTCAAAGCACAGTAGGCAAAAGAGGGTGAATCTTGAGAAGAGTTTGGCTGACCTAACATCAAAGAACCAACCTTGCAGTTTTGCCCCTTCCCTGACGGGTGGTTTGTGCTTATCACAACATGCTTCAAAAAAGCTACTAGGAAGGAGAATAATAAATGAGCTCGACTAAGTTGAAGGTCAGCTCTGCAATGCATCCAAGTGTTCCTTACCATTATTTGTCTACATGTGCAGCAGGGTGACTTGCACTGTGACATCTTTCCAATCTGCATAATTCCTTCTCACAGAAAGCAGAACACACAGAATGGGGAAGAAAAAGATGGGAGTCTTTATGAAGTAGTAGTTCCATCCTGTGCTGAGACTAGAAAAATTAAAAGGCTTTTTTTTCTTCCTCTGTAACAGCAGGCAAGATTAAGTTGGCTTTTACAATACAGAAGAGAGCCAAACAGCTAGAAGAGTAAGGGATTTGCAGATTGGCATAGAACAGATAAAACATCTGTAGAATAGAAATAGGAAGGGAAGACAAACTAAAGTGGGGAGGAAGGTTACATACTCTTCCTCTTACTGTCTTTTAATGAATCATAGAAGTTTCATTCAGTGAGGGGAGGCAAGTCTGAGAGTGCACTCATGACAGGGAAAGCAACAAGTCTAACACTGTCACAGACATTTATTAACCTTGAAAGACTTCCTTGTGTAAACAATAGACGTGAAAACAAACACAGAATTGTTTATATAATTTGCTTGGAACAAATATTAACTTAGTTGATCCTCTTATAACTCTCTTCATTTCAGTCTTCAGTAAGTCATATATTCCCTGCCATTTGCGGTTTGTGGAGACATTGGACAATGAGTGACACTGACATAATTCTAAATATTTCTCTGATGCTTGCCAAATTATTGATGCCTGTCAACCCAGTGTTTATTTGAAAGAAGAATTTTGACATCACAGATTTAAACTCAAAAATCAGATTAGGTCTGAAAACTGTGTCAACAAAACATAACTAGTAAAAAACCAAAACACAAGTCAAACATAATTGCTTTAGGGGTGGACAGGACCACAGCCTGAACCAGGACTGCATGAGACAGAACAATTTAGGATTTAAAAGGAAAAGACTATTTGCTGGATGGTTTGCATTGCTCTGAAAGACGGTTATTTTTACACATTCTTTAATTTGATGCTTTTGAGATCATGTCAGAATATGTTTACAACGCTAAGAAAATACACTCTCAAGTTTTCCTTAGAAGAAATGTTACTCATTTTACAGGGCAACCTGAGATGGGTCTCTCTTATTTCTCAAGTGCATGTTTATATGGAACAGTTAACAAAATTAATTTTGCAATAAATCTTCAGTTTCCTACAAATACCTGACTGGGAACCTGTATACAGAGTGGATACAGTGAACTAATGGAAGATGTAATGTTAAGACAGTTTATTTAAACTGGTGCAAGTTTGTCTGTAAACATTTATTAGTTTTGTTGCATCTCTCTTTAGAAAAATGCTAACAAACTTCTCTTGCATCCCAGAAAGAAACAGCATCACACCAAGTACTTACTTATTGTGTACTAACACAGAAGACCTAGATGCAAACAGACTGCTCTTCTGGCTGGTTTCTGGCAGCTCACAAAACACAGAACATAGTGAGATCCACCACAACTCTCACAAACTACTTAAAAGTTGAGCATTTAACTCTAATGTTTAAATACCTGAGTTTATTTTAGTTTAGTTTATTTTGGTGCTTGTAGCTCACTTAGGCACCTAGCTTCTCTCCTGGTGCCTTGAGTTAAGTGAGGCCCTGAGGCTCCCCTATATAGCACATGGGGAACTAGGTGTGCCAGAAAGATGTTTTTAGAGGTAGTTGTAATTAATAACAGTTCCCGGTGGTTAGAACAAAAGTCCCAGATGGCTGTGGAGACTGTTCATTTGGAGATGGTACTGCAGAGTTCTTGCCTAGATGTTGCCATTTGAAATGCAGTGGTAAAGCTTCAGCTGGCCCTCCCCTACAACAAAAGTGAGGGAACCATCTCAGAACTGCCCAGTCAGTGTTGTATGTTGTTTAAGGATGAACATCTACTTTCCCTTCTAAATATTACCCTGTTATCCTTAGATATGCAGTTTATAAAGTCACAAATTTTAGGAAGTGACAACTAGTAGGAAAGATAACAGCCTTCTCCAACCTTAGGCATTTAATGGGCAGGTAGTGCCTAAAATTATTGGATGCGGCAGAACAGAGGCCTACCCACCTGCCTCTTGTTCACAGCCCTCCAAAGCTCATGTAGAAAAAAAAAAATCAAGACAAAATGTATCAAACAAATGTATTCATAAACAAGTATTTTGTTGCAGATTTTAAAAGATATACAGCTTCTGCATATGCAAAGTGATACCTTGCACTTTCATTAGAGTCACAGAAGTTGTGTAAACCTGTGTGTCCTCACAAGCACCAGATGCAGGGTCAGGTATGCATACCATGTGGATGAAGTGAGATTGGGCTTGTGCTAGTACTTTTTTTTTCTTTAATTGACTCTCCATCATCTCTGAGTTTCCACATGAAAAAAAGACAGCAAGCCATGATCAGTGAAAAAAGCTCATTCTACAATAAAAGCTGTAGAAGTCCAGGAAAGTCTGGTATTCCAGCATGCTTTGGAGAACTCCTTTCTCTTCTCAAAAATGAGAAATGTTTAGAGACATTTCTCCAATCCTGATCATGTAAGAGTATCTAGAAAAATGAAAAAGTCACCTGTTTCTGCAATGAGTTACAAACATTTGTTCCAACTATCTAATGGATTTGATAGACAGTGACATCCATGTGAACAACAGCTTCCAGTAACTCCTCCATTGTTCAGGTGTATTTTTAGCTGAAGTTGCAAGTTGGGTATACTTAAATCAGTATTTTCAGTCAGTAAGGTAGCACATGCTCCCAATCACCACCACTCACCATGGTTTGGTTTCTCGCCAGTTGAGGCTGGACTTGATGGCATGCTCTAGAACAACATCTGATCTGTGGCTGAAGTGGGTCAGAATTCAGCCCATAAGGCCAAAATGCAGATAAATCAGAATAAAGTCCATTGATTTATCAGGATCATTGAGTTTCTAGAAACAAATACTCCATTCTTTCATCCTACTAGACCCACATCAGCTGACACTGTAGGTATTACCTATAGGTTCACAAGGAACTAACATTCATCAAAATAAACTCACTTTCATTCGGCAAATGTTTTGTTGAAGAAATTAAAATAACCACTCTGCGGGCAAGTATTAAGTAGCATTTACGTGGTGGATCAAATTTGAGTCAAAGTTTTTTATCGCCTTAATTTCTCTTTGAAGGTGGTTAAGCTATCTAAACTCATATCTGTGTTCCTCTGTAGTCATACTGGACTGCACTATAGCATATAAATGGTAAGTCTGGATTTAATTCAAAGTCAAACTAAGCAAAAGATAAGCAGATATTGTTTAAAGTGATTTACCTCTTTTGCCACTGATCTCAGATACTGAATAAAAATTCGAAGTTCTTATCCAGGATGGATTATGTAAGAATTTGTAGTTTCACTTGAGAGGAAGCACACAAAACTGGCCTCATGCCTCTGTCATCCTCCACTGCCTGTAGAACAACTCATTATAGAAGGAGCCTCATGGCAGCATGGCTTCCCATCATATTGCCATGGCCTCCGTATTCATCTTCATCATGAAAAGAATCGCTATACAAAGATTAGTAAATATATTTGTTATTACACAGAAGGAATTTGCTTATCAGGTTAGTTTGGTGCATGAAGGAATCGCTTTCTGAAAGATTTCAGGCAAGACTAATCTTATTACAGGTTTACAGAGAAAGAAAGCATAATGAAGACAGCTTAAGTTCAGCAGCAACAGATCAGTATATTGCTGTTCTGACAGTATTTAAACAGAAGATATTTGCAGCGTAGTAACAACACTGATGGCACAACTAGCCTTAGTGTGCCCAAAAGCCATCATATCCCTATGCTTAATCTTTATGACATACACTACCATAAGTGCTGGATAACTTCTGGAGAGCAATGCAAATCTTGGCCCAGCCTAAAGCATCTGAATTTAAGGAGCTTGTTTCTCCAACTGATTACTTTAAAAGTTATCATAATTACTTTTTTGTAGACAAAAAAAAGCAACATTTTGAGTCATACAACAGCTACATACAACTACTTGTCTCCATCACAGCAATTTCTAAAAAGCTCCAGAGAGAAAATGCCTGTTATTTGTAGTCATGGAAAAGTTCAGCTCCATGCTACACCTTGTTTATGCTTCCTCCCTGCCCCACCACGTATTTAAATAAAATGTTCCCAAATGAAAAACAAACATCCTAAAGAAAACCACTTAAAAATGAATTCATCTCCTAAATTACCCAAGCCTGGTCTTCAGCGAAACTCTGTCTTGCACCACATTAAATTTCTGATTGAATTCTGTAAGCTCATCTTGTTAAGCACCTGGAGAAAAGTTGTTCCATGCGTCCAACATTCACAACATTTTTCTTCTATCTAGACTATGATGTCTAATGAGACATTGTCTTATTTTCTTTGGTAAGAGACTTCCATTTTTCTTCTCTATACAGCGCCAAAAAAAAAAAAAATCTAAATCTGACAGGAGAGCTTAAAAGAAGAAAATTTAGAGGAGAAAAGTTATCATGTTTTGATGCAACTGCCAAGTTGTTTTTTTTTGTTTTGTTTTTTTGTTTTTTTTTTTCCAAGGAGGGACTGGGTTCAAGATGACTAAGAGGTATAAACAGAGGTTGGTAGTGTTAATTAATTCTGAAAAACTATAACTGATTCACTTTCTGCTGTGTTTTATAACTGAGTGTCAAATCCTTCCTGTCTTTCCACTCCCTCTCTCCATACACACAAAAGACAGATAGACTAGTATGGTCTTGTTATTAGAAAAAGTGAAAAGAATTGGTGATAATTGAAATTGCATTCATCAATCCTAGCTCTGAAAGTATCTTTAAATCCCATAGAGTTTATAAACCTACTTTTGAGCTCCTGACTTTGCCCAGTGACTCCTGCTACTGTGGTCCATTACACAGAAAGAAAAACTGATTTTGCAACAAACAACATTTGACTCATGAATAATCTGACCAATGTAAATAAAGGCTCCTTTTGAGCATGACATTTATGATGATCTCTTGATATCTTTATATTCCAATTTATTTTCCATACTGGAGAACAAGTTTTCCTGCCCAGACTGTGGCAGAACAGTTAACTGGAAAATGAATGTGTTATCAAATCAATACAGATGTCCCCCTGAGAAGTCTGATTTAGTGGTTGTACTAGACTAGATTAGACCTTACATAAAAAAATAAAAATAAGAGACTTGTAGCAGAATATTCTCATTGGAAAAAAAAAAAATCAATTTCAAATGCCCTGTGCAATGAATCGTGCTTTGTTTATAGTGTCAAACTGAGAAAAATATAACAGTACCCCTAATAAATAATATTAATGCCAAGCCTATAGCATGAAGTTGAAGACCTGCCTGAGGCTCGCGTGCCAGAATTAGCTGAAGATAACTCTAAACCCAGTATTTTATTTCTGTTACTTTTTCTATACTTCTTCTTTTACTAAGTGTGAGATTGTATAGTTTTGCTTTTTATTTTTCCTTAAAAACTCCTGTTGTTTGTATACCAGGTTGCTAATATATGAAGAGTAGGTTAAAGTATAAAAAAATACTACTGTTTAAGCCACAGAAATCTTTCTGGCTGTTTGTAAGAAGCTACAGAAAAAGAGAACTAGTAAAAGGTTCCCATTTTACATAGCAGCCAAAGGCATTTTGTTGCAAAGGATGCTCAGATGTTGGGTAGCAAAATTCCTGTCTTCTAAGATTACATTTAGTGAAGGGCAGGAGATAATGTAATTCAGAACAGCACCAATAAAAGCCATACTAAATATTAACATATCAAATATACCTAGTTAAATTTTCTTAATGCACATAGTATTCTTACTAACTGCGTACATACTCTTCTACTACATTGTTTACTCTCTGTGCAAAGTTATTACTTTCATCAGTTTTGGTAAGTTATGCTATAAGTCAGCTACTAATAATTGGGTATGGTGACTTAAGTAAAGACAAGAAAAAGAAAACTGGTATTTATATTAATGTCCTAAGCAGAATTCTGACTGCCACAGGAATAGATTCTTCATCCTTTATTTATTCTGGAAATTGCAGTAAGAGTTCCACAATTCATAGTCCTCTCTAGCAAGAAAGATATACATGACCACATTCAATATTCACCTCCATATATGTTGCAAATATTCTCCTGTTTCATATAGTCACCTCTTCCACTGACAATGGTTCCGCAAAAAAACCTTCTCTTCCACCTCATACAGCAAAATGAGTCTGAGTTGGTTTTTTTTTTTTTTTTTTTTTTTTTAAGTCAGTACTGATGTAACGCCATCTGCCTTCACATCCACATTCTGCTTCCTTCCTGAATATTAATTTATAATATCTGTGAAAGAATTGGTATTTTCTATAATTTTCAGCTTCCAGTCTTGAGACAGAACGTGAGAAGTTGGTGACTTAGTCGGATAAGATCCTACCTTTTCCACTGGTCTCAGTAGCAAGAATTTCCTCTGCCAGTCTGCATTCTGCAACTTTCCTTTGCACTCCTGCATTTACTGTGAGTTATAACTAAATAGCATATGAAACATGAGAACATTGCTCTACAGGCATTCGTGTGCTTAAATGTTAAAAAATAAATCAGTCAGGCAATAGCTCCTTTCAACATTCCTCCACCCAAATTTCCAAGCTAGCATTATCAAGAATCACAGCTTTCACATAAACCCTGCTTTTCATAAGCTTTGAATACCTTCTATCCTGTCAAAAGTAGCAGCTTGCATTTTACAATGAATTTAATTATGCTAATATACAACTCATTAAAATGCCAATATCCCGGTCAATTTTAGGAGCAGTACAATGCAATTGCTTTTCTAAAGGAAGCATAAGCCAAGCTCCCTTCATGTTAGTGTAAAGATGTGCACACGCTATGCCTGTCTAGCATTAATGAGGAAAGAGGATACTGAACTCAGGAGGATATTGGAACAAATCTTCTGACTGAAGAAGTCCTTTCAGATAAGTATTTGTGTTCCCATTCCAAACTCTTTAATATTTTTCCATGAATGGATTGACTGTTGATAAAAAGTGCCTCTCATCGTGGTCATAGGCTTATTTTTTCTATTGACAGATAGATTGAAGAAAGATTTCTGTTTTTAGATTTTATACTTATATTTTTATTATTTTATATTTGTTTTTATATCTAATTTTTACTTATGTGTAAGGATAAAACATCCTTCCTTGTCTTCTTTTCAGTGTAAAATTCTCACGGTGCCACAGAAAAGGGCAAGTTTTGTAATAATGATCATTTTAGAACACATCCCACAAGAACAGCAAAATGACATTTCTGAAATAACTTATTCTCCAATATTGACACTGTTCTCTTTTTTTAATTAGGAATTTAAAGGAAGCTAACCACCAAATAAGATTGGTAAGGTAATGAGTAACAAGAGAAAAGGATTCATGGTGAGAGATGAAATCTGAAGACTCTCTTAAAGCAATTGGAATATGAATTGACTGTGCTGGTGACCTGAAATAAGTTAATAGATTCAGAGGGAAATTCAGCAACATAGGACCTAAACACATTGTTGTCATCCTAAAATGATTGTCGCAAGGAATGAAAAAAAAACAAAACTGTATCAGCTATTTGTCAGTAGCTGTGAAAGGTCATACACTGGAGCTTGAAATAGTATTCCATATAGGCTCATGGGGAGACTGAGTCATAAGTAGAACAGTTTTGGACGGCTACATAATCAATGAGTTTGACATATGGATCTCAGAGTAGGCTTATGAAATATGCAAAGGAGTATGATGCAACTCTTTAATGTACCCATTTTTGAGATTGAGTGATTTTTAATTAAAATATATGTGGGGTTAGTAATGGGGGAATATCTACAGAAGCAGAGACTAGATTGTTTCATTTAAGCCTGCAAAATAAAAGCGGAGTGGTCTTTGTAGACAGGCTATCTGATGTACTTCTCATAACACCAGGGAAGAAAAGAATTACTGGAGTTACATGAGAATTACACAAACAGCGGAAGAAAATTAAAGCCAAAAGGTGCTCTGAATAACTCAACACTGGAAATTGGAAAAGGGCTCCTTATTAAAGCAGCAAAAGTAAAGAACAGCCCTCCAATCAGAGTTGTATCAGGCAAATAAAGTTACCCTTAATTAGTTTCAAGACAAAGTCATCAAGATAAAAGGAATTATAAAACCTTGTTGCTCGCAATAGCCCAGATCCAGTCCCGTGCTCCTACTACAGCTCCTTTTGGGGGGTGTATTATCAAGCATCAGAAGACTTAGAAGTGTCATTATCGTATCTGCAACCAAGCATCACCCAAGAGAATCAGACTTACTATCAAATCTACCTGCACCAGTACATTCCTCCCCGTATCTGATTGCCTGACTCAGAATCTACAGAATAAAACAAATATGGAAGCCTTGAACCCGGTTCTGTTTACTTTTAGAGCAGTTATCGCTGTTGGCAATTCTGACAGAGAAGGAATGACTCTGAGTGAATCAGTACTAACACAAACAAAAGGGAGTGCTTACAGCTAGAAAAGGACACACTACAGCGCATAAGTTGCATATCCATGCCACAGCCATAATACAAGAGCCTGAATATGTATCAAATTGCTCCTTTTTCCCACCCCTCTGTATCATCCATCTGTACTTGTAACATTAGGAATTATATCTGGTTGTTGTTAATGAAAGAATTCTTCAGAAAGTGTCATACTTCGGATCTTTTAAGCATTGCAGCTTCACTGAAGGTGAAACTACTGATTTGATATACAGCATCAGTGAAGTTTGAGATCCTGGACCACACAACTCCTCCTTCACTAGAAAAGGAATCATCTAGTTTTCTACAGAGAAATGAATTTACAAAAGAAAAAAAACATGTTATTTGCTTTGTGTAAGAACTTGCAATCTTATTACAGTATGGTTAATTTTTTTTTTTTTCTTTTTAATATTTAAATCTCTTCAGCAGTGTTTAAATCAAATTCTCTGGTCAGGTATGTGACAAAAATCAGATCACTTTCCATTAACATGCGCAGTGCGCAAAGTTTTAAATGTGACAGTATTTCAGGCTTTAAAAAAATAACTACCTAACACTCTGTTTTGTGTGGATACAGGCTGCAAGCAATGTTAACAACAGATGTGTACTGAGATCAATCAAAACCACAAATTTCAAGAAACAAAGCAAAACAAAAAAACAAAACTCTAACATCAGTGTCTCAGCTGAATCCAGAGAAACAATTCACACAACTGCAGCCATGAGCTGTGATTACCATACAGTACAATCTAAATTACTGGCCCCTGCTCTCAGAACAGCCTACATTAATCAACTGCTCTATGTAAAACAGCATTCAACTTGGGACTCTTAAGCCAATGGAGTTCCTTACATTGTGGTACAGTTCAACTAGGGTGAAAAAAAGCATCCATCTCGGAATAGCAAATCATATAGCTTTTGGGAACAGCTAATGCAAAGTAGAATTCTTGAGTTGGAACTGCTCCAGGCTCACGAAGATCTGACACTGGGTCGGACTTTCTGTTCTAGCCCCTTGGCTATAAAAAGGAGGGTTATCATCAGTCACATGATACATGAAAATAGTGGCAGGAAACAAGGCTAAAAACAGGGAGAGATTTGGGCTATTGGGGCATGCTTGTGTCTGCTAGGACCTTAAAGTCAAAAGTGATGTGCAATGCACCTGAGGCACTGAGCAAGTTGTCTAAAAATAACAGTCACGGATTTAAATAGAATTTATGTGCTTGGTTCTACTTCATATCCACTTACCTATCACTGTGTTTTACTATCAAACTCCTAGGTGTTCTGCGGTATTCAAAAATATGCAGCACGCTAGATTTGCTTTAGGTCTTTGTTAGCTAATACATTCCAGCATGGTCTTTTTCTAAGTTGGCAAGATAAATGTTTGAGAAGTTTGGGGTAACAGAACTCTGTGTAAAATTGTTGTTAAATTTGTTTATAGGCCATAGGAAGCAAAGTATTCAGGGAAATTTGTGGTGAATAACTCCCTGAATGATGGCACACATTGAATGCTTACTGAACAGCACACAACCATAATGAACTGCCATGTTCAGAGCTATGACAATGTGCGATATCAAATGAAGTGGTGGGTTCATAATTTCTCAAGATGAATTCTTTCAGTCTCTATCTCATCTAGGTCTCCATGTCACTACAGAGGGTAAGAATAGAGCTTTTTTTTTTTTTCCAGCAAACAGATTCTGATTGCTTGCAAACAAGGACAAAAATCACATCCAATGAAATTAGATTAATGGTCACCAGGCAGGTGTTATACATTCCACCAATAACAAAATTCTAGTTGCATTACCAAATGGTGTATTTTTTCTAAACTGTATCTGTTTGCAGTGAAGCAACAATAAAACCTCTGTCTATAGAGCTCACAACTGCCTAAAATCTTGCTGTGCAACTTGCCACACACAATTTCTAAGCTACTTTGTAAGACTGGAAAACAGCTCTGCCACTAAATCAGTCCAGGTAATTTATAGCAAGTTCTTCCCATAATGTGGGAAATGTGATTCTAAAAGGACAGCATAGGTCCTTAGCTGCATGAGTTCACAATAAGCACAAACTTCTTACTGATCTTTTTGAGTGAAGTTTGAATTTACTCACTCCTTGTTTGAGGATGGCACTGTCGTTTCCTTTTTTTTTTTTTTTTTTTTTTTTTTTTTTTTTTTTTTTTTTTTAAGTATATGAACCACTATCAAGTGTTTGGGCTCAAACTGATAGCTGGCATGCGAGTATTTTCTTCATTTAGGTCTTCATATAGGAGACCAGGTGTACTACCAGTAGACTTTTTGTCCAAATGATATTTAAAATAATTTCCTGTAAAGCACATAAATATCTACTAAATATAAGCAAAAGTGAAATTTATTCAGGTCAACTCAAATCTTCATTTTTTGGGCAAAAGACTTGTGTTTAAGTCATCTGTGGAAGGGCTCATCAACTGAAAAGATGACTTTGTACATCACATATCTTTATCCTATGGCTTCATTCTTGTTACCACACAAAACTACTGAATATCTCCAAAACTGATTTAAAGAAATAAGTTCTGAAACAAAGGAGCCTTGGAAGGGTAAGTTCACTTCCCTCTGATAGTTTTGTCTCCAAGACTTACTATGTAGAACACTCACCATCTCTTCATCTATGCAGCAAGGAGACAGCTTGTCATGGTTATGATTTTTGGCTATTGGTATTCCACATCATAACATCATGTAGTGCACTGGGAGTTTAAAGAATTAATGCTCCAGTTCCAGGTGCCTGCCCCAGAAGAGAAGAACTACATACCCCAGAGGACTTAGCATTCAGAGAGGAGATAAAGCCCCTGGCAAGGTCACGAGACCAGGCTCTCCTCCCTGCTGCTCAACCTGACCATACATCTCGCCTCAGCATTAGTGTAAGGCCTTCAGTTTTTGGAAACTCTCTCTCATTATATTGGATTTATTAGCTGCAATTCTAATTATATTGTATTATATTGTATTATAGCGCGTTATCTTGCATTCCGATATCTTATTTAGTAAATTAGTTTGTTTTGGGGCCCATCTCTCTACCCTTTTTCCCTTATTCTTTTCCGGGGTGCAGATCCGTGGGTCCTTCCACCCCGCTAGTCATGGAACCGAGCCAAAGCAGCAGGTAAACCGCTGACACAGCTTGTCCACTATTCTCTCCAGTTTGACTTTATAGCTGAACCATTTAGAGAAAAGAGTAGAGTCATTCTTGTTCAGGTTAATCAGGCATATATTAAGATACTTTTTTTGAGAGGGTATAATTTAAATAAGCTTATTAATTACTTTTGCCAGTAGGTAAAAAGATGCAGAACCACATGATTTAAGGCTTATTTCATTTCTTTCCATATATTTATATTTTCCTATTTTTCAACTGTAGGTGGCTGATATAAAAACCCATCCATGTTCATCACTCCAGACTTTCATTAAAGGCTAATGAGTGCCAGACCTCCTTCCAGTCTCTAGCAGATTAGCTTACACTCATCCTCTGTAATAACTACTGTGAATAAATTAAAAGAGGACAAAATTAATCTACAGCAGCCTGTTAACACTTCCTTGGCAAATGTGGGGTTTGTATTCTTCATCACATTCTTCACTTGAGTTTCATGACTTCATTACGTTGCTACCAAACTTTGCCAGCATTGTAGTCAACCTACTGTGTACCTACACTGTTAGTCTTCTTTGCAGTTGTAGCCCCCTCTATAAGCCCCCACAAGTCAACTTTTCATCAACTCAAAATAAAAGAAATATACTTTTGAAGCTGCTTCCTAGATCAGATGATTGTTTCCTATCAAAAGCAGTCACTGTTGTATTCAATGGACTCTGTAAAGGTAGGCGATAACAGATATAGCTGCTTTAAGCCAGTTTCCGATCGCCCAATAAAGGCAGAGTTCACAATCCAGTAATAAAGAAGGAATCACTTACCCCTTTCCGAGCATCAGGGCTCACCAAACACTCCAAAGGAGACAGTCTCCAGGTAGAGATGCTTCCCTTGTGGCTGCCAGACCTTAAATAAGGTTAAAGAGGGGCAGACCCAGAGTTCACCCCTTTTGGCCACACATGTGAATTGCTTCCCCTGTGCTCCCAGGGTTGGCTATGCCCCTTCACCAGGTGCTCAATCACTGCTTCAGGCCATGACCTAATGCTTCCCAGACTCTTACCAAGATCTGTGAACAGCCACCTTCTTACTAGAAAACATGTTTCTAACACATAATATGACAGATTTGAAAATTTGAATTATATTAATGAGTTCACTTTGAAAATAAAGGAAAAGATTTCCAGATGTTTCTTCCACCTTATTTACTTAACTCTGGCAGCCTAGCATCAAAATAACAATGGGGACACTTAAAAATGCATCTTCATTACATAATTACAAGCAGGCACCTCTTTTTCCTGCAATGCACAGTTTTCCACAGTGACCATGTAATATCATGCTGTTATTTGTCATATGACGGTGTAAGACATCCACTTCTTACTGGTGTCAAAGCAGTATAAGAAAACAAATCTTGGCAAGCACTGTTACATATTCTTAAATAGAAATATGAGTATATGTATCACTGACAAATTCTGTTACGTTTAATTCTTTGATACTCTGACAGAGAAATATCACAGATATAGAGCCTGATCATCAAACATTGTATACGTATTGTGTATGCAAGCAACAGAAGAAGTGCTAGACATATTCCTATTAACCCATTTCCAAGTCTCATCCTCTGGAAATATTATCATTGTAATTCTGCCAGGGTACAATGATCCCAGGCAGAAGGAGAGCAACCTCTTCCATCTCATAGCAAGCAGTCACTGACTATCTCCATTTGATTAGTAACTAGAAGCACAAAGCAAGTCTCATATGATCCTTACACACAGGCACAAACAATATCAATCTTAGATGAAAGGGCTGATAGCCACTACTAGGGGGCTGGACTTAGTCTTACCTATCTTTGACCCAGTGTCTCACACTGTACTTCAAACAATGTTCCAGAGTGCAGCAGTGCAACCAACAGTATATGTTGGACAGCCAGTTTTATATCCTGGCATCAGAAGAGGGAAACTGTTTGCCTTTGGATCTGACTATTATCTGCTGGCCTGGGGAGGCAGTTAATTTCCCTAACAGTTATTTTTGACTTAAGATGCTGTACTGCTCTGCCAGTAACTTCCATTATCACATCTAATTATTGTGAGAATCTTTCTTCAGTTCTCAACAGTAATTTTTTTCACTTATATACCTTGTCAGAATATCAATGCTCTTAGTTGGTAACAACTACAGATATTTCACTTGAACTTCTTTGAGACAAGTTTTACAGTGACATACCCATTGCATTGCCCTGTCAAAATCAGAGCAAAAATCTGACTCCAGGTTTTTTTTTTTTTCCTCTTTGCTGAAACTGCATGTATTTAAATGCTTTACACTATTGTTAGGGTAGGAAATTTTAACATTTAGTCTTAGTTAGGAAACCAACAAAGGAAATTTATTTCTTTTAACATGTATTATTTAATTGCTTTACTGTATATTCTTTATTGTCTACTACTCTCACTTTTTGAGTTCCTTTTATGGTAAGATGAAAGTTATGAAATAATGGAGAACTGTAAAACAGTAAATGTAGGAGCAAATTATGGGTGCTCTGCAGTGTTTTAATAAAGAATATTTTCTTTTACCAATTGAGTTCTGTTAATAAGGCAGTACCCTTCAAAGAGATTATAAATATTTTCATTACATACCCCAATGAATCATATGATGGAACTTTTTATAGATAAGCATGAGTCACACTTCACACATAATAAATAAATATTAATAGATCAGAAAAAAAGAACTTGTTTGATATGTTCATCTCCTTATATAAAGCTACATGAATTTACACCTATATGGTTAAAAGTCAACATGAAATCCCAGAGCCATAAAATAAGAAACATGAGACGTGGAGATTTGCATGGATGTTAGCTAATTAAATCTGAGTCTTGGTCAGCTGTTTAATTTAATAATTGTTTTACTGTAATACAGAATCTTTACACTTGGTAGTAAGTTTTGGTTGAGGTTAAGCAGACATCAAGTTTTGTTTTCAAGAGTCAGACCCATAACTTATATTTAATTCCTGAGCCAAACTTAGCTAGAAGAACCTGACTGCAGAAACAATATTAATCAACTATTCCCGTTTTGGTAAAAGAAATGTATTTTGTTACTTATTTGATATACTGGCAGACTTCTGGAATTACTTGTCTGATTTGTAGTTAGTTTTAGATGATCAGTGCTGCTTTCTACTTAGCCTTTGGAAATAGGAGCCAGGCTTGAAAACGCATGTTCCAGCAAGAATCAGAAGAAAATTTCAGAAAACTTTGCATTGGGTTTTCCTTAAAGATTAAGAAGAGTTATACAAATATCTGACATCCTCAGGTGTGATCAGCAGGCCTGAGCTTCTCTGGTGTTACCTCTCTGGATTTGTCAGATTAACTCATCAGGTTGATTACACACATAGTTCTTTGTTTTATACTTAGCTCTTGCACATATGCTGAATGTCTCCTAAAAACACAGTTTACCAGGAACTTACAGAAGTAAATAGTTCTTGATACAAGCGAGACTTGACACTTAAGAGATGGACAGTCACAACACCAGCAAACCAGACATGTAAAAGATCAGCTCCACAAGGAACCTTGAGGTTTTTACTTTGAGAAATTAATTCCCTGTCCATTGCAGGGGAGTTGGACTAGATGGCCTTCAGAGGTCCCTTCCAACTCTAAGGATTCTATGATTCTGTATCTTTTCTTCTGTATGACTTCAACAGAGTTGCTCTGACTACTGCTAGAAAAAAAAGTTTATATTAAAAGATATATCAAGAGGTAATGTATTCTTTTTGTGGCGGTGCACTGTTGTTGCAGGAGGAGTGTCCTGTCTTCACAGTGGTTCCAAGAAGGTAAAACACTGTCACACCAAGCACCTGGCATGGTCTAGTCACAGATTCTTATTCTCCTAGTCCTCAGGTTTTAGATACAATAACAAATTTGCTGAAAAATATGCAAACCAATGCAAGCTTTCCAACAGAAGCAGTGTGATATCATATTCCCATAGTTTCTTTCCAGTCATGTCTGTAAGAACTGCTTAAACCTGACACTTTCCAGAAACAACCTAAAAAGGCAGTTCCTGTGCCACAGCTCTTTTATCTGTTATGTTTTTATATTTTACCATATCATCAGCATGGCTTCATGTCATACTCACAGTACATATTTCTGTACAAGCTTCTGTAAATTGTCTTTAGAACACTGTACTAAACAGTATAATAAGAAAGCTTCTGGATAGCATCATTTGGTCTGTCTAAATAACTAATACCTTTTGTTCAGCATTTTGCCAAATGATTATTTTTATGTGGGTTAAATGCTACTTCCATTATCTATAATCTAGTCATATTTGAATAGCTGCAAGTGAAAAAGCCAGTTCTACTCAATCTGTAAAGTATATCTTCAATAAACCATTTATACAATTCAAGTAAAAGTGGGAATCAACTCTGGCATTTTAACTGCTCAACTTCTAAATAAACATGGAATAGATTGTGGTTTTCATTGTTCTGTGAGGTGCATAAACATGTATACTAACATGCTTAGGCTGTCTAGCTGACACTGAAATTACCATCAGCTGACCTCAGGTAGGGAACAGATGTACTGCGAGTCAAGAGGGCTGCTGAACTTCTATGTTAATGCTTAAAGACTTCCTGTGCTCAAGTAAACTCTTACAGGTACATTTTTAAACATTTGGTAGAAATGAATGTTGTTGATTACCAGAAATGAAGCTAGTTTTCCAGGGTCACTGTGGAGGAATCATTACAACATTACTGATTACTGAGTGTGGATTTGAGGAAGAACTTAAGGTGAGTCGTAGCTGTTAGTATAAAGATAAATGAGTAACTGCCTGCGATCTTCTGACACGTATTGATAAAAAATGAAGAATGAGCCCCAGGTACTTCCCTTGTCCTTACAACCCTAAATTTCCTCCTAACTTCAGCAGCAGATTCTGAATTCCTTACCTAGCCATATTTTCTTGTTTACAATTAGTATGTAAGCAAATTGCATTAATGACAGAAGACCAAAGTAATATACACACAGTATACATTAACAATATTCTCATACGATCTTCCAATAAATACACTTATTCTGTTTTTCTATCCCTCGAGCCTGCTATGCAATTAGTCAATGTAATTAACAACAGCAAATTGCAGGAAAAAATTTTGGAGTGTACGTAATTAAATTCGAATGGCTCAAACACATTACTGCTAACGTGCTACAGTGTTTCTATCACAGTTTTTTTTTTTTTTTTTTTTTTTTTTTTTTTTTTTTTTGTAATCTCTAGCAAATTTCCTAGTAATCCATGAGGTATTGTAGCTTGTCTCAGATCACCTAAACGTTAGCATTCTTCTGCTGGGAGGTGCTTAATACTTGTTCTCAAGCTCTGTCATCAGTTCCTGTGTGGGCACAGAAACACACTCAGGAATATTTAGAAGTTTAAAATATGCTTAAGTTAAGTGGAAACCAGTAAGTGCACAGGTTTCTTTACCAGGACACCTTAGGTCTTCTTTAAAAAAAAAAAAATAAATTATATGGTGCATAAGTTACTTCTTGTGATCAGTGGCAAATTTCCTAAGCTGCAGGAGAACTGTCAAAGTTTAAAAAAAAAATGTCTTAAGCTGATGGTATTTTTAGATATTTGTCACACAGTATGGAGGATTTCAGAAGTTTGACCCTTTGGAATCCCTTCCACCCTTCCATCTACGCAAACTTGCAACCCAGTTTTTCAGTTCACAAAAAACATTTTTCTCCTCTGTTTCACTTGGCTTGAATTTAAATTGGAACTTCTCTTTCCCACAGTATACTTCAAAATGACAGAGAGTGATAGCAACAGTTTCCTTAATAGATGACAGAGTTAGCAGTAAAGATCTATGACTTGCTAATTAATTAGCAAAATTAATTGGTCAGCAATCTCCTCAATAATGAAAATGCTAATTCATTATTATACTCTTCAAAAATGAAAATGCATTTATAATGCATTTGGTTGGATGGTCACAGCCAGAGGGCTGTTGTCCATAGCTCTACGTCCAGGTGGAGGCCAGCGACAAGTGGTGCCCCCCAGGGTTTTGCATTGAGTCTAATACACTATAACATCTTAATCAGTGACATAGATAATGAAATAAAGGGCATTCTCGGCAATTTTGCAGATGTAACACCAAGCTGAGAAGTGCAGGTGATACGACAAAGGGAAGGGATGCCATTCAGAGGGACCTGGTCAGTCTTGAAAAATGGGCCCATGTAAACCCAATCAGGTTCAACAAAGCCAAGCACAAGGTGTTGCACTAGGGTCAGGGAAATCCCAGGTATGTGTACAGACACAGAATAACTCCTTGAGAGCAACCCTGCTAAGAAGAGCTTTGGGGTCCTGGTAGGTAAAAATGTTAACATAAGCCAGCAGTATGCACTTGAAGCCCAGAAAGTCAGCAGTATCCTGGGCTGCATCAAAAGAGTGGTAGCCAACAGAGTGAGGGAGGTGACAGTCCCTCTCTATTTTGCCCTCGTGAAGGCTCATCTGGAATACTGCATCCAGGTCTGGGGTACCCAGCACAAGAAAGATGTGGAGCATTTAGAACAGATCCAGAGGAGGGCCACAAAAATTATTAGAGGGCTGGAGCACCTCTTCTACAAAGACAGGCTGAGGAAGCTTGGCTTGTTCAACCTGGAGAATGCTCCAGGGAGACCTCATTGTGGTCTTCCAATACTCAGAAAGAGCTTATATACAGGAGTAAAATCACATTTTTACACAAGTAGACTGCAATACGACAAGGGCCAGTGTTTTAAACTAAAGGAGAGGAGATTTATATAAGATGTCGGGGGGAAATTTTTTCACTGAGAAGGTGGTGAGCACTTGTACAGGATGCCAGAGAAGTTGTGGATGTCCCATCCCTAGAGATGTTCAAAGCCAGCCTGGATGGAGCCCAGCACAACCTGATCTATTGCCTGATTTAGAGATTAGCAGCCCTGCCCTTGACAGAGGTTAGAACTAGGCAATTTTTATGGTTCCTTCCAAATCAAGCTAGTCTATGATTCTAACACACACTAAGGAAGTCCACCTCTGCTTATCTGCTCACCATGCATTAAAGGAGGAGTGTTACAATCAGAAAGACTAACACAGTAGAAGGGCAATACAGGAGCATAACAGCAAAGGGGCCAGCACGGAGAAGAGTGTATTTCAAAGGGAAAGTAAAGGCACTCACCTGTCTCTGAAGATCTAGACTCACAGGATAGACTCCACAAGGAAGGGATCTCCAACCAGAGATCCTCCCACAGTGGCAGTCAGCCCTTACATGGGATATAAGAGAGGTGGAGCCAGGCTCCATCCCTTCTGGTCACACAGGTGAATTGCCCTCACCTGTGCTCCCAGGCTAACTGGGTCCTTTCCCCAGGTGCTCAATCAGTAGTTCAGGCCATGACTCAACAGTTCCCATGCAAGGAGTAAACACAACAACAGTTTTTGCTGCAGAACATCCAGACAGACCCTGCAGAAGAGGGCACCCTGTACAGCAACAACTCAAAATCTATTTATCAACAGTTAAATAAGTTTCAAAACAAACCACTTATATGTTCCAAACATCTAACAGAAAAGCAGGCTTTGCGTGGTTATATCAATGTCATTATATGTGAAGCTGTGATTAATTTATAAACTAAACAACTCTGTTGAAAAGTATTGATGTAGTTCATACAGAAAGCTTACAGGAAGAGCACCAGGACTAAGAAAGAGTAGAAGACCTCACTTTACTTTAGCCTAAGTGGTCTGTTTCGTTCTGATGAAAAGAGCTGCTTCTCCTAAGATAAAAAATGCAAACCAAGGGAAATAGAATTGGCAGCTCTGGGCAAGCTCCAAGACCATGGCTTGCATATATGTCAGTGTATGGTGCACTGGTACAATGCTGCGCAGAAGAAAACAACATTGAATGGCGATTCCACCTGCCATATAATCTGATGGGGGTAGGCCTTACTGAACCCTATAATGGTATTCTTAAGGCTGCCCTGAAGACAGACTCTCAGGCCTGTAGAGGTGGACAAAGACTCTATGAAACCCTGTGGGACCTGAATAAAAGGACTAGAGACAGCAGACCTTGTGTCCCGAAGATGCTACAGACAACATGGGCCTCCCTGCTTAGGATCCTAATTATGGGCATCGATAATTGGGTAAGACCCCAAATTGGCTATGAAAATAACCTTTTGCTCCCTGCCCCTGAGAATCTAGAACCAGGTACCTATAGAATAAAATGGCCTTGGAAGGTGCAGGTAGGACCAAAGTAGTGTGGCCTACTTGCACCTTGGGAAACATAATTGGAGGTGGGAGGCTCAGTAGTCCCTCTGGTAGTTGGTACATGGCCTACTGATATTGTGGTCAACACTCTGGCCTTCATTGCTAAGGGGACCCTCATCACATCCCTGTGGCAGATCAGGACCCTCCCCTTTGGTGCCTGATATAGTTATGCAGCCACAGATATCTGGCCAAAGGCATCCGAGGCATGCCCCAGTGCAAGCCAGGGTGTTGACCCAGGATAGGAATACGGCCCGTATTTTGCCCTGGAGAGCAGACCTTCCTCTCCTGGTACCCCTGAAACATCTGAAACTACTCTCTGTGAGTTTTTGAGTCTCCAGTAAATGTCATCAAAATGTTCTAGCGATGCTGTGAGATCAAGAATGACACCCATTGATGGCCTGTGTGAGACTGATGAAACATAAGATGGACCTGCAACAAACAACAGCATGCCTCCAGTAACACCAAGCACTGGCCCCTAAAAGTACACAACCTTCAACCATGAATCAACCGTCAATCATCTTATGTTAACCTGCATCGTGATGGGCTGTACAAGCATCATGGCACATCGGATTTTTATATTAGGAAGGCTCACCCTTCAACCAGCTCAATCATTGGTTCACACTGTAAAGGGGTGGAGTGTATGGTAACTGTTGAGTCACAGCCTGAACCACTGAGCACCTGGGGAAAGGACCCAGTCAGCCCTGGGAGCACTGGTGAAGGCAATTCACCTGTGTGACTGGAAGAGGTGGAGCCTGCCTCTACCTCTCTTAAACCTCATTTGAGGGCTGACTGCCACTGGGCAAGGATCTCTTCCTGGAGATCCATCCTTTATGGAGTCTTTCCTATGAGCCTAGATCTTTGGAGATGGGTGAGCACTTTTCCTTTGTAACACTGTTCCATCCATGCTAGGCCCTTTGCTGTTCCACTCCTGTATTGCCTTTCAACTACATTGATCTTTCCAATTTTAACACTCAGGAAAGAAGGATCTGACTGAATGTTCACTGAACAGCACTCCCCTGTCCTCAACACTGAGAGAGATTCAACCGTAACTTTCTGGTACTATTGTGGATATCGTGTACTTCTACTACTATAGCTGCAGCAAAATTAAAATTAATCTTACTTGATCCTTCTTGCTATAACTGTAAGTGGACTTGGACTATCAGCTAGCTATTATCAGGAAATGCTCTCTGACTTGCATGAATCTACAGTTCGTAGAATTTATAATGCCTGTACATCAGTATCAATTGTGGTTACAACCTTTTTAATTTACCTAGCAAAGAGTAATATAAAATCTTGAAAGGGGGACTATAATCCATAGTTCTCAAGTTGGAAAGATAGGAAGCCTGTTGTGTGGGAATATATGTACAGTACCCAAAGAGGCATTTTATTATGTGTTTATCTTTGAATATAAGAGCAACCTAATTACTTTCATGCGCTGACTCAGATGTTTAATACCAAGCGTATGCTGAACAAGTTGGCAGAACTGCAATCATAATGCTATGCACAGTGCAAGGCTGATCCCAAAGGGCATTTTGTCTCAGAAAAACCTATTACTGGCCATACTGCAAGGTCAGCTGCTCACTACTGTCACATTTTCAGCATCAGTCAGTTGCACTAAATATACTGAAAAGCCCTTAGCATAAATCTTTGTATTTAGGTCGAGTAATTTGTTGAAACTGACAAGACAGAAGTGCTATAACGTTTGAGCCAAATCACACCATTATAATTCACATACAGATTCTAACAACTTCATTTCTGCTGACTGCAGGGTAGCAACATGCTTCTGTCTGAAAACAGGATTTGGCTCTATGACAACTTAAAAACAGAAATAAGAATTTCAAACAGTTGGTAGATAAATACTTTGTACCAAAGGCCTTCATATTTCAACAAAAATGACTCACTCTTTTTAGAGTTTACTTTCTCAAATCAAGTCAGTCTTAGGAAAACCAGAAAATCAAATATTTGTATTAAAACACTTTTTTCTTCAAAATGAGACTAATTCTGTGACCTACAAAGCTGTTTTCAGCTATGTAGGAATTAACTATATTTACAGAACACTTAGTAAATTTATCCTTACGTTCTGATAGCAGAAAGTCTGTCAGAGAAATTGAGACATTCTAGAAACTGTTTAAATGTTTTATGTATTACAGATGGGATGACATTTAGAAGATCACATTTGATTACTAACTTCAGTTTACACTCATTAGTACGATTATACACAAACTAATAACTAAAGAAGGGGCCAGACCATACATTTGAGCAATGGTTAATCAACTTCCATAACTTAAAATGTTAGCAAACTCCCCACTGTTATTTAGACCTGCTACAGGGAAGCTTTTCCCCACATGATTTGGTTAACAGCATGGGCTGAGGACTGTTCCCAGTGATCAGTCCGTATGTGGTCATCTTCTGATGTTAAGAGAGTTTAGATGCATGGGCATAAGTATATCTCAGGGCCAGAGAAAATTCCATGGTCTGTTAAGAATCACAGAAACACAGAATAACTTCATTTGGAAGGAACCCACTGGTCCACTCCTGCTCCAAAGTAAGGCTAACTTCACAGTATGATCAGGTTGCTCAAAGTCTTGTTCACATGAGTTTTGAGTACTTTCAAGGATGGAGACTCTGCAGCATCTCAGGACTACTGCTTCAGAGTTGGATTGCCCTTGCATTATTTTTTTTCTTTTCTTAGTCAGAATTTGTTGCATTTTCTGTTATCTTGCCAACCTTGGCTGTGCACACTATGAAAATTCTAGCTCCATCTTCCCTACAGAAGATACTAAAGACAACTACACACCTCCCTTTATCATCTTATTCACCAGCTACACATCAACGTAATGCTCAAGTATCCTGGATAGGTTGCACCCTGCCATATTACTCTTCCATCGTATATTGGGGTTGCAGAAAACCAGAGCCTGAAAGCATTAAGATTCTTCCAGATTTTTAGAGAGGGCCTTTACCATTATTTTGATTGGGCAGAAGCATGGCATGCACAAACTGGCAACCTCACTGATCCTGACACAAACTCTCAGCTGTCCCCTTGCTCATTCCTTTGCAGAGCTGCTCCTCTGTATGTGGTAACAACCACCCTTCCTGCTCTCCCAGCCTGGCTTTCCTAAAAGGACTCTACCATCCCCTGCAGCATCCCTGCGATATGAGGTATCCTTCTGCATCTCTGACCTCAATAGAAACTGTGCACAAACCTTCAACTCAACATATTTGTTTCCCTGTGAGGAGTGGGCCTGTGTACAGGCACTTGAGGTGAGACAGTCATTAAAAGCCTTGCATTTTTCACCTGGCACAAAGCTATGTGTTATCTTACAGAACCTTGTATCCTTTGGTGGCAGGACAAAAAACACCAGCAGGACTCCAAAGCTCCACAGTCACTCCTGACATTTCTGTTATCTTTCTTAGCACATTATTAGTGACCACATAGGTGAGCAGCCAAAGGTAATTGTCCCCAAGACACAGCCTTGGCAATTTCGATGCAACAGTCTCATCTCTGGGCCTGTGACAAGCACCAGACTTCTTGATATTCCTAGTGTAGGGGGTAAATTGACTCATATAAACAGAGTAGCATGTATTCAAGTTAGCAATCTATGTTTACTCTGGTCTAGGATATTCTTCTAGCTGTTTTATACAAAGTCATTCCAACATTAGACTGGATATAAGAAGCAGTACAGCAACATTTGTACTGAGGCTAATCCATTGGGATTTTAATGCACAAATTCCGTAATGAAAAGCAGTGGGTATTGATCCAAGCAGTTTTCCACTAATGTGTTTTAGCTATTCCCGGTATTCAGTTTCCTCCATTTATACATAACTCTGGCAATTCTACTGGAATACACAGTATAGCCATAATCACCAGCTGAGCCAACAGTACTCACTGTGACTAGAACCTGAAGAGCTTCCTTCTGCTACCAGATGGCACAGTTTCTGTCTCATGACACAGAAATGAACTTAGTGTTTAATGTTAATTTTTTTTAAAAAACCACATTACTTCCATCTTGAACTCCGTTTGCTATCCATTTTCTTTGCATAGATGGTACTTCTGACAGCCCATTTTATAATTAATCCTGACATCTTTGATGTTCTGTCTCTACACAGAGAAATGGTGCTTGCTTGCTATATTGATATTTCACATCCCACTGAGTTCAGAACAGAGGTGGTTCTGCTGCATTGCTTGAATGCTAAGCTTTGAGTAAGAGATGACAAGGTGAACCTAAGACTTTGATTAGGTGGATCCATTTTTAGGATGTGATTTACATACAAAGTTTGCATCAGATTAGTACAGAGAAGTCCTGCCCCATTAAAATCTGCAGTATTTTTTAAAAAGTTCATTAAAAGGGTAAATTATTGATAAATTAACATTATGTTCTAGGTAACTGTTAGCTTTCTTATAACCAGAACAAGACAACAAGATTTTTTACTATTTTATCAAAACCTGAAGCATTGATTTTTGGCAGTTTGGGTCAAAATTACATCTCAGGACCTTTACCACAGTGAGGCTGTAAATATCTGAAAATTGGAGGCTTTATTTGTGCTCTCTTCTACCTCTGCAAGCTTTGTCTACACAAGTGTGACAAAAGTCACACACACTAGGATATGGCAACCTTATTTGGCAAAGAGGACCAAGTAAGATGCAGAACCAGATCCCTTCGCTTTACACCAGACAAGGGAATTTTAAGAGCAGCTGAACTGTCAGTTATGATGAGAAGTTTTAAAAATGTATAATGCAAAAGAAAAATTACATTGACTGTATTACAGCAAAGATCACTAAATGCTTTTATAATCCTTTTCCCACAGTTCTGCTGTAGTAGTCAAACAGTTTTGGAAGATGAGAGAGGTTTAATTTTATTCATTTGAAGCCAACTTATTTGTTGATGTTGTACACTAATCAGGTAGGATAGGTGTTTAGAATTCAGCTCTAATTATAATTTTTGTTTATTTAAGTGATGCTGGAGTAAGGCTTGTCATTATGTAGCTAATAGGATCAGTGTTTTTATAGAAACTCAATGCCTTTATTAAAGCTAGGAAATCTAATAGCTTAATGTGAAATATAAAATGTTCATAAATAATATTAAAGATCACGTTCCATATATTTTACATTTTAGAGAAAAATTTGCTCACGTGCAAAAACGGCACCACAACAGTAGTGCACACTAATCAACCTGCCTTGAAAAAAATGTAATTAGGCTTTTTGGTTTATTTACATAACTGTGTGTCATGACATAAAAACCATGTGGGATCTTCAAATTCTGAAGGGGCAAAGTTAATTTCAAGCCTCCAATAATCATAAATAATAATGAATATTCTGTTCATTACTGTCCTGTCTCTTTATCAGTAAGTCATATCAATGGGAATGGGTGAATGGGATGAGGTTCAACAATGCCAAGTGCTGGGTCCTGCACTTGGATGAGGTGCTACGAGATATGGTTTAGTAGCTTAGTGGGTAGTAATGGTGATAGGAGGACAGTTGGACTAGATGATCTTGTAAGTCCTTTCAACCTTGTGATTCTATGATTCTGCATTAGCATATGGCAATTATAAGCAGACTTCCTGACAGTAACTGCAAGGAAAACCAGACAGAGCATATCCACTTGCGCTGTGTTGTATAGATTTACAAGGGTCACTCTGAGAGTAATGCCTCCTATTTATTTGCATGGAAACTAGAACGGATACAAAGAGTACAATAACACTAATTGATAGAACAAATTATCAGCTACAAAACACTATTCTTCGACACAGACACCACCATGAGCTATATATTTTCACCAGCAATGAGCAAAAGACAGCATGCCACGCTCATAAAAACCTACACCATTGGAGACAACCCACTGACGTCACTGCTGAAACACACCACCCACCCCTCACTGTACTCACTTTCACTGCTTGGTCTACATCAACATTCAGCAAGCATCGATGAATGTCAGCGGGTGCCATTTTGTCTGCATGGAGGAATTCAGTGCCACATGTTGGCTTCATCTGCACTTTCATGTCAGCCACCATTCTGTCAGATTGCCCTTCTGCTGCTGTCTGTCACACAGCAACAACATGTAACGGAATAATGGCAGGAAGGTTCAACCTCTACTGCCATACCACCAACATCCTCCTCTGCTGTCACAAGCCAACAAAATAAAATAGGACGCATTACATTTTGGAGCAGCCTTTATACCTTTGTACATAGGGTTTTTTAGTTTTTCAAGAAATTTTCACAGATCGTACCTTTATATCAACTAGCAGACTGAAAGAGCTATGTAAAAATAGAAACTCCAGAAAAAGACCTTGCTGCAAATATTTTTGCAACTTTCAGAGATCCGTGTCTCATACAGCTGGCCCAAAAGTACAAGACAAGAGTGCGCCACCCACACTGCAGCACTTCTCATGTGCCAGGGCATGGAGAATAGAGAATAATTATCCTTTTTTCTTTCAAATCATTTTGAGCAACTGACATCTTGTGTGTGCAATTGTAAACAGCAGGATCGGTTCCATACTGTGGGATATTGGGTTCTTTCATTTGTAATACAGTGTTTATTTGTAACCTGGGATATACTGATTAGATGACTTTCTATAAATATGTGCCTATGGACACATATCATAATTTTACTTATATAAAAAGTAAGAAACATGGCTAAACTCCTGGGTTTCTTCTTCATATTACAGGACCAAAAAAATCATGAATCTACTGAACTTGACTGCACTGATTCTCCGGTACAGTACAAAGCAAAAGCAACACCTTCTAGACTTGCAGGATGGTTTTGGTTTACTGATGAGAAATAAAGACAAGAAAGTTTTGTTTGTCTGCAGTTCTCTCATAAATTAATAAGCTGGTTGCCATACAAAAGTAAGATCTGATTTTGGAAGTAAAGACCTCTGCAGATCATTTGCCAAATGGATACATGTACACAGTGAATCATATTGTGAATGATGAACACTGAAACTGCGTGTTGTCACTGCAAGAGATTCTTCTAGTAGTATGTACTGAATAATAATTTGAGTGCACCACAGCATAAAAAAAATCTTGCATGTGTCCTCCTGCTGCATCCAGAAGAGGATACAAAAGCCCAGCTTTAGGATGTGAAAACAAAAAGCTACTATCAGGCTGTTTTCTATTCAAATTACAATAATTGTCATTCATAACCTGCCATTTTCATTTTATGCTAGAAACTTTGCTGGAAAGAAGAGAATTTCAGTTTACAATCAAGATGCTCAGAATCTTCCAGTCTCTCTGATATGTGTCTTAGAAACGCTCCTCATTTCAAAGTGCCTATATTCTCTTTAAGACTGAAGAAGGATGAGGAAACGTTTTCAGTTCTTCAGTTTTGCTCAGTTGATATACCCTGCTTTACATTATGGGCTGAACAAACAGATCTACAGAATCACCTAGCCATAGAGAACTAGATACTTTAAAAAATTGCACATATAAAACCTATAAATAGGTATGTATATAATATATAGAATGATATGCTCTCACTGAACACTTGAAAAAAAATTTCTTGGAAACAGACTTACATGTGTTTTCCTGAAGCGTGAAGTGCTAGAAAACAAAACAGAAACAAAGAGAAATTTTGATCATCCTATGCACTGAAAGTAGCCTAGTCATGGGTTGTTGTTATCTTCCACATTTTCTGAGAATGAGTACATTAAGATTCTGTAGTGCTCAAATCTGGTAAAAGAAAATGCAGAGCATCAAAGGGAAGGAAAAAAAAGAAAAGCCATGAAAAGATACCGAGAGAAATATAGAGCAAAAAGAGAAAAATATCAAACACAGCTAGCAAAAAATTAACTCCATCTGATAGGAAATAATCAGAAATAGGAATTTACCTCCAGCGGTCAATAAAGGAAAAAAGTATCTAAGAGGCTTCTTCCATTGGAGCAACCCAGAAACTTACTCTAACCCTTACCTTACTTAGGGAAGTCTTCACCATTAAATAAATTGCTCAGTATATTTTTCATAACAAATCCAGACACTAGGTATAAATTACAGGTAGAATCTTTTCTATAGACAGTTCTTCAGTGGAGACAGGTTTCAGTAACTTTCTGAAATTACTGAATTTCCTTGGCTTTGTGAACCCCAATAAAAGTCAGATGAGTCCATATAGAATTGTTTTATAAATTCCTGTATTTCAGTTTTTATGCGGAGCTTGCTGTTCTGCAATTTCTAGCCATTCTTCTTATTATCCAGCTTTTTTCAGTAAGGCTCTACTTGCACATATATCACACTGTGTTGCAATGATTTCTTCCTAAATTATGGCAAATGGCTTCTGCAAATGTTTTCTGAATCTGTGCTAAGCTGCTGAACTGTTTTGTGTTAATCCATAGAAGGAAAGAATGAACATTCCTTACAGGTTTTCAGACTGAATCAAACCTTACCAAAATAAGCAAAACATAATGTATTCACAACTAATTAGTTTAACCAGTGAACTATTGTCTCTCATGAGCAGAAATTTGAATGAATATAAAGAAAAATAATTTCATTTAAATATACTTGCAGTTGAACATAGTGGTGCCATCAATTTTTTAGCAGACTCTACATTACAGTCCATGGGGGAATCTGTTAAAATATTGATAGCAGGATGTGGCCCATTAGGAGGACACACAGTGTGTTCTATTTTAAAACGAGAATTAATAAAGATTTGCTTGAGTAGGATGTAAGAAGAATTACTGTAAGCTTTATTTCAGTGTATGGCTGGAACACTGGATATCTGGATATGTAAGGATATCTGGACTACTGACTTTCATTCTTTTTTCCTTATACATATGCATTGTAGGAAAAAAGAATGAAAAGGAATAGTCTGAGCTGGAATATTTCTATTAAATAATATATATTATACTTATCTTACACAAGAAAAACTACACTCCTTAAATCCACTGAAGTACTCAAATGTGTGGAATTTTTCCTTAATTTTTTGCTGTCTTTTCATCCAGGTTTACCAGAATAGCAGATGCTTCCATTATTCTGAAGGAAAGAAAAAAACTTCATTTTTTAACTCAGTTTTTTTGAGGCTTTACAGAATGTATAACAGATGCTAATATAATATTTGTCCTTCCTGCTTGCATGGAAATTATTGATGACCTCTTATAAGTGTTTACTAGATAATACTTTCCAAATGCTCAAAACGGGAAGAGAATACACCACTGGCAGCCACTAAGTATTTGGTATTTTTAATGCGATATTCTTTCATTTTACATCCTCCCCCCCCCAGAAAAAGTCATCCTTCCCTCTATTTCTTTCCTCTGCTGTGGCAAAGAGAGAAGCACAAGTGTAATGAAGTGGAGAAAAATGAAGCCTGCCAAGCCAGCACATTCCTTAGGACTCAACAATTCAAACTGACCATCTCCAGCTCTGTTTCCTGTAAATGGTATTTTGGGCAATTTATCACCATCTAGACAGTGATCTTAAATATTGATGATCGAATCCTTTACATTTAACAGGATAAATCAAGTAGTAGTTTATGTAAAGTATTGTTACTTATTTTAGCTAATACAGCAGTATATGAAGACAAGCTCTGTGAAGACAGATGCTGACAATGACAAGATTTTGGATGAAGCCAGCTTTTAGCTTTCCTTTTTGGCAGGACACTGATTAGGAGTTCATAGCTCCTTTGATCTCCCAGAAGGAATGGAAATCTGGCAAGTCTGTCACAGCAGCCAAATCTGATTTGATGCTGGAAACAACTTATTTTGAGTCCACTATGCAAGGCAATTAGAATTAATACATCTTGGAAGCATGTGTGGCACCTGAGCAAATGCCAAATTGGCTCATTAAAATTGACAAGATAATGATAAATAATCATTAAACTAATCATATCTACTCATCTATCAAATAAAGGGAAAGTGAATATTCCTGAATCTATAAAATCTAAGTTATTTCTACCTCTTGTGTCTGCTGTTTCTTTTTTCTCCTTTTTTTTTTTTTTTTTTTTTTTTAAACCCATGTTGTCTAAGTATAGCTAGTACATAGTGGTTTCATTCTGGTGACTTCACTATCAGCCAGGCTAGGTTTACAGCCTTGAACCTATCCATACACAGCAAATGAATAAGCATCAGCTTCCTTTGGAACTAAAACCAGCAAACTCAAACAGTGTCACCGAGTGGGGCCAACTGTCATTCACACTGATGGAGCTATATTAGCATCTGCTGGCAAGAGCTGGCAAGATATTCCCTTCTTTTACAAAACAAGCCAATAAGTCAAGTGTTAGATCCTGAGGGTTCTCCTCTGGCAGCTGCATCATATGATGCTGTTTTCTACATCCATGCTTTTGTGTCTTTTTCACTTTATTTATTTATTTTTTTAAAGTCTTGATAAATTTGTTAATCCTAGTTTATATGGGTTGTTACATCTAGAAGCCTTGAGAATTGAAAAAACTTAGAAGACTAAGTTTTTACTCAGTTTTTTTTTTGGTGCAAGTGTGTCATCTCGCTGTCTCAGAATGAAAATTCAAAAACAGATAAATCACTAGTGAATTTATTATCCAAGTAAATCTCAAAAAACCTAGAGAACAGAAACTATGCAACATCCCTGCATAACCTGGATGATTGCCTTATAGACAAGCTATTCCTTAGACATAGTACTGCTTATTAAGATGGCTTGTCACACATATGGGAAAAGTCTAGCAGGTCAGGCATTCTTTTTGAAGGCTCTTCGGCTTCAGAAAATATGCATATTGCCACACCTTGGATTTAAAGAAGTGGCATAAAGACTGTGTTTCCCCTCGATTTTCTATAAACAGTTTTGTCCTAAAATTGAATATAATCTCTGTCTTGTTGATGGGCAAGATACAAACTATGCATTTTTACCACAAAGGAAAAAATTTTGTTTCTGTAAGTTGTGAATGTTTTGCAGACGTGCCCTTCTTTGACTGAAGTATACAACCATAATCACATTGCATGTGTGAAACATGCCTCTTGCAGCATGTTGCATCAAGCAAGATCATAGAATCACAGAATGGCCTGGGTTGAAAAGGACCACAATGATCATCTAGTTTCAACCCACCTGCTACAGTCAGGGTCGCCAGCCACTAGACCAGGCTGGCCAGAGCCACATCCAGCCTAGCCTTGAATGCCTCCAGGGATGGGGCATCCACAACTTCCTTGGGCAACCTGTTCCAGTACTTCACCACCCTCTGGGTGAAAAAAATCCTCCTGATATCTAACCTAAACCTCCCCTGTCTTAGTTTAAAATCATTCCCCCTTGTCCTGTCACTATCCACCCTCGTAAACAGCCATTCCCCCTCCTGTTCATACACTCCCTTCAAGTACGGAAGGCCACAATGAGGTCTCCCCAGAGCTAAACAAGCCCAGTTGCCTCAACCTTTCTTCATAGGAGAGCTGCTCCAACCCTCTGATCATCTTAATGGGCCTCCTCTGGACCCATTTCAAGAGCTCCACATCCTTCTTGTACTGGGGGCCCCAGGCCTGGATGCAGTACTCCAGATGGAACCTCACAAGAGCTGAGTAGAGGGGGACAATCACCTCTCTCTCCCTGCTGGCCACTCTTTTAATGCAGCCCTGAACACAGTTGGCATTCCAGGCTGCAAGCGCACACTGCTGGCTCATGTCCAGCTTCTCATCCACCAGGACCCCCAAGTCCTTCTCCGCAGGGCTGCTGTCAAAGGATTCCTCATGCAGACTGTATAAACACCTGCAATTGCCCAGCCCAAGTGCAACACCTTGGACTTGGCCTTGTTGAGTCTCATTTAGGTTCACATGGGCCCACTTCTCCAGCCTGTCCCCGTCCCTCTGGATGGCTTCCCTTCCCTCCAATGTATCGACTGCACTGCTCAGCTTGGTGTCATCTGCAAACTTGCTGTGGTGCACTCAATGCCATCATCTATGTCACCGATAAAGATGTTGAAGAGCACCAGTCCCAAGACTGACACTTGAGGGACACCACTTGTGACCAGTCTCCACCCTGACATAGAGCCATTGATCACAACCCTTCGGCTGCAACAAGCCAACCAATTCTTAATCCATCAAACAGTTCATCCTTCAAATCCATAGCTCTCCAATTTAGAGAGAGGGATGCGGTGAGGGACCATGGCAAAGGCTCCCTGCTGCTCGACCAGACTGTGCATCTCACCTCAGCGTTACGGTGAGGCCTGTCCAGCTTTTGGACAATCTCTCTTCCTCATTATATTTATTAGCTTCAATTCTAATTATATTGTATTATAGTGTGTTATCTTGCATTCCAATACCATATTTAATAAATTAGTGTGTTTCTCCTCAGATCATTGCCACTGTTTTTAATTATTTTGGGGTCCCCTGTTCCCCTTTTCCTGAGGCACGGATTTTGCAAAATCCCTCCGCCCCGCTAATCACGGAACTGGGCCAAACCAGCCCATAAACCGTCAACAATCATAAAAGGCCACCAGATTGGTCAGGCAAGATCTGCCCTTGGTGAAGCCATGCTGGCTGTCGTGAATCACCTCTTTGTCTCATATGTGCCTTAACACAGCTTCTAGGAGGATCTGCTCCACGATCTTCCCAGGCACAGAGGTGAGGCTCATTGGTCTGCAGCTCCCCAGGTCATCTTTTCTCCCTTTCTTAAAATTGGGAGTAGTGTTTCCCTTTTTCCCAGGGCCTTCACTGGACAGCCATGATTTTTCAAATATGATGGAGAGGGGCTCAGCAACCACATCAGCCATCTCCCTCAGAACTCTGGGATTCACGTCATCCAGCCCCATGGAATTATATACATTCATTTGCATGAGAAGGTCTCGGACTTGTTCCACTGTTACAGTGGGATTGAATCCACTTCTCTCACCCACACCTAGAGGTTCAGGGTCCTGGCAGACATGGGGAGGAGCCTGTGTGGGCTTCTTGCCCACCTATGGAGTTCGTCCCGTGCTCCTGCAGTTCGCAGCCCGGACCACGCAAGCAAGCATGCACCAATGTGGTGTGAGGAAGTGGTCCATTTATTAGTATGGTGCAACGCCTTATATATTAAGCCTCTACTGTGTGTACGCCCCTAATGGGGGAGGGGTTACCCTATCCCGTGACACCACGAATCCCCGCCTTCGCCTATTACAACATCTCCCCCTCCCCATGCTATTGAAACCTATCCCGTAACATCCCGAATCCTCGCCTAATACAACATAAAGCACCCAAGTCGCCTAACATAAAGCACTATCCCGTTATAACGCGAACGCAATTCCACACATACCTAAATTTATCTATCTAAACCCTATACTAGTTACTTCGCGAATTCTACGGTACCCTAAATGTCTATCAAAAGCAGTGTAAGACCTCCTAAAGCCTATCATGCATCCGACGGTATTCCTCCTGTTGATCAACCAGCGATTGTATCATCTGTTGAAAACACCGCTGTAGGCGCTGTAAGAAGCAGGGCACACAAAGCATACATACTAAAAGC
This sequence comes from Pavo muticus, assembly GCA_016647715.1. Classification (NCBI taxonomy): domain Eukaryota; kingdom Metazoa; phylum Chordata; class Aves; order Galliformes; family Phasianidae; genus Pavo; species Pavo muticus. The sequence goes on along the minus strand of JACDJE010000516.1, from coordinate 192,117 downwards.
ATCAATAATCCTGTCACGACAGCAATCAACACATGCTTCAGCCAAGGTCCTACATTCCCAAACGTAGTCTTCAACCAACTTCCAAGAGGGTCATCCTCGATCTCAATCTTATCCACATGCCTCTTCAACCATTCAAGTTTCTTATGCATAGACTCTCCATGGTCACTTAAGTTAAAGCAACGCATGCCCTCAAAGTCCTGGCATCCATGCCCTTGAGCCAGCAGTAAGAAGTCAATAGCAGCCCTGTTCTGTAGAACTGAGTGCCGTATACCGTCCACGTCGAATAATAAGTCAGACAGCAAGGAGGACGTGACATTGGCCTGCTTGACAGACCAACATGCTAATCTTTCAATTTCCTTCAGCGCCTGGGTGGCCGCTACTCCCGGGGCTAGGATTGAAGCAAAGATCCTCGCTGTAGCCCCCCACAGCTTGACTTCATCTCCGCAATCTTCTGTCAGCTGCGAGATAGATCTCCTTTTCCGCCCCCGATCTCGCCCAGCAAAGTTCTGCATAACCTTTATCACCTCTGTATGATTTGGGGCTAACATAGTAAGTTTCCCTATGTAACAGGGACCTCCCAGTGGGTTTCGCGGAATCCCTTGCCATGCCCTGTCCCCACATATCAAGAATAGGCCTGGTGGGAGTGCCTTGGCCGAGCCGTTGTTCCACAGCAATGGAGGATCTAGCGGAGATGGCCCCCAACAGCACCCCGGCCCGTACATTCGCTTACACAGGATAGTGGAGTTCTGTCCATTTGGTAGCTGGAAGCTATGCCGGGTCTGACTGGGGAAGAACGTGGATCCAGGCCCACAATCCCTTGAAACTGCATTAGTTTTCATTGGGGCAGCATATCCGCAGTAGGGACCCCAGTAATTAAAGTCACGGTGGCTGGGGGACACAAGCGTGAATGGGCCCACTGTCTTCGTCTTCTTATTCCAATAAGGGTTCCTTGGGCCGGCCACCAGAAGCATTACTCGCGAGAGGGGGCCCGGGATATGCCAAGACCCCCACCCAATACATGCCGCAGGGGAACTCCATTTCCCGTTCCGGTAGGTTTCATTTCCTATAATCATAGATCCCATTAACTGTAATTCGGGTGGATTCCAAGGCAGGGAGACATTAAGCGTCTTTAGCAATCCAGGGACTCCTCCGCCAAGTCCCTTACTTCCTGCGTCTGGGTGACCATAAAGGTTTTACTGACTTTCCGTGCACAGCTAGGTTTTCCCCCATATGGTCCCCACTCGGATACAGACCACCCCCCTGGGATCCCAATCAAGCAGGTGCGGAAGGGGGAAGCGGCTGTTTGTAGGCTAAGGCAAAAATCCATCTGTCCTGTCCTATTGGCCCATGTTACCCATAAATTCCCGGGCTGCTGTATCAAATGTATACTCCCCACCCCTGCCTTCAGGGCCCCCCCCTTTTTTCCTCCCTGCGGAAGTGAAGGGTACAGAGATGAGGAAGTGCGCTGTTCCTCTTTCGCGGTGCGCTCTTCCTCTTTCGCCTCGTCTTCCTTGTTCTTATCGGGCGGTCGACCGGGCGGTGCCGAGGGCTCAGGGGCCATCTTGTCTCCTGCAGAAACAGAGGAACCTCCCGGGCCGGACCCCCCTGTACACCCCCCTGTACACCCCCCCTGTACACTCCAAGCCCAGGCAGCGGCGGGCAACGGAGGAGTTCTCCTTCTCCTCCTTGGCAGCCTTAAGAGCACCCAAGATAAGGCCCCACGTTTTAAGCTCCGCTGCCTTTTGCAGCGACATCGCGCGCTGCGAAAGTGCGGAGGTAAGATCATCCCACCGCGCAGGCTCATACACCTCCGTAAGGGTTGTTAAGAGCCCTTCCCGATGTAAGAGCGTTAGAACAGCAGTCACTTCCTTCTTAGAAGGGGCAGACTTGCCACAGTAAGATTTGCAAAGCTGAAGCAGTACCTTAATGACGGATTCCATATCGGCAGCCAAGGACGCGTCCTCCCCTGCCCTTCCCTCAGACTTCAGGAAATCTCCTGCCTCCCCCGGAGCAACCGAGGGCCGAGGGGAAACACCAAACAGCTAGCCCTAGGGGGTGGCCAGTCCCCTCCGCTCTTCCGGCTCCCTACCGAGCCGGGCACGTGCACTCCGCCGTGCACCTGGCCGCACGCAGGCCTCACACGGGGCACCACTTGTGGGCTTCTTGCCCACCTATGGAGTTCGTCCCGTGCTCCTGCAGTTCGCAGCCCGGACCACGCAAGCAAGCATGCACCAATGTGGTGTGAGGAAGTGGTCCGTTTATTAGTATGGTGCAACGTCTTATATATTAAGCCTCTACTGTGTGTACGCCCCTAACGGGGGAGGGGTTACCCTATCCCGTGACACCACGAATCCCCGCCTTCGCCTATTACAACAAGCCTGACCACCAGTGAAGACTGAGGCAAAGCACTTGTTGAGTACCTCAGCTTTTTCCACGTCTGAGGAAGCCAGTCCTCCATCCTCATTTATCAAAGGGGGAATACTCTCCTTTATCTGTCTCCTCCTGCTTATGTACTTGAAAAACCCCTTGTTATTTTTCACATCCCTCACCAAGTTTAGCTCCATCTGTGCCTTGGCTTTCCTAATCTGATCTCTACACATGCAGACAACGTTCCTGTATTCTTCCCAGGCTACACAGCCCTGCTTTCACTTCCTGTACATCTCCCTCTTTTTCCTGAGTTTAAGCTGCAGGTCCTTGCTCAGCCATGCCAGATGCCTGCTGCCTCTGCTCAATTTCTTCTTCTGGAGGATGGAGAGCTCTTGCACTCTCAGAAGGGTGTCCTTAAAGAGCTGCCAACTCTGTTCTGCTCTTATGCCCTTAAGGACTCCTCCCCAGGAGATCCCACCCAGCAGCTCCTTAAGCAGCCGGAAGTTTGCTCTCCTGAAGTTCAGGGTCCTGACTCTACTTTTTACCAGGCCCGCAATCCTCCAGATCACAAACTCCACCAGGGCACGATTACTGCAGCCCAGGCTGCCTCCAATCTTAACCTATATAATGTTCTCCTCCGCACTGGTGAACACCAGGTCCAGTAAGGCTTCACCTCGGGTCAGTCCATCTAATATCTGGACCAGGAAGTTATCCTCAGACTCCAGCAATCTTCTGGATTGTCTGACACCCACCGTGCTACTATCCCAGTGGATACCTGGGTGGTTGAAACCCCCCCATCAAGACAAGAGCCCACAAGCGCAACACCTCTCACAGTTGAAGGAGGAAGGCCTCATCAGTAGGCTCCCCCTGTTCAGGTGGCCTGTAGCAGACTCCATCTACTACATGCTCTTTACTGGGCCAATCCCTGATTTTCACCCATAAGCTCTCAACCTGGTCATGGCTGTTACTCAGACGCAGCTCTTTGCAGTCTATCCTCTGCCTAACATAGAAGGCAACTCCCCCTCCCTTCCTACCCTGTCTATCCCTTCTGAAGAGCCTGTAGCCTTCAATCAGAGTATTCCAATAATAGGATTCATCCCACCACATTTCTGTGATAGCAATGAGATCATAATTTTCCAAGCACATCATGATTCCCAACTCCCCCTGCTTATTTACCATGCTGCTCGCATTAGTGTAAAGGCACTTCAGCTGGGCTCTCTGACACACTACCTTTCTAGAGGGGCCCTCCCTCAAACCTCCAAAAGAATTCTGAAGTTTCCCTCCACAGCTTCCTAGAGGGACACAAGAAGGTTTCGGACAAGGGGTCAGCAACATTACCTCTTGTGATGAGCTCCCAGAAGATCCTACAGGACAGTTCAGAGGCTTATCCCCGCCATCTCCTACAACAGGAACATCCCCAAGCCCTTCTCTGTCCCACTGACCTCCACTTGCTTCCCGTATCAAGCCTAGTTGAAATTTTTGAACTACTTGCTCCACCCTAGCGAGCATCATCTTATCCCCATCCCCCTTCATACCTAGTTTAAGGCTCCCTCAACGAGCCCTGCCAGCTCCTGGGCTAGGATCCGCTTTCCCCTCAGAGACAGGCGAGACCCATCTGCAGCCATCAGGCCCAGTGCTGAGTCAACTGCCCCATGGTTAAAGAACCCAAAGTTCCTGTAGCAGCACCAACCTTTCAGCCACTCATTCAAAACCTGCATTTTCCTAGACTGCTCCATATCCCTCACCACCCCAGAAGGGAGAGAGGAAAATACCACTTGTACACCCAACCATTCGCCCTAAACCTCTGAAATCTCTTTTGATAGCTCCCAGGCTTCCCTGAGCAATTTCATCACTGCCTACCTGAACTATCAATAGCAGGTAGTAATCAGAGGAGCAAAACAGACCTGGGAGTTTTTTGGTGATGTTCCTGAAGTGGGCCCTAGGGAGGCAGCGCACCTCCCTGCTGGTCAGGTCAGATGAAGAGGATACTCCTGTGTCAGGTCATGTTTTGCTGTGGCACAGCATGAGATGGTGATGCCGTGAATTCTGAGATAAAGAAGACTAGCAGGAAGAGGAAAAGTAAATCTCAAATATCCTTGCTTTCAACACCCAGTATGATCTATGGGAATTATAGACTGATGTTTCTATATTCATCAACACTCCTGTATCAATATGCAAATTAGTTTCTGTAACAATAAATCAGTAAAGAGAAAATGGTTATAATGAAGTTTGAATTGCACACATTTAATTGATTTCACAAGTGTGCATAACAGAACATATCAACTAGATAAAAGCATTCATTTTCACAAGAAAACTTATTTTGCTACCATTTGCAGACTTGTTTTCTTTAAACAACAGAAAAAGAAAAATGCTAGAAATAACTATCAAATGAACATGAACGTGCTGCCTAGAAGAAAAATGCTGAGGGTTTGCTATGCTGAAGCTTGCAATGGAAGACCGACTGTTCCTCTCTTTGTACACAGAGAAGATTTTTTTTATTAGAAATGCCCTGACATTTGTGAAAATACTGCTTTGCTGAAGCGAAGTTAGAAACAAAAATTGAAGACTAATTATTAAAGGAAGGCAACAGGAGCAAAGAGAGACAAAGGATCAGGCTTTTGTTTAACAAACTGTCTTTTAAAGCAGCATATAGTAAAAAAAAAAAAAGAAAGCTGTGGTGCTTGAAGATGCAGAGAAAAAAAACAACTAAAATTTTTTCTTACAAATTTAATTCCTGCCAGCAACAGAACTATGCAAAAATGGAATGATTTTAGATGGATGCTCTCTAATTAGGGTAGTCTATGATGAAGTACAGAAATACCCAAATTACAGCTCTAGGGGCATTTCTTCCCTTTCAGGAGAAAAGCAGACAGCCTACAAGTCCCATCCCCACAGAACTGGCTGCATTATTAACAGAGCATTCAAGTTAGTCCTGTTTTCAAAAGAAGACACAGAGATCACGATCCACTGGCAACCTACACATCTAATTTCAGTAGTTCTGAGTAGCAAAGTCCTAGACTACAGCAAGCAAGAACATGCCCAAATGCAACAATCATAGGCACAGAATCAAAGGAAAGAAGCTACTCACCCTAGAAAGCCTCAAGGCCACAGGAATAACTAACCTCTTCTGTCAACCCTTACATGAGGACTGGGAAGGGGTGGATCCTGGCTCCACCCCTTCTGGTCATTCAGCTGCACTGCATGCACCTGAGCTCCCCTGGGTTGGCCCAGCCTTCCCACCAGGTGCTCAATCACTGGTTCAAGCCATGACTTAGCATTTCCACTACATATATAAACCATATTTTCTGTGCCTGCAATTCCTAGAACAACTGCTTGAGAAAAGGCAACATAAAAGAATGGTGTGAAACAGTCTTTGTTGTTCTAAGTATGAATTATAATTACCTGAGTTCTGGACAGAAAAAAAGTAGATGTGAAGTTCCTAAGACCTGAAACTGCTAACTTAGAACAACTGTTGGTGTTGACTTGGGTCTTCCTCTTAAAAAGAAATCTATGAGGAAAACATCTGGAAAATGTTTAATATTAACCAAGGTAGTACATTACAAGGCAACCTAAGCAAGTATTTTTTTTCTTTCTTAACAGTATCTGTCCTTCAGAATGTGATGCAGTGTACACAGATAAGATCTTATAATTATAGCAATGAAGTATAAGCTAACTGATAAACAGTGCTCGGGTATCCTTCCTATTACGAGAATTAACTGGTGGGAAAGCAGCCTGAGCCTTTCTAAACTGAGGCTTTATTGTCTTTCCTAGTGCAAGACTAATCTGCCACGGTTAGCATTTAGTTGTGATGTGACTCAGCCCATGCTACAGCTGTAAATACCCACACATGCGCTTCAAGAATATCAAAGCATTTCATATACACAATCCATGTAACAAAATATTGAGAAATACAAGCACAAGTACTTCAAATACAGTTAAAATAATTACCACTTTATATGACAAATTCAGTGGTCTACCATATAAATATTAGAGGCTGCAAAAGTAAAAATATTTCCTTAAAGATTACAAATAAATTCATTGTTTTGTTATCATCCAGGAAAAGGAAAATTCAATAGCTTTAGTCAGTGCCTGTCAAACCCTCGTGTAAAGAAAACTACCTTCAATCTTGTGAAATATTCCTTTAAACAGAAAAACAGCTCATTTATTATGAATACTACAGTTCGTAAGTTTATTCTCATCCATAAAAGAAATGTAAACTTTGCTCCATGTCTATGCATATCAGACTGGGACATGATGAATCACCTTTCAGAATACAGAAGTAGTATGGAAATAACTGTTTCACTTGAAACCTGATATACAGTATGCTGTATTGTGGTGCAAGGCCATGTACAATTTACTTCTGGCATAATGTTCAGCAAGGATTTCTCTAACCACCACAGTAAGAAATATCTTCTTTCAGATCAAAGGTAGACTTCCCATTGAAAGCAATCAAATATTTCTGCACTAAGTCTCTTATGGGCAGACCACAAAATGTTTCATGGATCAGAATTTCACAAACAACAGCATAGGAACCACTGTGGTTGCTAGTGGTTTGTAGAAATCCAGCTGATTTAATGATGTTACTTCTTTTTTTCTAGTGGCCGAGTTACACTACAAGACACCGGGACACCTGGACACAAACACTTTCCTAAAGCTGATCTGCTACAGAGACAATTACTGTTGCTACAAGAACCTGAAGCAGCTGCAACAGGCAGAAAAATGTTGAAAAAGCAGCATGCAAAACTCATCAAGTAGGGTCTGGTTCATCCATATGAAAGGCCATTAGCAAACGTGGTAACTTTTCTTCTTCTAAGAGGAAGCCTTGAGAGGTGGAAGACATGGCAGGGCAGGACAGGAGAAGACCAGTCATTGTGGTCAAACTGTTCTGCTGCTTTGTAAAAAGACAGAATTTGCCCCAGGTGCACAACTGCATTTCCTAAGATTTTATGACACCACTGAGTGTGTATTTCCCTAATCATATTTAAAAATCATGCCCATGTTCTCTGTTCAGAAGGTTAGAGTTGAATGTTCTTTCAATGAACAGGAATTTCAGTGGATGTTTGTAGAGCAAACAAAAGGTGATGACAGAGTCTTCATTTGAGAAATAGCTGCTATAGGAAAAGATATTAAAGAGAAATTAACTGACCCCTCCCAGTAACAGTTTGGAGAAAGAGGTGAGCTGAGGAATGCAGCCTCCTCCTGTTCATACTCTCGCGCCGCAGGAGGAAAGGGCAGGGGGAAGGGGAACCCGCGCAGACTCAGATTGCACACGCGCTCCCAGAAGCATTGCTGAGACAGAAAGGGTGGTTCTAGCCCCCTCCCTCCCCACTCCAGGTACTCACGTGCTCACGTATTGGTTCAGGCTTTGACCTTGGAATTCCACTACAATGTTTTTCAAAAGCATTTCAAAAGATATCAACCTATATGTACAACTAAACCAGAAAGTTAAAAAGATATATGGAAAATCCCCTCTAGGCTTTGTATCTATGCCTGATTTCTTCTTTCTGTGTAATTTTGTATGCAAATTTTCCGCTGGTGGTATTTTACAGAGTCATTGGAAAAGACTGAAGAACAGAACTAACAATATTAGAACTGTTTCTTATTTTCCCTCCTCTTCTCACTCTCCATTTTCAGTCTGATTTCTACTTCTGTTACTTTTAGTAAATCTGTGTCACTTTAACTTTGATCAAAGCTTATACTGATATAACACTGATAACGAAGATCATATGGGTTAAAAGATGTATATTACTTATAGAAACATAGAACATGCCTCACTCCTTAGGAAATCAGTTAAATTCTATAAAACTTAGTGTTCGTTAGAAGTAACACACAGATAAGAGTGTATGTGATGGTTATAATTCTCTCTTTACACCTTCATTCTCTAGGCTCTTCAAGAAGGGGCCAAAATTTGGACTTAATAGAACTTTCATCTGATGATAGTCTTGTGCTGAATTCCTTTACCAGCAAGCTCTTCAAATATCATTAAATTCCATACTTGTGAATAGAACTAGTAATGTTAGTGGCTAGAAGTTCAGGGCCCAAAGTCATAAAATCATTTGACAATCAAGAGATATCAATTAAAGAAGTTACAGAGGGTTCTCCCCAGTGTGCTGGGTTCGTCTTGATGTGTCTTTTGTTAATATTCATGAAAAAGCTTCTGCATTGTGCTGAGCTGAATATTTTGTACAGTACTCTCCTAAACACAGATGTGGATATGACAGGCACAAAAGAGTACTGCCACCCCAGATGCTAAAGAAAAAAAGTGGGGTTTTTTTGCTCATGACTGAAAGCCTTTATCTCTCTTTCAATAGAAATTGCATATTAAGCTTTCAAATAGGCTCCATCAATACTTCAATTTAATTAGTATATTAAATTGTCTATCTCAGAAAGTCATATATTTCCCATAGAAGAGGATAATTACATTTTTTAAATGTACTTCTCTGCTGGATTTATTTCCTTTTAACTAGGAAAAATAATCCAATCTCAACTGCATAATTTATTCCACGAGAGCATGGGAAAATATGTTCACTGAACCACAACGAAAGTTAATGTATTAATGCATCAATCCAAGACTCAGATGAGAGATTTTTTAGACAAGAGGCGTGGAAGCTGCATGTGACCAGAGTAGCCTTGCGAGTTCTGTGGATGCTGACCTCATCTGCCTAATACTTCTGATACTGATATTCCTCAGGAATAGCAAAAATATAGAAAACAAAATAGACTGTCTTTTGTGCATTGATGCATACCTGTACATCACTAAGGAAGCTGTTATTGATAGCAATCCTTCCACACTCTGTAGGCACAGAATCTCCATAGTGATGGACAAAAATATCCTTGTATGCTCCTGCTGTATTGTTCTGCTGAATATAGGATCCTATACTGAGCTGTCACTCTTAATGTTGACAAAATTCCCTGGGTAAAAGCCCATGTTCATAATGCAAACAGCAGTTTAATGGAAACTGACAGTTCAACAGAAATGTGGGAGATTGGTTATTTTTGTTTATCAGCCTTTTCCAAAATGATGCTATTTAAAAATATATATATTCTGACTTGAACAATAGATGCTGCTCCATCCAGTCTAGTTCACTAACAAGAGATAGAGATATTGACTTTTTCACTCCGGTGTCTCAAATGCTAACTTCTTCTAGGAGTAATAGTGTAATTAAGTCCATGAGTAATAGGATAAATAAGAATGAATACATTTTTCTTCCCATGTTTTTTTTAAGTCCAAAACTAGAATGTAGCTAGGGGTTGGTACTGGGTCCAGTCTTGTTCAACATCTTTATCAGGGACCTGGATGAAGGGATAGAGTTCACCCTCAGCAAGTTTGCTGATTTTACAAAGCTGGGAGGAGTGGCCGACACACCAGAAGGCTGTGCTGCCATTCAACAAGATCTGGACAGACCGGGGAGTTGAGAAAAGAGGAACCTGATGAGGTTCAACACGGGCAAGCGTGGTGTCCTACACTTGGGGAGGAGTACAGGTTAGGGGTTGACCTGCTGGAGATGAGCTCTGCAGGGAAGGACCTGGGTATCCTGGTGGACAGCAGGTTGGCCATGAGCCAGCAGTGTGCCCTGGTGGCCATGAAGGCCAATGGTATTCTGGAGTGAAATAAAATTAATATGGCCAGCAGGGCAAGCGAGGTGATCCTCCCCCTCTGCTCAGAATTTGTGAGGCCACTTCAGGAGTACTGTGGCCAGTTCTGGGCTCCCCAGTTCAGGAAAGACAGGGAACTTCTACAGAGAGTCCAGCAGCGGGCCACATAGATGAAGCCTGGAGCATCTCCCTTATGAGGGTAGGCTGAGAAACCTGCGATTCTTCGGCCTGGAGAAGGGGGGATCTTATCAACTCTCATGACTATCTAATGGACAGGAGTCAAGTGAATGGGGCCAGGGTATTTTCAGTGGTGCTCAGCAACAGGACAAGGGGCAACAGGCACAAACTGCAACAAAAGAAGTTCCAGTCTATTTTCCAATAGCATCAACTGAAAAAAAGCTCAGATCTGAGACAGTAAGATGTGGCCGTTCTGCATATGAACAAAGACAATTTTTTTGTGCTCAAATTCATCAGAGACCAACAGCAAAAAATCATTCTGATATGAAAGTTCTGACACTTCAACCGATCCCTGACTCCTATGCTTTGTAATAGAACAGCTAATATTCAGTATAATTTAAAGCAGCCATTAAACTCTGTATGTTGACTTTCAGGAAGCAACAGTGTTTTGTATTCTGTAAGTTATCACTGCTCTGTAATATAAAAATTTACCCTCATCAAGGAATTACTTGCCTATGGCTAAGGATATAGTAGAAGGAGTGAAAAATTATAGATTTGGAAATCTGATGGCCTCGCATATGGAACGGTTCTCATCCAGTTTATTGCACCCTGCATACCTGTATCTATCCTCACCAGCTTAGATAATAATTTTAGAAAGTGCAGAATCTTTTTATTTTTAAAATGTCATTCTATACATCTGCATTTGTACATAAATGTACAATGAATGTACATTTGTACATGTACAATGTAAAATGAATCTTCTTGATTTAATGGTGTGATGCTAGATTACATCTTAAAAAAAAAAAAAAAAAAAAAAAAAAGAAATCATTGCCAGGGTCAAGCTGCAATTACTATCTGCAGCCATTCAGAACATTGAGCCATCACCTCCAGAACCTCTGCAGTGATTTCTTCCCTGTGAAGCTTACTAAATTAAGGATTTTTCTTAGAAAATGGAGCAGGTAAAGATTATTTCTTTTCTTTTCTCCCTGGTTCTGAAACGTTGTATTTTATTTGGATATGTGCTGGAAAGATCTATTAACAATTTTTCTGAATAAAAAGTCAGACCTAAGGAGATCAGGACAAACCAGGGTCATAAATTCAATTTCATTAATACTTTCTTCTTTGGGCCTTACTTTTTTCTGTTTTAAAATTGGATTTTAAGGTATGTATCTTTGTAGACGCATGCATGTGCTTTGGAATAGCGTGCTTGCTGGGGTGAAGTATATATGTAGTTTAAACTCAGCTATGTTTCAACCTTATTTACCTTACTTTTCTTGCTAATATCAATAAATTTTGCTCATATTGTCATACTCTACTACTTTATTTTCTCTTCCTGAGCATTACAGAGATGTTTTTACTGTGTGAAGAATATTATCTCTATTGGTTACCTCATTCCAGCACATCACTGTACTCACTGATACACTACGGCCCAATTTTTCCCCACAAAATTACAGAAAGTTGATCAGCTAGTTCTACCATTCACTCTTCACATTCCTATTTTAAACTGTTGAAACTTCTTAAAAAGTTTTTTTTTTTTTTCCCTGAAGAAAGTCCTGAGCCCATCAAGATAAGAAAAGGATGAAGAAGAAAATAGTTATGAAATCTCTCCTATCTTCGAAAAACTAGCATGCAGCCTTCTCTGTGCTCTAAGCCTTGTCTTAGAGTAGTGCCTGCACTGCAGGTACTGTGTATTTGCTGTGTATTTTGAAAACAATCATACTGCAGAACTGTTTAGCCTCTGCAAATGATGAAATATTCTGTCATCAGAATCCAAGATCACTCAAGGAACTTAGAATTATTGTCTGAGTTTAGTGAAAAGGAGACAGAGAAATGTATGCTGTCTGTATACTGATACAGCTTAGATCAGTAGTCACCTCCGTACGTCTCATATAATTACAGACAGAGTAGTTAAGGTAATGTAACATGTAGGTCAGTAGAGCAATCATTGTGGCTGATTATCAATGGATACATTAGAACGTTTTGGTTTTTTTTCAGATTCTGTCCTTTATTTTCTTCGTACTGGAGTTTCTCCCCATTGCCTTTGTGAGCAGCATTTTGGAGAGTGAATGTTAAGGCATGGCAAAGACATATTGTTGCTGCTGATCACCTTGCAGCAAGTGGCAGCAAGTGCTGTGGTATTTGATGTAACTTAGTGGAAATCTTCGTGGAACGGCTCACGCGTCTGAGATTTGAAACTCATAGGCAAAAGCTATCAAATGACACTGCTTTCTTGAAACTGTCCACATTTTTTTATTCTTACCTATATTTGTATCTGTTGCCGTGTACTTCTGGCTTTTCAGAACTTGTTTTTTTCTCTCTTCCTTATTCTGATGCTAGTCATTATATTAAGTCAATTTCAGATTTCTTTCTTTTGTTGTCTTATCATAATTAACTATTCAAAAATGAGAGTGTAAGTGTTGCTTTGTGCTGATTTTATACAAAGAATCTACTCATAGGCTGATTCCATTGGAAAGGTCTCTAGAACAAAAGGAGTCTCATGATCATTATAGGAAAATGTGCACTGCAAAGAACTAATTCTTTTGATGAATACAACTGTGAGTCAAAGGGAAAATGACACAGTTTCATGCCTAACATAAAAAGGAATGTTTCTGTAGAGATATGGAACATATTAAAAATGATTTTAGGAAATTTCAGTATTAAGGTAAGAATCATATTTGACAAAAAATATTTTGTTTTGAAGAAAATGAAAGCTCAATGTACTTCATGTGTCAAATTCAGTTGATTATACACTTTTATCTGTAGTTAGTCTTGATGTAATTAGTATGTGCTTGTCTGAAGCCCTCTTTCAGTGCTCAGCTGCATGATGCTCCGGGCTTTAGAAAGAATATTAGAATATATTTCTGTCATTGTCATTTCCCAGGAACTGCTCTGCTGCTGCATTAGAGGGAGGCAGTTTCTTTGTTAGCTCTCTCTTACGTACTCTAAAATTAAACTACGCAGTTCAACTGGAGGGTGGGAGCTTTACTGATAAATTAGAAAGCCAACTCCAGTCAGTTCCTTGCAATACGACAAGCCTATTCAAACGTTTCCAGCATTCCGTAACAACTCTTGAGAGCTGGATTCTGTTGATGATATTACCTTTGCTTTATAAGTAACCCATTCATTCTAACTCCATGTGAATCAGAGAGGATTCAAAGTAAAATAATTAGGGAATTGAGGAGTAGGCACAGACAACAGGAAACCCTACCTTGTTTGCAGTGGGTCAGTAGGAGTTTTGTCATGATATGTAATTACAGCAAGATAAAACTTTATCTGTAGATAATCAGTTTGCAAAACTGATTTCTGGAATAAGGTTCCTCTAATTCCTCATCACAGTTTGCTACAAAATCAGGAATGGATCCAGATGCTTTCAAAACCATCCACAAGAGAAACTTCAGGATTTTGCTAGTGCATGTTTTAACAAGTGAATTTATCTCTACAAAACTGAGATATTGTGTGTATATTCCTATACACCAACTTCATATTGGATCACAACATACATATATTTGTAATATCATAGCATCCGAATGTATGAAAAATGAGTGGAACCCATTGTACCTGGCACAATTCAAACAAACTCTCCTTGGCGAAGAGTGAAGGAGTAATTTTTATAATGATGTAATCATGCAACTTTATCTAATTTAGAAGGTCAGAGACTAAAATACAGAATGAGAACTACTGTTGTGCACAAGAATAATACCTGATCTAATTTTCAGTAATGCTAAGACAGCAGATAAAATGAGCACCTCAGACATGACTGCCAGCTTCTGCAAAGGCTTTTTTTCTTACATCAGTTTAACAGCTGAATGAAACTGATTTTCAGAGACTGTATGCATACAGCGCTCCATACAGCAAATGTTTTTCAAAAATGAGCAGTTTAGAAATAAATATTGGTTCTGCATAATAGCTGACTTACTGAATCACCAAAAGGCTGCTAAATAGTGAAGAACACAGTCTGCAATAACTGCATTGTTTCAGCACAAGTTTTCCACCAAAATTTGACATACTGATATATTCCTAGCTATAAGAAATACATTAGATAGATCTATTCTTTATATGTTGACCGTCATCTAAACAGATACCAAAGCATTTGCTACACTTGAATTCCTGTACCTACAATAATCAATTCACTTATGTGAAACAAGCTAAAATTTACTGCAGCACAAATGTACTTTATGGCATTTGATCTCTGCAACCCTAATTCCTTGAGTTCTGTGCTCTCTGTGGGTTCACTCTGCAGCTCCCTTCCTGCCTGCCTGCCTAAGCTCCCTTCTCACGGAAATCAAAGCACAATAGAAAAGAATGCATTTGCAGAGCTCATCCAAGAGAAAGTCAGGGTGTCACCGGGGCACACACCTGGAACTAGGAGATGAAAAATGAATTTGGATTACACAGCATAGGCATAGGCAATGTTTAGTACAAGACATGACAAAGATTTCATAACAAGTCACTTGGGACAGGAAGGATTCCCTAACAATTTAAATTAGAGGAGGATGCAAAGAGTTTGCAATTACCCAAGCTGGAACTTGTATTTTAAGTTGAGAGCTTTCTAAATATGACTTCAGAAGTAAAAGAAACTTATCCTCTGGCCAGGTGTCATTGCTGCTCTGCCTAAAAGCAGGTACTAATACTTGATCAGCACAAACCATCAATCTTCTGACTTAAGAATTTTGTGCAAGAAAGCAAATCTGACTGGCAGGAAGATGTTTCCTCAGGAAGATATTTCCCCAGGAAGTCTGACTACCTGTCATTTCCAGCGAAGAAGACTGAGAATGCTATTTATCTGTCACTGCAGTTAGAGCCATCATAGTATTTCTTTGACTCTTCATGGTAAATTGTAAGCTTCACAAAATTGTATTTGTATGCAACCTGTGCAACCTACAGACATATTGTCACAGGCCACCTAGTAAATCTAGACAGTCCTTCAGGAAAGAGTATCTTACCAAGAAAACCAGCAATAGCAACAAAAATATTTTTGATCCTTGGAAACTGTGTGACCCAGGACAGCTTGCATGCATGTATACATAATCTAAGAAGAAATGTGGAACCACCTGTATTTTCATTTATTCAGTAAAACAAAACCTTTCTTCAAGACAGACTTGAAATTTTCTTTGCAAATAAACATTCTTTGGTGAAAATGTATGCTTTACTCCTGATACTCAGATCTCACTGACCAAAGCTGTGTAAAAGTAAGAATATGACATGTACTCTTTGAAAAGGAAAAAATAAGTGGGTGTCTTTCAGAGAAAAGGGAGAAGAAAAAAACATTTTAATACTGGTGCCCTTCTGAAATTCAGTGTATGTCCAAATAGCAAGACCAACGTTCCTGAGGAGGGTATTTATGAGCCTTAAGGATAAGTAATATCCGAGATGATTTAACAGTGTCCAGAAAAGGATAAATTGAGTTAGATGCGGATAAATCTTTGAAAACTCTTCTGAATTTGATATAATTTCAATAAAAGGTTCAGAAGATCCCTTCAGGAGCACCATGAATAGTATGTTTTCCACAGTTTTCAACTCTCTATAGCAAGAACAAGTGAAGCAATACAGGAATACTGACCAGGTGGAAGTTAAAGCCCAAACCCACACTTAATTTAAGTTTGGATGTATTTTAGATAGTGCAAAATCAAATTAACTCTCCAGTTTGCAGCACATCTTTTGGCACTTATATTGATTTTAGAAGGTTCTTCAAAAGATATATTGTATGATACAATTTTTTTTTAAGGTTTTCATGTGCTCATCCACCTCCAAGAATCATTCTTATTCTGCAAAGCCTAATTTGACCACAAGTGCCACGGATCAAGTGACTGTCACTTTTCTGTGTCATGTGTACCTCCCTTGCACAGGAATGGAAAGCTATTGTGCTCCTCTCATCAGTCTCCAGTATTTGTCATTGAATGACAACACTGAATATGTATCATTTAAGGGGTGGAGTTTAAATTACAATAACAAACTAGAAATGTGATTAAAAAAATAAAGTTACAAAGGAAAATGTTACACTTAAGGAGCAAGTGAGTTAGCTTGTGCCTTCAGTGAAGACACAAGAGCGTGTCTGTATTACTCCTGGGTTTAGTAATCCACAGAGTAGAGGTGAACTGAGCCAGGGAGCCAATGAAGAATCTGGTTGACCAGCGTGGATTCAAAAGCTGAAAACCAAAATGTGCACTGTAGTGTATTGACATTAATATTATTTTCAGATAAATAATGAATGACTGACTGAAGGGTACAGCTTCGGTATCGTTTGGGCTACAGCAAATTTTGCACGGACCACATAAGGAAGAGCAGTGCCAACAGCTGAAGGAAGGCAGTGCTTCCTCTCTGCTCAGCACTGGTCAAACAGATTTGAAGCACTGGATCCGTGGCAGAAGTGCCTTCCAACCTTAGTTTGCAGTTCTGTGGTCTGCCAGCTCCTCCAGTGCCACAGTGCTGTTATCTGAAGCCAACCAGGCTAAGCCATAGTTGTTCATCTCCACAGCTCTGGGCTTCAGCTTTCTGTACTTTCTCTCAGTTGGTATCAGAAATTTCAGTTGCCATGGAGGGGATGATAAATTTGGGAGATGCTTCTTCTAAGATGTAATTTTAAGAGCTTGGTTTAAATACAGCAGATAACAGTAAATGGCAGTTTAGGAGTGTTAATTATGCTCTGAATGATGATGCCCATCTATTTGATTCTACTTACATTCTAGCACCATTACAGCTAATGTTTACATTTTAATGTTCAGAAAGTGACCCTTAATTTAAAAAAGGAATTGAAGAAAATGCAGCCATTTTGAAGTGTATCACAGAAAAGTTTCTTTATGGAAAGAGTTTTTTTGTTTTGTTTTGTTTTTGTTTTGTTTGTTTTTCTATTCCTAAGATCTTACAGAATAAATTTATCAAACCTAATTTTGTTTAAAGAACTAACTTTTCAATGACTAAAGGAAAAAACATAATGTCCTAGATTAATATTTCAATTAATATAATTTGAAATACAATTTCCTTCTTCCAAATCCTCACTGCAAAGATCTAATTCATCAGTCTTTTCTTTGTCTCATGTAATGCAAGTTTGCAAGTCATTACTGGTGTACACACAGTGAGTGGTGCAACAGGGGCAAACAGCAGCATTTCAAGGGCACTAGAAGACCTACAGGTGCTTGTCTCACATCCAAACCCACCTTTATTACACCAGGCACAACAGGTTTACTCTGCAGTGGTCGTCATCTCTAAATTTGCATTGCACTGAATCTCTTAATCCCTTTTGGTACTGGAACTTGGTAATGGAAATCATATGTATCAGCTGCTTACAGCAAATGCTGGTTCCCCGGGACCAGGAAGCTGATACTGAGCAGGAGGACATTTGCAAATGAGCGCAAACATTGGCATGACCTTACCTTGCCATGAGACTACCCTTTGTTTCTAGAGGCGAGAAACACTATCAATGCACTATTTATTAACTCAGTAATTTTATCAGGTACAGTATTTCCCAGTGTAGTAAGCATTCAACTAAGCTTCATGTTGCTTGTTGATAACTGCAGAAATAGCAAGAAAATGGGCTTTGGCAGATTATTTTCTGCTGACTGACTAACTGGTTGTTGAAGGAATTCATCAGTTGCTTTATTGCAGCTGTCAGGTCTGTCCTCCGTCAACGCAGCAGGGAGGGAAGAACAGCGTGAAGCAGACATAGTTATGAAACCATTTTTCAGATCTGATAGCCAAGAAGGCAAAAAATCATCCACACCTTGAGATTTGGTACCTCTCTCATGTACAGGCGATGTGCTCAAAACCAAGAGATATGCCAGCTTTGTTTTAGTTGATTTCAGCTCCGTGTTCAACACAAGCTTGTTAAGGTACAAGAGATGATTCCCTTTGGTTTTCTGTGGGTATGGAGCTCACAAAAACCCATCCTTCAGCTCACCATGGCTGTTTTTCTTGGTGAACTCTTCCGTTTGCTCCCATGTGACTTTGTAGAGCATTAATCCTGCTGGAAGGCTGGTCAGTGATAACTGTCCCAGCCCAACATGATTAATATTTCCAACCAGGGCTTCTAGGGCTCCATTGGTGATTTCAAAATTGTGAAGCCGTGTTTCACTGCTGACAAGAGTAAGACTATGATTTCAGACCTGGGTAGCTCTATAAAAAGTATATGATGAATTTGTGTTCTAAATCAAGCTTGACTTGGCATGCCACTATTCTGAAATCATTTTAATTATTCTTTTCTCTGCTTAGTTTTATTGGGAAAGGTACTGTTTCCCTTCCTCATCGCTTAACTTTTTGTTACAATCCTCACACATCAAAGCTATAATGAAAATGTGTATATTGTATACATAAAGATACAGGCTATTGCCAGCAACAAGTAATTCTAAGCTCTGCCAGCCAACTGTGAACGAAACGAAGATGGTAGCACCCGATTGTCACACCGGAGAGCGTTCAGAAAGACACTCGAAAAAAGATCTCCAATAGTCGCAGCTTCCCGCCACCTCCTACTCCGGTACAACCCGCGGCCAGGGGCTCCGCGCAGCCAGACATTTCTCCCCTCGCCCAGCCCTGCGTGCGGGGCCGCGCAGTGCCGCGCCGCCGCGAAGGGGAGAGGCTCCTGGCGCTGCGGCCGCACGCCTCCCCTCGGACCACCACCGCCCCCGACGCGGCTCGGGGCCGCCCGGGCCGCCCTGATTGGGCCCGCGGGGAGGCCCCTCCCGCAGGGCCTCCACCCCCCCGCCCGGGCCGGCCTCGCGCCGCGCTGCGCCCGCTCCCCAAATACGTCTTGGCGGCGCCGGGGAGCGCAGCGGAGCCGTGCCCAGAGACCTCCGCGGGGCCGCGCGCAGCCCTCGCGCCATGGTGAGCTAGCGGCGGCTCGGCGGGGTCGGGGCGCGACGCGCGGCGCGGCGCGGACCCTGGACAGCGCTGGGACGGGGCGTTGCGGAACGCGGGCCGGGAGCAGCTGGGCCGGGGGGCTCCGACGGGCGGCGGGAGCCGATCGCCAGTAGCGGGGGGCGCGGGGATCCCCCCAGCCAGAGCCCCTCAGCCAGAGCCCCTCAGCCAAACGTGAGCTGGAGCGCAGTATGGTGCGGTTCGTCCCTGGGAGCGATCGGAGAGGCGGCGCGGGGCTCGAGCCACCCGGGGGCCTTTGTGCATTGTGCGGGTTTCTAAGAATTCGCTAGCTGATAGTGCCCGCCGAGCTAATTGCAGCCATTCGGACTGGCTGTACTGCTTCACAATTAGGCAAGCTCTCTTATCTCGTTTGCAGCGCGATTCACATTGTCGCACTTCATGAATTTGACACGAGCCTGACATTTAATCACGTACTTTAACCCTAACAGTAACTTCGCTTTTGCATTTATTTCAGTGCTTTCTTTTTATTGTATTCCTCACGGTTGGCAGTTCACTTTTTGCAGTCGATTTCCGTAGCTTAAGTATTTTTCCTACTTTTTCGAGGCTTGTAATTGCTATTGGGAGTGGCTAGAGCTAGCTGTTTCTGTGGTTCAGGCTCAGTGAACATGACTAGCTCAGGGTCAGTAGTCTCTTTATAAAATCATCTATTAACATTTGTGATGCTTGAGAAGTTTTTCTCTCAAATGTAAAGGAGTACCTTTATCTATCATTTGTACTTTCTCATGCTTCATCCAATGCTACTCCAACAATGGGTTTATTTTTCAGAGCTAGTTGCTTCTGCTGTGTACATACTGAGGTGGCTTAAATATGTACAAAAGATGAGTGGACAGAAAAAAAAAAAAGTCCTATGTGAAGATGTGGTATTGATATTGCTGTATTGGTGTGAAATGAACTGATTTGGAATGCTGTATTGAGCTCATTCACTTCCACTGGAGTATAGATTACAATGTGCTATGTAGAAGTTGGTCTAAAGAGATGTGGTGAAACTTTTGATTGTTGAAATATTAGTAGGGAAAGAGCCATTTTTGTTCACTCAGATTTACAATTGTAAAGTCTCCGTCAACAGTTGTAACGGAGCAATTATTCATTAGTGTAAATTGCAACAAAACAAGTGCAAGTGTTCAATTATCCTCCTGTTAGTAGAAGACAGTGTGTTACTTATTTGGAAATGGCATAATCTTTCAGATTTTCCTAAGGCAGAATTCCCAATGAAGCCACTCCCTTTTCATGTAGTTAAGATAACTTGTTTCCAAATTGCAGAAAGTAGGCACAAGGTAATGTATATTTTAAATCACATGAATAGGTCCACTCCTTTCTAGCATTAGGAGCAAAAGGTGGTGACAGCCCATACTAGAAAGAGATTCCAGTAGCAGAGTGTTTTACATAGTTAATCAGAAAATTTAGGCAATTGAAGCAACCAGGGAACATGTGAAAATATGTTACAAATGCATGCATGGGATGTTCTCTTCACTGTGAAGTTTCTTGCTTGGATTGTGTTGCTCTCTCACTACATCTGAATGTACACTCATAGCTGTGATGAGTACTCTTTTGCTTTGCCAATAGCAAGAACCTTAAATGAACTAGATGATTGTAAGGGAGCATGAGAAATACTATAATGATGATATAAGAGATTTCACACTGCACATTCTCAGAAGAGAAGAGCAATTGCTGATATCATGCTGATCCAAATTATCCAGGAAAAGTAAGAAAAGAGAAAGGAAGCCATATCTTGAGATCTCTTGTTTTTGTTTGTTTTGTGGAATTATGTAGCCTACAGCTCTTATGACTCATGGCAGTGCAAGATTATGAGGCAAACACTGCAGGAGAAACTTAATTTAGTTCTATAGTGTTATTTTTAATCCTCTTTTTTGCCATAATCAACAAAATGGTTCACCGTCCCTTGTCCCATTGGTTCAGTTTCCTGTCTGAATGTCCAGTAGATAGAGAACTATGAAAAGAAAAGAAAAATGAGAAGTCAAGGCTGGTATTCATGTTGTGTCCATAAAAGCAAGTAGTAAAGTCATATGTTTTTGTCTTATTCTGGTGAATGTTTATTTAAAAATATGTCTATAACCACTCTATGACACTCCATTTCAGAACAGATTCCCTAGTGAAATCAAAACATAAATAAGAGTTTATCAAAAAATGCTCAGAACAACAGCAATGATCAAAACCTGGCTATGTCATATAATAAAAGGTTATGTCACAGCCACTGCGAAGATGAATGCTGTCTGAAATTCTAAACTAACGTCGAGAAGCAAAGGAAGCAGTCCAGGAAATCAAGGTAGATTCTGTAGAAAATGAAGCTATTTTTCCTTTTAATTGAAATGAGCCGTTACACCAAAATATGTTGTAAATTATGTTAAAAATAAAAATAAAAAAGAATATCAAGCACTGCAGTTACCAGATGTAATATTCAAAGTTATAAGCAAGGAAATATGTCTTACAAGGTACTTGGCCACTTTTTCTATCTACTCTGTAGACAACCAGGTTTGCATTTTTTGTATAAACTTATTTAGTGAAGAAAACTTCTGTATAGTTTTTAAAAAAGGTTTTAAAATAGTTATCAGACACTACAGAATATACTATAAGGACTTTTTTTTTAAATAATGATATCTAGAAATCATTGTTTCACCTTGTCTATTTTATTAGTAACTGGAAATTAAGCTATTTGGAGCCTGCATTGGAGTTTCTTCACTGGAGTTCCTTGTGCGCTCTGTGCTATTTCCTTTTTTAATGTCTTCATGTGTTTATTAAAATTTGCTGCATTTATTTAGATGCCTAGCATTTCAATTAAGTTGTTTAGCACTTGAAGTTTAAATTGAGTCAAATCTGACATTTGACATTACTTTGAATGTTACTTTCATCAAGTTTTGAGCATCTGAGCTGTATATATACTATGTATTCAGTGAGTCTTCCATGACTAGTTGTACCAGTTGGTAGAGAATAAAGTTTATCTTATCAGTGTTCAGGTGTAAGTCTTTGTACAAGAAAAAAACACTATTCAGGACAGAGTATTAATATGTGTTTCACTTTAAAATGTCAGTAGGATTTATGCACATGCATAAATGGGATAAGGCTAGGGTTTAAACAACTGTTGTTTCTTTTTTGTTTGGTTGGTCATTTTTTTATTGTGTTGGTTTTTTTGGTAGAGACAGCAGGTTTTTTATTACGTTTCTGCTTATTGATCTCTGAATCAATTGAAAAGACCATATTAATATCTTTAAGGAATCTTATAACTTGTAACAAAATATCGATCGCTGTTCATTTGGTAGCATCCTGTTTTTCCAATTCTTAGGTTGTCCTAGTCAGGTGATGCCAGTGCTCGATCAGTAATAGTGTTTCCTAGTCAATTTAGTTCATTTATGCCCTATAGTTCATAGAGTATCCTTATTTATTTTTGTAGATATGGAGTTCGGAGCAATCTGACTTCTACTCTTATTTTATTTCTTTATTAAGTTGTTTTTATTTATTCATTTGTTGAGGAGGGCAGATTCCATTGCTGTCAGTTGTTCTGCTGCTTCATTACCTAATTCGGAGCAAAGATGTTCTCTAGGAATTAATTTTACTTCACTATAAAGAGGCCGTGTCCTCTTCACCGCTGCAGACCCCAAATAAATTTGAGGTGTAGAGCTTCCACACGTTTTCAATCTTTGAGATAACTTCACTTTATGAGAGTGTAGTTTTTTGGGAAACTCACACTTATTTTTCATTTATATTTCTTATGACATGGTAGTTTGGTTAAATGGAATCAATGCCTCTGCTAAGATTACAGCTTTCATGTTTAAGTGCAGAGTAGCCTAGCACTCTTGTTTTATTGAAATGCCCCCTTCATACTTCAGAGTCTCAGGGCTACTTTTAGGAACTCTCCCTGCTTCTTGAACCTGGCAGCATTATCATTATTCTTGATTTCACAATTCTTGATTTACAGACATTATTCTTGATTTCATTGCTCTAACTCTTTTAATTAGTTCCTTTGTGTTTCTTAAAGCTAATCCACAGATTGATTCTCTTCTTGCATATTCATTCCAGAAGTAGCTGTTCCAAGAGAATGGTGCCCTGCTAGTAAAAGTATTCAGACAAATGCAAATCAGCACCAGTAGGCTGTTTTCCCACAGGCAACATGCTGAACCTAGCTGATAAGCAAGCAGTAACCTTACATATTATGTCTGAGAGGGCATTTCTTCCACCATCCCCCCCTTTGACTGTGCCTCTTACTGTGTAGAGAATACTGTACTCTCCCTGATTGAGTGCCAGATATTTTTTCTCTGCCTTTAGGCAAGGGAAAAAATACCTGAAGGACCGCACCACAGCATGTGGCTGTGGGGCACAGGGCAGCCTGAAGCTGTCTCTTGTGACTGTTTGCCTGTGACTTGCACTTTATGCATGGCTATGCCCATTGATTGTTTCAGCTAAGTCCATATAGAAAATAGGTCAGCCATGCAGCGGCTCAGGAATAGAGCTTTAATTGTGTGGATTATAATATAGAAAGCAGGGTGTGTGCATTATCATGGAAGAGGCTGGAGGCAGTTCCAAAGATTTTATCAAGCATTGTGGAATCTAGCCCTTACACAGCTATTTGTATTATAGAGTTACAGGGAATATTCCATGCAAGTCATCCAACTGTTTCAGTGTGAGTAAAAAATTCTTACGGTAAGGCAGTGTGTTAAAATCTTTTTTTTCCCCCACAAATGGGAATTGAAACAAACATACGCTTATGAAGTGAACCTCTTCCTTAGCCCCATTCTAAGATATTCAGACTGAAAATAAATCAGTCTTTTGGAGAAACAATATTCTGTGGGGATCCTGCTGATGGTTTTAGTGCAGTTTAATTCTAGAATGTCACAGATTCCAGAGGGTGCAGTAAAAGATGGATCCCGTGGTGCCACACACAGTGGTTGCTGCTGAACTCTCCACTTTTAATCAGCGATAGGACAGTTTTTGAGATCCTGGAAACAGGTTTTTTTTTGTGGTATATTAAACAGGAATACATTGTGTAGAGGAAACAGCCTTTCTAATTCTGTTTGAGGTAAACATGTTTAATTTCATTTTAACCTTGCATTTCACTTGGTGCTTGGTACAGATGGAAACTGACAAAAGCTGTTCAAGGAGAGTGGATTTCTCTCTTCTGCAAATGCAGAAACCCTTCACACATGAGAGAGCATAGTAAAGGCACTGGCAGAACACCTCAGCAAGATTTCCAGTTTGTTACTTGGAAAAATTGAGATTTTGCATTTCCTCACAATTATTATACATTTTGAAAACAGAGGACGATATACCCAGTAGCTGTCTTGTTAGCAGGGAGGGGTATCTGCTAAAAGCTGTGACTCTGTAGTCTTGGCTGCAGGCACTCTGGAGCCTAAAATACTCATTGCAGTTGTTGTTTTAAATAGAACTGCTAAAAATGGCAAAATTTCCATGTCTTTAGAGAAAGCATGCATCAACCTAACTTTTAATTTAACTTTTTTTTTTTCTTTTTGCCTAAATTGTCTTCATAGTTTTCCATTTGCACAGACAAGTTGTGAGTGCAAAACCACTGGCCTCTTGTTGAGAAAAATGCTCTGTTAATCAAAAAACTGTTCAAATTTTGGTGAAAGTAGCCATTAGTCCACAGAATTCACAAAGCACATTGAAAGGTACGATTTTAAGATTTCCATATGGGGTAGAATGGTATGAAGGGAAGGATAGTTTTGGGGCTTAAGAAACTTAGCAAGGCTTTTAGACAGTGTGGTGCCAAATGTTTTTTTATCAAAAAATCATGACAGGAATGATCACAATTAATTTCAGATTGAATGAACTTCTAGTGAAGGAAACTTTTGCAACTCTGTTGAAGAGAGACGGATTCACTCCTTAGTCCAATTGCAGTTTTTCTTTTGTGATCACTGGCATATCTCATTGCCTCCCTTTTAAAAGAGCCATAGTAACACTTTGTATCCCATTTTTTCTGTCTTTGCTATTCAGAAGGCAAGCTCTTCAAGCCAAATAATAATCTTTTACTATATATTTGTTTATGTCCGTGATCATAATTTGGGCCTTTTGGAAAGTTAAACAAATAATACACCTAGCAACGGTGATAGAGAAAAAGCAGTAACTCCAGCAGAATGTAAGATTACATTGGCACGATTTCTCTGCTAAGCATTCTGTCCAAGGATAAACTCATCAGACAGAAGGTTAAATAACAATATTTCAGTTAAAGCAAAGGCTCCATAGGAATTTTCATGTGTTGACCACGTATCAGTCTCACTAACTGAATGGTGGCTTTCTTGATTGCTGAAGTATCATTCAGTAGTTCCTTTCTCAGACAAAAACATTTGATTGTGTGGTGGAAATGAAATACCGTGGAGGAGATGCATCTTTCAGTTGTGAGTTAGGTATGGCTTGCAAAACATTTTAATAAGTTCATGAGACAGAGGCTACATCTATTGCTTGACACTGAAAATCTACAGCTGATCTGAAAATTAGCATCAGCTCAGATGAGCTCTGCACTTATTCTGCATGTCGCGTACTCCGGATCATGAGAGGTGGAACATGATAGTCAAGTAATGTGGAAAAAGTCACTGGCCACATCAGTGATAAATTTTAGAACTAATGGAGTCACAGCTTAGTCAGAATTTGAAATATACCAAGCTTGAGAGAATGGGAGGCATCATGACAAGATACATATTATTCCCTCAGAAGAGTAGAGACTGGCACTAGGAAGTAAGAGTAAAATTTATTTTTTGGCTGTTAATTGATATAGTGTAGGAAATGTGGTTTCATACCTTCTTTCCAGTTTCTCTTTGGAAATAACTTGCGCTTCTAAGCAATTGTAATTTCTAAGCAAAAATATATTTAAATGATGGAAGGGAACTAAATGGTAAAAGTATCTTTTGAAATAGGATTTGAAGCAGCAAAGAGCAAGGATTACTGGATGAATACAGGATTATGATTTATATGCAGTAAAAGCTAGAAAAGAACATCCATCTTGCCCACGCTGTGGACACATTTTAATTAGCAACATATTGGAATAGGGAAAAAATGAGATAAGAAACTGAGAGCAGAAAAACACCTTGCAGGCTTGATGTATTAAAAAAAAAATGCAGTTAGTTTTTATTGCAGTTGCTGCAACATACTGTATTGTAAATGGCTGGTCTATATAACATTGGAATAAATATGCAAGAAAGAATTTTTTATGCTACTATTTTAATGACATATTCTCACTGGTTTCTTTCCCTACTATTACTCTACAACCACGGAAAACACTCATAATCATTAGTCAAATATTAATAAATTAATTCAGAACTTTAAGGCTAAACTTAAATTAGGTAATTGTGCTTTCAACAGAGAGGCTACATTACTTTTCAACGTGCTCCTTTTGTTAGTTTGATATATAATAGACAACGTGGATTTAGATGCTAGTTATAAATAGAGTTGAAAGCTCAGAACAAAGGTTTACAACAAAAATTGCACAGATACTTGGAGATACTGTGGGAACTTCATTCCTTTATTATCACAGGATGCTAGAAAAGTTGGTGCCTTTGTCTCATGAGAAACTGCCAGGTGCAAATATTTAAACCATGTTTTGAATTTTCAGGATCACCTAAGCTGCAAACAGAAATGTCCAACATTTGTAACTTCATGCAAAAGAAGACTGTAAAAAACAATGGAGTATACTTTCTTTTCTCTCCATTTTTAACATCCTGAGAGTACAAACTCTGTAAGATTCATGATATTTCCAGATGCTCCAAAAGACCAAGCGGCTTAAAGATATGTATTTTTTCTTCATGAAGGTGGTACTACCTTTCTTTATCCTTAAACTTACATCTCTCGTTTTATCCTCTGGGAACTCATGCCTGTCACTCCTTTCCTTTGCCCTGACTATGAAGAAGTTCTCTTAGTCTTTTCCTTGTGAAATTTTATATATCCCTAGAAAAAGAGAGAACTGCTTATAGAGCGTAACCTTTTTGTGCATATACACACAGAAATGGAAGCTATTCCTTATCATGGGATTTCTTTGATGAAGAACCCAGTCAACGATAAATTTAACTTTCTAGTCAAAGGAGCATTTCTTTTCAGGATAATAATAATTCAAAATCTGTTTGAGGTAGTTCTCTGAGTACATGTGAACCTTCCAGGACAAGACCTTGCTTTTGGTTTATTTTTAGGGTTTTATCTCGGTTTACTGTCCATGCCTTTACACGTCTGAAACAACAGAGCTGTTTTTGGTGCTGGATTAGAGCTCCTATTCAGAGCACAAATATGTAACATTACAAATTGGAGATACTCTATTGTCTGGCCCCTGCTTAACCCTCATATTATTTATTTTAAAATTGTTTCTGCCATGAAGCTGAGCTTCAGTAAAAACCAAGGAGAGTCTGTGACAGCTTGCTGAACCATTTAGGCAAAGCTTTAAATAGAGATGCACTTTTTATTCCAGTCTCTGTCTTGGTAAGATTTTTGAAAATGATGTGGTTCCTTAACATATTGGGGAAAAAAAACCTAAACCACCCAACAAAACAGGTGTTCATGGTTGGCATGCCATTTTAAAGATTTAGAGAATAGTAAATACAGAGTGGGTGCTGTATATCGGTTGCGTGGGAAGTAGTACTTTAAAGGGCCTTCAATGTGGGACAGCTCCCACACTTCATGCGAGTTTTATGATGTCTGGGTAGTTTATCTATCATTGCAGAAGTTGTCGTGCTGCAACAAAGATGTTTAACAGTTACATTTGGTCTTAGTTTTGCTTCATAATGAAAAAAATCTGAGACGAACCTGTTACCTCTGCGAAAGCCCAGATCCTTTGAAGTCCTTTCCTACCACTTTAGGGTTCAGACTTCAGCCTTCAAGGATGACAGGCACTTCACATCCATTGTGAAGCTGTCATTTCCACATACCTGTGTGCTGCTACATCTTTTGCTGACACTCCGATTTGGAGCACTAGCCTCTAAAGCAAGACACTCAAGCTGTTCCTTGTTCATTTTGCCTGAGGACTGAAATGCGAAGGCTCCCAGCACTGAAGCATAAACTGCCACCTTGAACTACAAACTAAGTGTTGATACAGTTTCCTACCTTCTGTGGTGGAGAAAAAGCGAGTATCAGAGTAAAAGAACCATCAGAGTAAAAGAACCATCCAATCCTTTGGAAATTTTTCTATTTCATTGTTTCTCTTCTTTCTTAAGAAATTTTTCATCTTTATATCTTTCTCTGCTTTCTTGTTTTCTTTTTTTCCTTCCTTGTTCCTTTTTCTGTCTTTATCTCCTTACTCTCCTTTTTTAATTTTTTTTCTCACATAATAAAGATCAGTAGATTTTCATCATAGCATTAGTTTGCAATGAGAAAGACTGCTATCTGAGAAATGCAGCAGAGCTTTGGTGTTTAAGGCTTAGGTAAGTAGACACTGATGATAACGTAACTGTAGGTAATGCAGTTGTACGGGTGGTGAGATCAAGAACTGGACAGTTGTATGTTCTCTACATTGAATAACTTAAGGAAGCTTACCCTTTGTTTCACACTGTGCAGTGTTCAGGCTCTCTATCATTAAAAAAGCATTTGTTTGGATCAGATGCATATTGTTTGCTAAGTAGTATTCATATGATCCTCGTCTTATGAAAATCCAAGTCCTCTGATGAAATCATCTCCCTTGATTATAGGAACAATTATCTGCATTTTCCAAATTGGGAAAAAGACTTGAGAACCTTGCCCAGTTTTGTGGGAAAAGTAACAGAAGAGCCCTTATGGTCAAAATGCATGTAATTTATCTCCACCTGAATTTGTACCTGAACTTGTTTGTTTTTTTAAATTGTTTTTTGTAACAGAAAACATCTGTAACTATTAAACTGAAAAGAAAGGTGCCTTCTGTTCCAGCCCTGCAGATGTGATGGAAGAGAACAATTAGGAAAGTGGCTGATCTCTTCCTCAGAGCTGTTTGCTTTGCCTCGTGCTCTAGGTAAAGCAGTATCAGTAGCTGCATGATGGCTGTGAAAACATCTCTTCTACCGCCTATTCTGATTGAATACACCTCTTTAATAGATATTTTTTTCCTATCTGAAAATTTAGAAGGCCATGACCTTGCTGCTGCAGAACAAACTATCTTCACTCATTAGAAATTCTTGCTTTTAGCTTCTCATGCATCGTGTTTGATCTCAAATGAGACCACCTGTGTGTTTACTATCACATCTACACACCAACGTGCAAAAACCCAGAACAACAAAGGCCAAGGGCATATTTTGCTTCAAAAATAAGAAAACAGCCAAGCCAGTGTTTTTGTGACAACAGTGGCAGAACTGATAGGGACTAATCCTATTCCTACTATATCCAGAAACTTACTATTGACTTCAGTGTGAGTTGGCATGAGTTCTTAAATATGAATAAATATGAAAGGCAGTTGTCTGTGATTTTCAATGTGAATATGATCTTGTAGACATTGTACACACAAGTCAGAGGTGACAAACATTACATTTAAAAACTCTGCACTTGAAAGCTAGTAGTGAAACACTTTGCTTTCTGCAGACCTAATTTTCAAGCAACTTTCTAAGATCTCTGGTGTTCAAGGAAGCCTTTTTCAGTACTCCATCATTTCTAAAACTTGCTGTTCATAATTTAAAGCTCTGACCACAAAGGGAGTATTTTAACACATGCACTGTTATAAGACAGTCTACTTGATGTTTTATATTCCTCTATGACACTCCAGTATCCTTGGAAAACAGTAGTGGTGTTTAGGAAGACCTGTGGGCTAGCTTTGTAAACAGTTATGCACATTCAACTTGAAGCAGATGAATACATGCAGATACAAGACTCAGCAAGATAAGTGTCTTTGAAGATGCGGAAGAATTATTTGGTCATCTGTGGATGCTTTACAGTTAATACCATGATTCTCAAAGGACAAATAATTTCATGCATTAGCAGTTTGGCAGTTTTAATAAGTTTACCGTTTCATTTATTATAGAAGATGTAGCAATCCTGGTTAAGTCATAAATACTAGGTAAAGATTTTAGTGAAAAATACTCTGAGATAGAAAGCTATTCATTTCTTTTTTGTTACAGCAGATTACAATTGTTTTTTACTTTCTTTGGCTCTGGAAAGCGTTTCCAATCTATGAGGTCAACAAAAATCAAATTTCTCAGACACACAAAGTTATAGGTCTACTCAAAGGAGAAAAGTTTGCACTGGTAAGCTTGAGAGATACAGCTGTAAGTAGGTATTTGGAAAGAATCAGTAACCACAGCAGTTGACAGCTACTTCATGTTCTAGAATCACAATGCTTTGCCTTTTTTGAATTCTAATTTATATTCCACTGACTACAGGCAAGACTTTGACCTTTGTGTTTAACTCCTTCACACTGCTGTGAACATCCTATTTCTGCAAGTCAAGCTTTTATTATTGAAATGACAGAAAGAGTGCTGAAGACATCGATTTATTTATATGCTTTCTTCTTACGATGCTCACTAAAATCTGTACTTTTGTGGACTGCAAATGCAGACTAAAGGGAAATGCTATATTTAAAATATATTACTTTAGAAGTGTAAAAATAATTTCTGGTCATTTGGGATAGGTTTTGCTAATGTTTGGCCTCACTGTTTCAGTCACTTCCCCCACAGTATACCTGGATCACTGAAGGTGTCACCAATTACATCACTTCATTATCAGGAGTTCTGAAAACGTTTAAATAATGAGTTGTAGTTACACAACAGATTATACTTTCATGAAATATCTCTAGTTCTTCCTCAGAACTAGGGCCCATGAGCAGTCAACCTTAAGAGCTCCCACAGTTAAAGTAGCTGGAGTTTTCATGGGCACCACCTCCATTATAAGTACTTAGCTGTTGGTACTACCCATGTTTTGGACCTGTCGTGGAGTTGAGAGGATGCACCACAATCAAAAACTGCTATTTATGCCTGAGAGCATGATGGAAGAGCAAAGAATCAGGTGCTCTGGGGCTGCCTGCTGGGCTTGCTATGGAATGTTTTCACAGATAGCCTTTGACTAACAGGAAGAGAAAAATTTTCCCACGCTATCTTCTCAGCATGCCTCCCTGTTGTTTGGTCCTAACGTAGGAAAAATATTTACCCTGTGAAAGTGCATGCGATACTTAAAATGACAAATATGTATCTTATAAGTTACATTTGGGAATCAGGCCTTCCTTTAGTTACATGCCAGAACATGGGTGCAGTAATTAGGGTTTCCCATGTGCATTTAATTGAAACCAGTCTAGGCCTCTCTTAGGGCTATATTTGGATCCAGGGATTTGCTGTAGACCACTGGAGGGAAATGGGTCATTTAGTATCAGAAATGCAGTGAGACTTTAAAACTAGGGATTTAGCCTGTCTCCAAGCCCATTGGTTTCTATGCCAAGGCACAGAGCTTGTTGTTCTTATACAAATGTTAATATTTTAAAGCAGAAGAAATGTATGTCTCAGGATGACCTTAAAATGACATACATTAGACGTTTTGAAGTTTACTTATGTATTCCCTGAAACTTATTTTCTGCTGATTGCCATGAGAACAAAGGAATAATTCAATGTTCTTATTTTCTGCATCTCCTAGCTTTGAAGTTGTCATTTTTGCAGCAGATCACAGTCCATGAGATGTGTATCACTGAGGAAATAACTGATCGCATTTCTCTGTTTCTTAAAGCAGTTTATGAAGAAAAAAAGTACAAAGGTGAAGAAATTTCACATTAAATGGGGAAGAAGTCTTGTAAGCAATGTCTAGATCTTTAGCTTGTCTTAAGCTGTTATACAGGACACAGGGATGAGTCACCTCATTGAATTTGGGTTTAGTAAAATATTTGGGCTGTTAAATTAACAATTGATTACTATGGGTTGTAGTATTGTATCATAACTGCATTAATACCTTTAACATAGATTAGTAGTCACTGCAATTTCACTAGACAGTTAAGTATGGGCAGTGATATTTCCTTCCTATCAAAGGTGTGCTGTGATTAACAGAACTGTTGTGAGTGTACTTCTTTTAGAAATAGCCCCAAACAGAGCTAAATCTGGAAGTCAGGACACTGGAATTAGGCTTGCACAGCACAAAATGGCATTTAGTGCTTTGGAGTGAAAAATAACACTTCCCTAAAGGGCTCTGGTGTACAGACAGATTATAAGTAGGGACAGCTTGTCAGAAAGAGGGGTGGACGTTTACAGGGGGAAAAGCAGAAGTTAATGTCTGACAAAGCATGTTCCTTTCTGGAGATAGAGTAGAATTTGAGATTGCTGAATCTAGTCATTTCTGGGGTACCACTGAGTTATTGTGAAGTCTACTGTTAAAAATCATCACATCTCACCTGATCTATAGAGAGGATAACAATCTTGTCTTCAATTATGGCCTTTGCTCAAGTAGCAACTGTGCAGTGAAAGAGCCTAGAATCTTGCTGATAAAAAGGTATTACTTTGCAGTGTAAGTACAATAGTATCTACACAAGTGTAGTAATGATTTTGGATTCAGTGGTCACCTAACACCCAAGTCCTTGGTTTTGCAATTTTCTTTTTATGCTTATGTTCTTTATGCAACTTGGTCTTATTAATATTTTAATTAAGTTTGCCTCGTTGCTGCAGATTTAAAAATCCTATTCCTACAATGCACTACATCTAATGTGTACATTACATGATATTCTTGGCAATGACACAGCTGTCCTCAGATAGGTTAGCAAATGTATTTACTCTGTTAATGACAGAACTAACTTACTAGAAAGGAGTAAATGAGGCATCCTCAAATTTCAGTGGAAGGTTTAGTCTCTGAAGGTGGAGATGCAGAGAAACACCTTGGTCCTCTTTACAAGGACAGGTGTCTTCCAAAATGTCCTCCACTTAAGTCAACAACTGGCAGTAACTGCCATTTTTCTATCTATTATGACTTACTGCCACTCAGATATTTGGGAACAGATTTGCCCATCTCCTCCAGTTATGTATGTCTTGTGTTTCCCAAAGCAGCCATAACCAAACAAATTAACTTTTTGAAGGTATGTGAACTCTGAATGTGTTCAAGTTCAATGAAGCAGCCCAAGTAAGTTAGCTTGCTTACTTGTACAGGAATTAGTGAGACTAAAAAAAAATACTTACTTCGACTTCTTAAAATATTAACTTATATTTTGATGCAGACTTGATCAGTTTTCTCTGAGCATTTTAGAAGGCTCCTTAAAATCTTTGGAAATGGACAAATCAAAGCTTTGATTCTGCTGCCACGCATGGGTCTTTAAGTATAAAAAGTCAAGTGTTGCTATTGCATTTCAGATTTTTAAGACAAAATTATAGGGTTTAATTTTGTTCCCTCAGATTCTTTGCTGAAAAGAGCTAAATGCACATTGAGCTATTCCTGATAGGGTGATGGGTTCTAATCTGGCTTGCTAGGAGTTACTTGTGGTTTGCCTGTATGTAAAGAGCCAGACAGATCCTGCCTTGCTCTGTGCAGGGGCCTACTGGCAAGAGGTAAAAGGCAGTGATTTCTGAATTCCACAAGGATTAAAGCTTGATGGGAATTGCAAGTCTCCATTTTACTTAAAGACAAGACAGATGTTAACAACTACTGTTCAGGCAATGACTTCCAGACCACACTAAGCTCCTTCAAGCACTTGCTCTTGTGCTGCAGAAAGTTAGATCCAGTCAGTAATATATTTTGAGGGTTTCTTTTTTGC
Organism: Pavo muticus; assembly: GCA_016647715.1. Classification (NCBI taxonomy): domain Eukaryota; kingdom Metazoa; phylum Chordata; class Aves; order Galliformes; family Phasianidae; genus Pavo; species Pavo muticus. The sequence continues at coordinate 158,495 of JACDJE010000516.1, read as the reverse complement.
ATCAGTCAATATATATTTTTAAAATTATTGCTCAATGTGCAGAAGTTCACCTAACTGATATGTCTGACTAAAAATAAAAAGTAACACTATAGCATAACATATGCTACTCTGATCAAATGATGTAGCTTATGTAAAGAAAAAGGTATTTAACATTGCTTCTAATTTTTCCTCCCATGTCTTTAAGATTAAATAACAACTTTAGCTACTGTTAGCAAGTGTTACTGCTTAATTCTTATAAATGACTGCATTAATATAAGGCGGTTTTACTGTATGATTTATTCATTGCACTGTATTTCATGCAATTGTCAAGGAACTGTTTTAGCAGAGGAAAATATTCAGAAGCAGCTAGTACAAATAATCATACAGGAAGACCTTTTGGCTGTAAGACAAGTACAGATGTAAATACACAATGAAATGTTTGCACAAAGCATTTTGAACACTGTTAAATTATTCTACTGCTATGACTATGCTGTGTAAAGTCATCTTAGTTTTTCTGAGTGGCACAGTGCCATGTTGTATTCAGCCAGACACTAAATAAATTTGTTGCTTGTAGTTTGTTCTCACCACAGATTATTTAATTTCAATTTTCAGTTTGCTTCCAAAGCTAAATATGACAGCAATTAATATGGCAGAGATGAAGAATTCATATAAAACACTGCTGCTCCTGTGGGATAAGCTCTCACAGAGCATGTTTGGAGAGGGATCAAAACCAGAAACTTTTCCATATTTTTTCAAGTGCCATATTTTTTTTCTTACGGTCAGAAAATGTTTTTAAACATTGTGAGAAATGGTTGGGCTGGAGTTTATAATTCTTGAAACACATTTGCAAATGTTTGATTCAACCTGTGACATGTACCATATCTCATCTTTCTTATAACTTTTTAAAGTCCATCATTCTGCTGGAATTTCTTCTTTAAACACAACAGAGACGATTCACTGTCCTTCTCCTGACAGACATGTAGAGAACACTGTCCAATTACAGTTGGAGCGAGGCAGGTTTTCCTAGAAAATGATACGCTTTTCTGAATTTTAGTTAGATTAAGTGCAAGGTACACTTAGGATACCAAATGGAAACTTGACTTTTCAATTATGAAAGACTTAGTGTATATATACTTTTTATTTTCAGTGTTTGAATCCTCTGAAGATGTGATGGCACTAAGCTTCCACTTTGTTTCTTTAGATACGTGTTTTAGAGGGTCTTGTCATTGCAAGCCAAGTGCAGAATCTTGCTTTGGTCACCACTTTAAACTTGTCGTGCCTGTTAAGTTGATACTGGTTTGAACTGGGATATATGCTATCAAGGGACCATTCTCTTTGCTCCTGGGAAAACAAGAACTTCAGGACATTTACAGTAATAGTACACTAATTAATACGCTATCCTAGCATGCCAGTGACCCCCTCCTCCCTCCCCCCCCCCCCTTCAGATAATTTCGGATTACTGGCTTCTAGAAACAGAAAAATAGTTCCACCAGCAATAGGGAAAAAAACCAAACCAAAAAACCCAACCCAACCCAACCAGAAACTACTGATCGTTACTGAAGGTCAGACACTACCTTTGTTCTTAGTTCAGTGCAAATGCAATAAGTATTTCTTGGTATCTAATTTAACCATTAACTCCAGCTTACATTCTTCACAGATGACTTTTTTGTTTTTTTAATAGCAGCACACATTCACTGTGAGATGCTTTAATTATACCTTTTTTCTTTCAAAAGGCCAGTATTTTTTTCTTTCAAAATCTAGTAGTAGATTTATGTTGAAATCTAAGGCCCCAGACAGCAAGGTGTTTAAATATATATATGTAAGTTCCATCACAGCCATTGATCTTCTGATCCTTTGGCAATGGTTCAAATATATATTTATGTTACCACTTTTCTTAACAGTATTTCAACACATGAATTCAATAAGAAGTACAATTAAGTACAGGAAAGGTGGATTTTTTTTTGTTTTGCTTTTCTCTTTTAATAATGTAATATGAGGTTTTATAATGGCTCCTGAAGAAAAATATTTATGTAAATAAAACAATGCTTATACTACAACGAAAACCAATATATGTTCATGTATATATAGAGAGCATGGTTCTTGCTTGGAACTTTTCACTGCCTCGTTTGCTACACAAAAGTATGCAGCAGTAAAAAATAAAGTGTTACTGGTATTCATGTAGTAGAAACAAGTAAATTTCAACATTGAAATCAGAAATATAAGATCTTATACAAACATTCTAGATCTTATACAAACATTCTAGTCCTAGACATTAGGACTAGAGGGAATGGTTTCAAGCTGTGCCAGGGAAGATTCAGGCTGGATATTAGGAAATACTACTTCTCTGAAAGAGTGGTCAGGCACTGGAATGGGCTGCCCAGGGAGGTGGTGGAGTCACCGACCCTGGAGGTGTTCAAGGAATGTTTGGATGTTGTGTTGAGGGATATGGTTTAGCGAGAACCATTGGTGATAGGTGGATGGTTAGACTGGATGATCTCATAGGTCTTTTCCAACCTTAGTGATTCTGTGATTCTGTGATTCTTTTGCCCCTTTTTCTTATCATTGTGTTTATAGATTCTTACAATAATGATTCCATAGTTTCGATAGATACCCTCTAGAAGTGGGCCTGCATTACATCAGCATTACAGCACACTTGAAAAGGGCCTTTTCTGCCAGATGTTTTTTTCAGCAGGAGGTCCAGCCAGAGTGCCTTCTGCTTGTTGCTACTTTTATCTGCATCACTTGTGCTGGCTCTGCAGCACTTCCCTGCTGTGCCATTCATTACAGCTGTTTCAAAAGCAGCAGTTCATAACCTGTATTAGGGAATTAGTTATTTTTTACCTTGGTTCAGTGGCCCTTTGGTTGTCTCAGAGAGAGCGATAAGCAGTGTGGTGCATAGGCCAATTAAAGCCACAGAGTCTCTGAAAGAAAACGTTATTGGGCTGTATCTCCAGAGGGAGAAATGTAACACTTCAGCTGCTTCAAGAGTTGCCAGAAGCTCTCAAGGGTTATCTTGTTAGAGTATTGCATGAGGATGAGGGGATCTGATTACATGAGGTATGGTCAATGGAAAATGTATTAAGTCTTACTGAAATAAATATAACAAACAGGGAATTAATTCCAAATTAAACTGAAATGTTCAACTCTGGTCTTAATGCATTGTTTGAAAGACATCACCTGTAAAAGCATAAAATCCCTCGATGTTTCCAAGCAACGATATCAGTTCTGTTGTCTATTTCCCACCTGTTGACCGTCCCAGACTGTTGGCTATTGTCGACAGTAGCTGTGGCTTTTACAGAAGGCTCTAACCCATGGTCTTGAATGGTCTGCTGTTGCAGACAATTGAGTGCTAACTTCAGTCAAATAGTTCTCTGCTCCAAAGAGGATACCTTTGGCATTGATTAAATTGAGATTTAAGCATCCATTACAAATCAGTTTCATTGTGCCACTTCAAGTAGTTTTAATAGCTGCTTATGGAGAATTAAAAAGATTTTCTCATTAGAACTTTGCTATTTGCTCTTTCAGGGACCTCATCAATCACCATGAACAAAGATATATCACATAAAACAGCTCCTCTGCCTTAATCACTGGAGCCATGATTCAGCCATGCACTTAGCCACGCACACAATTTTAACTACCTGAAGCATTCAAGTCAGTAGTGATTAGATGCATTTTACTGCATGAGCAAAGCTTAAGTGTTTTCTTGAGCAAGGCTTTAGGAAAGCCATTATTTTAATGCATGCATGGCTAAAGGAGAACATAAATTAATACATTTGTGTTGGTTTTTTTCTTTCTTGTTTTCTAGGGGCACACATTTGTTCCTGAGATGATTTATAGCTACCAATAATCTTCCACAGTGGTTGCTACATCAAATATTCTCGCATCTTCTTCTCTTGTTAGTAAACAGAAGAGTTCTATTAAATACCAAGCCAAATACTCTTACCCTCAATAGAGAGACAGTACAGCATGTTCTGTACAAAACTGAAAGACTTGAAGATCACAGGGGAATGTCCTTTCTCCTTACTGACTCAAAGTCGTATTGCTGATGAACATGAGAAGGACTGCACAGAAAACAGCTCTAGAGCAGCTTTGCCCATCTGCAAAGAAGTCCATGAAAAAGACACTCAAGGAAACCTTCCACAAAGGAAAACAAGCAGAAGTAGAGTGTACCTGCACACATTAACTGAAAGCATCTGCAAACTAATATTTCCTGAGGTAAATGGTTACTGTGTATTAATACCAGTGTTTTATTATATATATTGAAATGCATTTTATGCAAGCGTTTATATGTAAGCCTTTTGAAAGCTGTTTTGACTTCAAAGTTTGTATTATTATGTAGGTCAGCAGAGGTTAAATTCTCATTTCATCCTTTCCAATTCCTTTTTTATACAGTTTTGCCACAGTCAGTTTTGTCTGCTCTTAAACTACTCCTTCCACTGTATTTCCCTATATTTTGCCCTGTATTTGCAGTCTCCCACTGCTCATTTTAATTGTTCCTCTTAAGAGCATGTATTTCCAAAGAATTGTTTTTTACATGGAGATACAGTTGGAGAAACTCTGCCCTGGTAGCTAATTACATGAATTACAAGTTTACCTCATCAATTCACCTAACTGAATCCATACTATGCATATCATTCATTATCGCAAATAAATATATAAATACATTCACTGTTTTCATCTGCTATTATACTAACCTCCTTAAATATTACTTTAAAGACATTAATGTCTATGTTTAATGCAAAGGAAAATTCTAAAGCATATATTTGAGCAAATGATTCAAACAAAGCAAATAGATCTTCTGTCGTATGTGAGCTGTATCATAGCTACTAGATTTAAATGAGTAAAGACTCCAGAACTTGTTATCTAAGTTCCAGTGTCCCCCCAGCAGAAACCATGTCTGACTCTTTGCCCTGGAGAGACTGAACAGAGTATCTGTGCAACTGGGAAATGCAATGATCATTTTGAAACACTGAGTTAATTAATATATTTTAAGTAATTGTCTCTGCTCAATTCTAGTGAAAACAGGCACAGCTCATGCTGTTTCTATATATAAAGAACTACAACTTTAAAGAAAGTGCAACTGCATAGCATTCAGTATGTGGGTGTGCCTCAAATTTTGTGGAAAACATGTACAAATAGACTGGTCTATATTGGGATGATATAGTGAATGGCCATCTCTGAATACTCAGTTTATTACAATTCCATTACTTGTACTAAGAGCATTCAGTGTGCCTTACTAATTGTGCTGATTGCATATCTATTTTCCAATTCTTCCATCTTTATCTTTTTGGCAAAACTTTTTATTATCAATTTTTATAGACTAATTTTTAATTCTGCTGCACTTACATAGAATTAATTCATCTCTTTAATATTTACTTTAAATGTGTAAAGCAAAGGACTTCCAACTCAAAAATGAACTGGCAAAGCAACCTTTATATGATGCCATGATTGGTGCTTTAAGATTGGCTGTACTCTTGTATTTCATCTGATTTTATTTTCAACATATATTTGTTGGTGAGATTTTTAGTGAAATAATTATTATTATTTTTCTTTAAAAATGATGTAAATGTATGCAGCTGCCTGTTATGTGAACACAGTAAGCTAGACCCTCCGTTGGGAAAAATGACTGGCAAAGTCAAGGATACTGTGACCATGTATTCCCAGAGCTACTGAACCTCAAGGTTATTGTCACAGATATTAACAGTTACTGAAGTTTTATGAATTGGAACTTTATTCAGATATAGTAGTCTGTTCTCATGCTGTCTGCTTTCAGGCTCTCTAGACATAAACCTTCCCAGTCATTCTTCATAGAAGGGTTTTGTTTGTTGAAAAACATACTTCTCATTGCTTTGATACTTTAAAGTGCCTTGCTTCCCATCAACAACTAACCTCATTTTCTTTCCCATTCAAAATGTGCGGCCATATCTTGATTCACAAACTCCTTGTGACATCAGTAAACTGTGCATGGAAATCCGTTATATAGTGTAATCAGGATGAACTTTTGATCAAATTGGTCCTTACATCATTTAGACTACTTATGAGCTTAATTACCTCACTTTCAAATCTAAGAAGTGGAGGACACTATTAGAATATATAATACATGTGTATGTTAATGCTACTCAAGGAATGTGTAATTAGACTTTAACATAAATTGCCCAGTGAGGGTGTGGATGCCCCCTCCCTGTAAGTATTCAAGGCCAGGCTGGACAGGACTTTGAGCAATCTGGTCTAGTGGGAGGTGTCCCTGCCTATAGCAGGGGAATTGGAACCAGCTGATCTCAAAGGTCCCTTCCTACCTAAACCATTTTGTGATTCTTTGATTCTATAATGCCTCTCTATTGTGGCAGATAAAGTCACCCTAAGTTAAGTAACTTAAGTTAAGAATTTTGTTGGACATCACGCTTAAGATATGAAGTCTAAACATGTGGAGTTTCTAGCTCCTAATGCAAAAGTGAGATCAACCCCCCATTATTATGGTTGGATTTGGTAATCTTGAAGGTTTTTTCCAGTCTAGATGATTCTAAGATTCTTGCATGTGATTGTTTTATTTGCTTCTTTCAGTGTTTGCAGAAATGCAGAGAATATTGCTTAGAGATACATATTGAATTGGATGGTCTTCCACTTACTGTTCCGGTTTATCAATAGATGTGATTTATATTGTATTTATATATGTGTTAGAACATTTCAATTTAGATCTTTACTTGGAAACAGTCTTCAGAAGATAGTGCCTTTCTTTCATGTGATATTTTCTTCTAATGTAAGTAATGTAAGCCCGGTTCTGTGACTAGCGGGGTGGAGGGATTTCGCAAAATCCGTGCCTCTGGAAAAGGGGAACAGGGGACCCCAAAATAATTAAAAACAGTGGCAATGATCTGAGGAGAAACGAACTAATTTACTACATATGGTATCGGAATGCAAGATAACACACTATAATACAATATAATTAGAATTGAAGCTAATAAATCAAATATAATGAAAGAGAGAGATTGTCCGAAAGCTGGATAGGCCTCACCGTAACGCTGAGGTGAGATGCGCAGTCCGGTCGAGCAGCAGGGAGGAGAGCCTGATGAAGAAGAGCAGGTCAGATGACCTACCAAGGACTTATATCTGTTCCCCCTGAGCAGAAATGATAACAGGACAGTGAACAGTGTTCTGGGGAATGTAGTTCTTCTTCTCTTCTGGGACAGGTACCTGGAACTTTAACCCCCAGTGCACTACATGATGTTATGATGTGGAATACCGATAGCCAAAAATCATAAAACTATGACAGTCTTTTCATTTTGTTTTGTTTTGTTTTGTTTTGTTGAGAGGGATGTTGTATTTTTTTGTCAGAATAAATTTTTCTTATTTACCAAAATAGTTCTGAATTAAGGGGTTGCTCTTTTTTGAAGGTAATAAGTTATGCTAGAAAGTCGAGTTAGTTATTTTTCAGCAGTATTATCTTTATTGTTATCTGACAATTTGGTGGTAAAGCACATCGTTTTTTAGAATGCCTAACCACACATGTATATCAGATAAGGGGCCTTAATTTTAGGTTATAGTGGTACTGGAGTAGTAGGTACTGGTACTTGAATGGTAGGAGGAAGTTCTTGGATGTCAGGGGGAAGTTCTTCACAGAGAGAGTGGTGAGGTGCTGGAACAGGCTGCCCACAGAGTCTGTGGACGCTCCGTCCCTGGAGGTGTTCAAGAGCAGGTTGGATGAGGCCCTGGGCAACCTAGTCTAGTCCCAGATCTGGAGGTTGGTGGCCCTGTCTGTGGCAGGGGGATGGAACTTGATAATCCTTGGGATCTCTTCCAACCCAACCCATTCTATGATTCTATGATTCTGTGGAGCTGAAGGCATCAACATGATCTAAACCCCAAACACAGAAATGACACACTAACTACTCTAACAACTATACCATCTTGAAAAAATATGATGGTCCCAAGGACAGCACAGTAATTCTTCTCTGTATAAAATGTTATGATTAAATTTTCAGCAATGATATTTAATCAATGTAGCTTTCTTTCTTCCCCAGTTTGAAAGACTAAATCTTGCACTTCAGAGAACGTTAGCAAAGTACAGGATAAAAGAAACCAGGTATGTATGTGTAATAGACTTGCAACTAAACCGTGCAGCAGAAATGTTTTGCAGAGTTCATAATGACTGGAGTGCTGACTGGGAATCAGGACTTCTGGAATCTGTGTTCTGTTACCTTGTTAAATTGGCACTTGACGTTTCATGCAATCTCAGTTGGCTTAATGGGCAAATTTAGCTATTTGCACAGGGAGACATTGCTTAAAATAAGCAGATGTTCTGGGGGAACTCAGGGAATACTCAGACATAGATGGAAAGACGAATACGGTTGTCTTATTTCACAACTGTATGGCCTTCTAATAATAAATAAAGCACCGGTATTTCTAAGAGTCTGGGGAATGAATTTTAGATTCAAATGATTATACAAAAAAAATTTTGGTTTCTAGTATGTGAATGCTTACATTCTTGATAGCTGGTCAGACGTGTATTACAATTGCTGACTGGAATGGTTTCTCTATCTTTATTATGTATTAAAATATGGAGAATTAGTTTGAAGCAAAAAAAATAGTATGCTGTTCTGAACAGTGTACTATGGCAAATCTAAAACAAATCTAAACATCTGTATTGCTTTTGCGTGTACATATATTTAAGTTATTTCAAGTAAGAAAATTCAGATAATCTGTATCAGAGGCTCAAAGCTTGTACGAAGGTTGATCTAAGCTACATCTCATCATTTTGTGTCTGGCATTCAGGTTGATATTTATCAACCTCATAGAATTCATAGGGCTGCTGTTCTGTAAACAGAAATCAGGATTTCTACCAATGAACAAGTAATTTCGAAGTAAATAGAGTTGATTGGTATTTCCTATCAAAAAGAAATGCTTTATTACCTCTCTTTAACTTAATGTAATTCCAAGAAATGCTTGAATAAATACTCAAATTATACTATATATTTGTATATATATCTATAATATTTATTATATGTTATATATATTATTTGTGAATATGAAATACACTTATAACTACAAGTAGCAAAATACTAGTGAAACAAAAAATAAGGTTGTTGCAATGCAAGAGGTTCTAATCAATGACAGACTGCAGCATATGGCCTCAATCCATAATCTGAGTTCAGACAACTAAATCTTAAATTTACCACAAATGCACAGGATAATCTAAGATCCTACTAAAGGCCCTTTTTGAATGAGAAAAAAAAAAACCTGCCTATTTGATTGGCTGAACTTAATCTTTACAGAGTAAATACAGAGTGGGTAATTTCTATCGCATACTATTTCTATCCCGTTTGTCCTGATTTTTCAGGAGTTTTATTTGTGTTTTTATGATCTTTGCAGAAAAACTGGCGATAGGGAAGATTTTGAACAAATGATCAGTGATCATGCTATTGCAGCAGGTAATGTATGCTTGTTTAATAATACATATATATTGCAAGTGCAAATATTTATTTAAAATGATATATGTATAAAATAATATATACATATATAAATTGGCCTTGTTACTGATAAATAATTTCCTCCTCGTGATGGCTGAAGTAATGCCAACATCACATAGAGTAAACTGTTTCTGGGCAGCTAACAGCTCAAAGTGTCAAAATTTGAGTTAAAACGTTTATCAAGTCAAGTCTGAGTTGACCCCTAACATCCAACATCTAGAGAGAGCTGTAACGTACTTCTAGTAATATGTTATGTTGTTATACTGGTGAGAAAATGTTTGATCCTTTACATCCTCTGAAAGATTCTAGTCTGTGGGATGAGAACCGCTTTAATTTGGAATATGGGAAGTGGCTACATCTATAGTAGCCAGTACTTATTGAAGCTAGTAAATTAACATTTCCAGGAAGTGAAACATCGTCCTCTGTAACCTTAAACAGTAAAGCTGGTCATGTGGCAGACAACCCTTTTCAAAATGATTCCTAGTAACAGCTGGGGAGCTAGGATATTCCCAGCAATCAGTTTCCATGTGGCTATCCTTTTAAAATGAATTTGCTGTGAAGATGTGAGCAGTTCTGTGCTGGCTGGTCTCAGAGCCCTGGAATATTCCTAGCGGCATTTGAATTATTGGATTTGGCATAGTACAGATCTGATTTTATTCTTACTTTTTTATTATTATTATTTTTAATTCTTATTTTATTTCTTTATGTCAAGCTAAGGCAATTGGTTTAAGTCATGTGCCAAAATGTATATCCATTCTGTCTAGATTCCTACCACGGAACAATGAGTCTTGGATCGTTCCAGACTAAATCCATTTTCCATGCTTTTCAGGCACCAGATAGTACAACATCAGTTGGTCACAGCAGGACTCCTAAGTGAGAAGGCCCTCAGTGGTCTGTTCTAGATCAGTGAAGGATATTGCTGATTTCATTAGGTTTAGGATGAAAAAATTGGAGGCTAGCCTCAGATTCCGCAGACGAGTATAGTTCTGATTTAAATGTGGTTCCATGCAGGTGTTCCTGTGGAGTCTCTACGAGAATCTCTTGGGGAAGAGCTATTCAAAATATGCTATGAAGAGGATGAACACATACTGGGGGTTATTGGAGGAACCCTTAAGGACTTCTTGAACAGTTTCACTACTCTGCTGAAGCAAAGTAGCCACAGTCAGGAAGCAGGAAAAAAGGACAGACTTGAAGAAGTTTCCATATTATGCCTGGAGAAAGATCAGGACTTCTTAAATGTGTATTATTTCTTTCCCAAGAAAATCACAAGTCTTATTCTATCTGGCATTATTAAAGCAGCAGCTCATATTTTGTATGAAACTGAGGTGGAAGTCATGCTCATGCCTCCTTGTTTCCATAATGACTGCACTGAGTTTGTTAATCAGCCCTATTTGCTGTACTCTATACAAGTCAAAAGTGCAAAACCTTCTTTATCTCCGTGTAAACCACAGTCTTCACTTGTGATTCCTGCCTCTGTGTTCTGTAAGATTTTCCCGTTTCATTTTATGTTTGACAAGGATATGTCTGTTCTACAAGTTGGAAATGGGATAAGAAGACTTTTGACCAGAAGAGAATTTCAAGCTAAGCCTAATTTTGAAGAATATTTTGAAATTCTTACCCCTAAAATAAACTGCACATTTAGTGGAATAATGACAATGTTAAATATGCAGTTTACAGTACGAGTGAGAAGATGGGATAATAATGATCTGAAATCATCTATGGTAAGAGTCTTTTTATAACCTTTACTTCAATGAGGAATTTGGTTTTTTCTTTGGAGACATGCAAGATAGATAGAGTTAAAAGAGCCATAGAACAAAATATGTCGTATTTTACATCGCTTATCTTTCAACCTCTAATACAACTTAATAATGATGATATATTATGAGGACAATGTAAGGTAATTCAGATTTTGAAACAAACATTCAGTGAAAATTCTCCTCTTGAACTACTACACAAATAAAATTTGAATATTAACTTGATTTTAAAAAAGAGTCCTTGGAAATAGGGAGAGAAACTCTAATAGAGGTAAAGCCAGTGGCATGCCATGCTGCTGAGAGTAAGCATCCCCAACACAAAGAATGGGGCAGTGAGAGCTTTACCAAAGTGTCCTTGAATTAGATGGAAACAGCAGTTTTTTTGGGGAAGGGAGTACACATTTCTTGTGTTAATTCAGTCTTTGTTATCTTTTGTACTTTGCATCTTTTATATTCATATATCTTAACTGGTGCAATTACTGCCACAAAAACTAAAACCAAAACCAAAAACTTTTTTTTCTTTCCCCGCAAAAAAAAGGGTGATTCAAAGCAACACTAAGGAGACCTCCTCAGCACCTTGCACATTGCACAAGCGAATAGGGGAAGAACACAAAAGCAGCATTTCACACAAAGTATATTGATTTTTTAGATCATTAAAATGAGTTATTTCTGGTATTTGTGCTTTTCAACTTTGAGTCTCAGTGAGTACTTTAATGAAACTTTAATAAAACTGAAGCACATTTTTTCACTTCATCTTACAGAGAAAGTTGTGCATGAACTGAACAGTATGGTTCTTACCAGAAATCTGTTGGCCGCTCTAATCAATATCAATTTATGAGTAGCTAGAAATGCACAAAATTCTTCTTTTGGTTTTTGTTTGATCCCTAAGATAAAATTGATACTTACCAATACCCCACTTAGTGGTTTATCCTTAAGCTGTTTTACCTTTTCACCAGAAGTCTCAAGTAAAATAAACTGAACTTATTATTTAGCTCTATGATTTAGTATTCCATGTTTTGTCTTGAACAACTAGAAGAAAATGTGAGAACTGTGGGTCAGTTAAATTCTCCTATGTTTCAGCAAAATGTGTTTCTTGTTTCTAAATACTTGCCTTGCATGGTGTGCATGAATTCTTTTTTCTTTAACTGTTTCAGGTAATGGATCTTAAAGGCCAAATGATCTATATTCTTGAATCCAGTGCAATCCTATTCTTGGGATCTCCGTGTGTGGATAGACTAGAAGATTTTACAGGACGTGGACTATACCTTTCAGATATTCCTATTCACAATGCACTGAGAGATGTTGTTCTGATTGGAGAGCAAGCCAGAGCTCAGGATGGACTGAAGAAGAGGTTAGGAAAGCTGAAAGCAACCCTTGAACAGGCCCATCAAGCACTTGAAGAGGAAAAGAAGAAGACCGTAGATCTTCTGTTTTCTATTTTTCCTGGAGAAGTTGCTCAGCAGCTGTGGCAGGGACAAGTGGTGCAAGCCAAGAAGTTTAATAATGTCACAATGCTTTTCTCTGACATTGTTGGATTCACTGCCATCTGTTCCCAGTGCTCACCTATGCAGGTTATAACCATGCTTAATGAGCTTTATACTCGCTTTGATTACCAATGTGGAGAGTTAGATGTCTACAAGGTACAACATTTTTTGCTTGTATGTGGGGCTGTGGGGCAGGAAAGGAAATAAAGACAAAATGGGACAGAGAATAATAGAAGTCCAAAACATATTTTGCCTTAAACCTTTATTATAAGAAAAAAATATTAAGATCAATCATAAGATGTAAACAAAAAAAAGTATATCAACAGAATGAGCAATGTGTGCAGCCAGGCAGGAAACCCATCAAAACCTAAGAGGTCATTTCTAAAATGGATTTCAGTTACAGTGCTATGAATCTGGGGTAAATCAGTGTGTTTAATGTAACTACAGGTGTCTGATAGTAGGAGAGCATGGAAAAGTATTCTAGTGTCGTGCCCAGCAATAGATACTAGTTGTGCATTTTTGCCTTTTAAAGGATACCACAGGATTTATTCAAGACTTAAATAATTTAGCAGGACAAATAGGACTCAGTCAATATGCAGGTAGCATATTGAAGACACAGACTATTCTTTTATATGTCAAATATTGTAATATTAAGGAACAAATATACCTGTTTTAGGTTGAGACTATTGGAGATGCCTACTGTGTCGCTGGAGGTTTACACAAAGAAAGTGAAACCCATGCTGTCCAAATAGCATTGATGGCCCTGAAGATGATGGAGCTGTCAGATGAGGTGGTGTCTCCCCATGGGGAGCCTATCAAGGTCATATATTTTATTTTATAATATTTTATATGGTAAAAAGGGAAAATTTTGATTGCATAGTTGGTTTGGGGGTATTTGTTCCAAGGAAAATTTGCATTAACTCAGACAAGTTGGGGAATCTAGTGTGTATAGATGGAGAGGCTGACCATTTTATTTCTATGAATACGAGTGTTGTGGAGAAGTAAAGGTGAAGCAGAGGTCTTAAAATCAACCCAAATGCTGCTAAATTAATAGGTGCATACTGATACGCTGCTGTTTTTGTCTCCCTAGCAATCAATTTTACTATTTTCTAATTAGGAGACTAATCCTCTTTCAAAATAAGAACCTAGGAGAACATAAAAGTATTTTGAGGCAACAGTTATTAAGATGAATCATCAAAGACATGCTCTAATTGCAGTAATCCACACGTCTTTAAATGATTCTGGTGCTAATGCTGGCAAGGCCACTGTTAGATTCAGTGGTAGTTACATTTATGACCTCCTTTCAATGGAGACATAAGCATGTACTGAACTTTCCTCCTGGAATGTGGTCTTGTTATTTTTAATACAGGTGTCTTGATTAATTATGTCTTTCACTTGCTTATTTTTAATATTTGCCTGGTCATTTGCCGCTTTAGAAAAGGAGCTTCAGGCTTCTTTAATTATGGTTTAAGGAATATTTGTATTCTAAGACCATGAAAATGTTTTTTACAAGGATTACAGGCTCCACATTTATCATAGAGAACAGCAGTATTAAAAATGGTGGAAATAAATACTGCTATTTTTGTATTTCACAATATCAAATTAAATTATGCCTGAAAATACGGAAACATATTTATGACAATATTATAGCATGTTTATAATTTCCATGCAAATGCGACTTGTATAGTTTTGAATGATGAATATTATTACATTCTAAAAGTAATTTTAAAATAGGGAGAAAAAATAAACAGCTTCTAGATGCTTCTTAGAGGAAAAATGAAATCTATTTTTAATGAATATGCTTTTCTTTTTTTTAATGAAGTGCTTCACAAAAGCATTGACTGTTTGGCAAAGCAAGAAGTATGTCACAGTGTACTGTGATTTCAAACACAAGTTGTCAAACAAAAAGCCATGACTGCAAACTGCTATTTTAAATCAATGTGTATATTCTCGTCATCTTTGCTGTATGGGTGGATTTTGCTTTTGTTGCAGGCTTTTCTGCTTTTTCACTCAAAACTAGAACTGTGACTTCTTCATAATGATATAGTATTCTCTGTATATGTGACGAATAGCACACATGGTAGATATGTGAATTTCCCAACATCGTGCCATTGTTTTGTCAGAGTGCTACTCTGATGAAAACATATTTATATGTAGACTCTAAAGTCTATATATTTATAATGCACATAAGAATTTTTTTTTTAAAAAAGACCATAGAAAGCAGCACCAACTAAACAAAACTCAAAATTCAAACTATGAATTGCAAAGAGGAGGTATCAAAATGTTTCTACTGCTGAACAGCATATACATATTTTCTTCACTGTTCCCTAGGACTTGTCTTCTGACCTTAACAGCAAAGCAATTACAATTTCAATTTAGTAACTTTCATCAGTCTAACATTGTGCCATGCAGTTCCTCTTAGGAAAACATTCAAGTGTCATAGTAACTCCTGATGGTGTTTCTAGATCAATTTACTGCCAGAAGGACCAACTTTATTTCAGTCATGTCAGATAAGAGTGATTTACTATGCAAGGCAAGGTATACTTGGGCCACTTTCCACTCTACAAGACATATTAAGTAGACTGTACTAACTCAATTTATATTAGCAGCTCATGATTTTATTTTTAATAAAGATTTTAAAAACTTTAACCATTTTATTTATCTTACCTAATTATGATATTTTCTGCCTTTTATTTAAAGATGCGTATTGGCCTTCATTCTGGATCTGTTTTTGCTGGAGTTGTTGGAGTTAAAATGCCTCGTTATTGTCTCTTTGGAAATAATGTAACCCTTGCCAACAAGTTTGAATCTTGCAGTGTACCTCGAAAAATAAATGTCAGCCCAACAACTTACAGGTACAGTGCTTTACAGTGCGCATCAGTAGAATTTCCACTTGAAGTAGTTAATGTAAAAGTTATTCATTATCTTGTTATTTTTTTTCCCTGTTTTCTTTTTGCTCTTTTTATCTGACTGCTCATGATTGCACAATGGTTATTTTTATTCAGAATGCAACCAGTAGCAGCAACAGAGCAAAATGGAACAGCTGATATTTATTTTTCAGATGCTACGATTAAAATAAGAGGCAATTTTGCTTCTTGCCCTGAAGCTATATACCTCTTGCCTTTTTTTGCCTCTCATAAAATTGGCTTATCTTTGAGGTAGGTGGCTTTCACTGTAAACTGGATGACGTGCAGAAATCAAACCCTATAACCACAGAGAAGTTATAAAGCAGGTATAAAGCTGCACACATGCCAGATGCAGGTGGGTAATCCCTCCAAGCCTGTATACCAGAGGGCAAGAAAGGCACATACTTAAAGACCAAGCTGCTTACATATGCATTAGATTTCCAAGAAAATGTTGGGTTATTACAATGAGTCCCCAAAATGATTGATGTTTTTCCCCTCCCCGAGTCTTAGTTCTTTTACACATGCGTGGTATCTCTTGGTGTTCCTCTGGTGGTCTTTTGATGAAGGCTGTATGTCTTTCTCGCAGTGTACTCTTTGACCTGGGTCGAGTTGGAGGACGTTTGACTCGCTCTGGCCGGTCATCTTATCGGCTACAACTCTGTCCACCAATCTGCTGCTTCTCCGTTAATTTGTGGTTTTACTGTCTGAGCCTGCTACCTTGCATTCCAGAGATAGGATAGCTAACAATGTTATTTGGAGAAACAGGAGACCCACTGTCTGTACCAACTGTCTAAGTCCGTAGAAAAGTATCTGTTATCGGCAGCCAAAACCTGGCTTATCAAGGTCAGATCTGTAGCTGCCAATTCAGCACACCATGAAGGCACATAACTGTTAACCTAACTTATTTTTCTTAATTCCTGGATGCCAAACTTACGCAGATGCCTTGAAAATAAGAATCTAGTCAAACAGTTGTTAAGCATCACTTTACACATCCCCATTCTCTTTTGATTAGGGAAGATGAATGAATAGGTTGCAGTGAATCAACCATGATAGTGTTTATTTTATGCATGTCATGATCCCAGCTCAGTTTGAACCTCTTAGTGAGGAACCTAGGCTGTACTATTTATTATTCACTCAGATCATTTTTAGTAAAGGATATTTGGTTTATACAGATTGTTAGCAGGCTCTCCTGGGGGAAATATAGCATCTTTCCTTTGTCCTCTTAGCCTAATACTCCCTTTGTATTATCTCTTTAGTTATACTTAAAATTACCTTGCAAATATGTTCATGGCCAAGTTACAGTGTCTTTTACATTCCAGACAAAATATTAAAAACCTTTTCAAATTTGGTGGTAACAACTGTCTAAGCTCCAGGTTAAGATCTGAATTTTATGCCACGAAACTCATATAGATTATTGTTTCTTCCAGCGTGGCCAAATTTTTAAATATGAACTACAGAGAGTGAATTCAGTAGTAGAAAGTGATATTGCTGGATGAGCAAAATAACCAGAAATATGGATATAAATTATTTTGTTCATTTTAAGAAAGATCTGAGAGATGGCAATACCATTTTTTTGGGGTGCAAAAACAGGAGTAATTGAACTGGTCTTCTACATTCAGAACTGTAGCCTGGACAGCTGGCTGTTCGTACTCAGCTTCTACTTGGTGCTGTGTATCTGATGTTGTATCAGGATTGTATGGCCAGTGTCAGAGAAGTTGGCATAGGATATTCTGAAATCCCCTGCAGCAATACTGTGTGACTTAGAGAGTGCAAAGCTAGAGATTATCTTCTGTAGGTGATAGCAGATGTATTAGAGCACGCATAAGTAACTTGGGTTTGGATCATGCGGTCTAAACAGAGACATAGCATCGTCATCTCCAGTGCTTAGCTGAGTCAGAAGAACTGCGGTGGCCAATAATGGCTTTTTCCATGCCGATATGGCAAATCGTTCTGAATCAGATTGGCGATAGTCTTCTCTTAAAATCATTAGACAGTTCTTCCATGCAAAACTTGTTTATATTCTGAGGAGTAAATGGCTCTCTGTTTGTCTGCTCATTCATGTCAAGACAATATCTCAATTAAGTAAACTGTTGAAAAAAAAACTCATACCATTATTATTTGGATGCCTAGAAAACAGGCAACTGAGTTGAAGGGTAAGCTATAGTTATTATTGCCATCGTATGTTTTTTCACCTGAGTGAATGGTGTGATAACATTCTTTGTGTTTAATGTTTTTACATGGATTTACATACACATTTAAACACAGTATGGCATCTTGCACAACTCCTATCTGTAGTATATTTATATGGAACCTTAGGTACCAGTCATCAATATTTATCCCTAAAGAACAGCAGTCTGTGTTTCGGATATTGAAGATCACTAGGTCTTGTGGAAAAAATTCTTAGAATTGGTAGGATGATCTGAATAGCTTAGTTAATAATCTTGTCAGTATTTCATTAGTTGTAACATTAATTGTGGTGCTGGTTTCATGTGCTAATTTGAATTAGCTCTCATTTTTGAACTAGCTAAACCATTTTTGCAAGAACTTACAACAAATACAGCACCTATATTCAAAGCACTGACGAGACAAAAAAGAGAAGTAATACTCCTGTTTGTACTGGTGACAGACTTAATGAGTTATCAAGATTAACAAATAAATAGTTTTTTAAAACTTTTCAGTAAAAGACATAAATATCAAAGTAAATTCTGACCTGTTTTATAAAGACTTCATGAAGAATTATTGAATGTATTTGTATACAGTAACAATTAGTGATTGATTCCTTTTTAACCAAGGCAATTCATTTTTTGTTATAGATTATTAAAGGAATATCCAGGTTTTGTGTTTACACCGCGCTCAAGAGAAGAACTTCCTCCAAATTTTCCCAGTGATATCCCTGGAATTTGCTATTTTCTGGATGCTTATATTCAAGGAACAAGCTCACAGACTTGGTTTCAAAAGAAAGATCTGGGAGATGGCAATGCCAATTTTTTGGGTGAGGAAACAGGAATAGACTAAATCATCTACTACATTCACAAGCATATAGAATAAATGTATAAATATTCTGAGTTTTTTGTATAAATTGAAAAGTTTAAAAAATATATGAAACATGAAAGCACTTTAGATTGAGAACACCTGAAAGCCAGTATTAAAATTTCAGGAAGTATGTAACTGACTCCTTTATGTTCTTCCTTTGTATAAGGAATGTAGTCACTAAAATAATATTGCAACTTCACTGTTTAAAATGCCACTAAAAAGTACATGTTCCCTGTGGTAATTTGTGAGTGCTACATAACAATGCTCTCAGTTCTTTCTGCACTGAGAATTCTAGGTGTATTGTATATGCAGTGTGTCAGGAAATGTAATGTGCAAGTGATGCAGCCACATGCAGTGTTATGAGCTGGTGCTTATCAATGACCATTAAAAGTGTATTTTATTAGTGATTCCATAAGAAAAATTGTTTTAAAAATATCATCACCGCTACCACATACTCCTTCAAGATCATCCTTTGGGCTCCATCCTTACAGCTGCTGACCATCTTCTAACACTTGCTGAAGTCAGTGTGTTGAGTGTGCTCAGCATCTTCTGGATAGGGCTGTTACTTGTAGCTATTACACATACATATACATAGCGGAGTTTCCTGCTTACTGTTTCCTGTACTTTACTCTGTGTATAAAATGAATATAGATTCTGTATAATCACTGTATAATCACGTACTAAAGTTTCTGTAATCATCAAACAGTATTTTAGTTCTTGGGGTTTTTAAAATACTTCATAAAAAATAATACCAACTTGCTATTATGTATTAGAGCAATAAATGTTTTTCTTTGTTGTTGTCATTGAAATTTGAAACATTTTAAAAAGAGCGTAATAAAATGTGCTTTGGAGTGTTTACTTAGATAAGAAATTCCAATCAGACTGTATAACGTGGAACAAAAGCACACTGGTTTAAAAAGCCATGAGCTTTATTCAAGGACAGCAATGTGGATATGACATGTTATGTGAAACACATAAGCTACACTCACTTTAAAGATGTAAGGAGGACCTACAAGTAAACAGAAATGCTTTAAAATACATGAACACAAACATGTTAGTATTCCCACAGTGAAGGCCTTTTTATAGTGAATGATGGAACAGGAATGAAGACCTCTCAAGGGTCTGCCTCTGGAAAAGGGCAGAATACAGTTACTGTGTCCTGAGCTTAGGATTCTGCATCTGTAACTAGCAGATTCATCTGCACAGAAATTTCTTTGTGCTGTACAGTTTGGTCCCAGCTGCAGGCTGGAGAGCTGCATTGCTTACACACACAAATATTTCCAGTAGTATCAAATAATACTTGTTATTATTCTGACCTCTTATACTCTTGGGTTTTGGCACTTCAAACCATGAATGACTTTTTTTCAAGGTACCTCTCACTGAATCAGATTTTGCTTTCTGAGTATTTACAAGGAACAATTCAATTAGACTATTCATTTTCTGAGTCAGTTTTGCAGTAGAAACTTGTACAGAGCATATCCTATCAGAAACCTGAGAAGCTATAAGTGCCTAGTGTTACAAACATTTTAAAAGCATGTTTTAATTCATATTTCTTGCAAGCATCATTTGAACAAAACTTGAAACATTCCATGCTGCTGTTTTTTGAGATGTCCTACGTCTGTCTAAGATGCTTAGAAATAATTCTCACACTCAAAAAAAACCAACCCTGAAAGACTACATGTATGTGATAAATATATATATATGCACATACATATTTGTTAAATTTTAACAGCAGTGTTTCAAGAAAACAAGATATCTGCAAATCTTGGTGACTGATCAGTGCAATATTATTTTCTTAGGAAAATTCTATTCTATTTACATAAATACCCAGAGACTGGTAGCAGTCCCATATGGGTGTTCCTGGAATTAAAAATGTGGAAGAATTGTACTATTGACTAATAGGGTTCTCAACAAAAATAATTTTTTTCTCTTTATTTACAAATGGGAAGAACTCTTAGGAGCAAATTTCCTTTTGTCCCACGGGGAGAACTATTGCTGGACTGGAGGATGGTCATTCTGAAAGCCAGATTCCATATGAATCTATTATTCTGTAGGATGTTCATCTTGACTGTTTCTGATCCCCTCCTTTGCATAGCTCTGTGAAATACAATGCCCTCTACATCAAAATTCTTACTACAGATCGAATTCACCTTCCTCTGTCACTTTTTATAACTCTCTTTTTAAATATACCCCAGGCTACATTATCAGCTAGGATAAAATTGATGTAAAATTCCTTTTTGTTTCTCGAACTTTTATGAAAAAGTCAAAACATTCTCATGTCTATTTCAGCCTTAGGTCCCAGAAGTGTCCTGATAAGATGCTTAAGGATACACATTAACCTATATGAATGAATCATAGAGGCTAAGCTTGGAAAAGACCTCTGAGATCTTCGAGTCCAACCATCAACCCATCACTACCATAACCACTAAAACATGTCCCTAAGTGCTACAAGTTTCCTGTGCTTTGATCTCAGTGAGATAAATACAATTTAGGGACATTTTTTAGAAAATGATTTGGGAAGGTATTTTACAACATGCTTATGTCCATATCTGTTCTAAAGAAAAGCTTACAAATCTACATAATGCTACTGATATAAAAATGTGAATCTTTTAGTATTACGTCCAGAAAGAGTTCTGTTATTATGTGAACTATTATACTAGCTCATCAGCCAAGGAGCTGAATTGTTCACATTTACATTGTGTGATTGTATTGTAATTTCTTAGGCAAGAAGCTGTAAATGTCTCGTGGAATAAATGAGAATTGGGTCCTCTGAATTTAACAGTGATATAGCAAAAGTAAAAGATATATGGGAAAAAAAAATCACTAATTTTATTTTATTCTGGCAAGACCTGATATGGTTTCAGAGAAATGTTGGAAATTTTTTCCTAATTGCTGGTGTCAGAGGAAGTGCAATTAGTGTGGAGTGGCGTTTTCCTTCTCCCTGAACTACTGTGCAAAAACAAACCATGCGAACTCACAGAAAGTGACAAAATATCGACGTGCACAGATCATTGAGCCTGAGGCCAGATCTACTTTCCCATGAAATCCTATAACAGAAAAATTCAGACCTCCTCATATACTGTTTGCTTCTCCCACTACTTTGTTTTGCGTTCTCTGCAGAAACAGGAACAAGTACAGAAGCAAAATCAGTATTTCCAGCTGAAAGCCATCAGAATTAAGGGAAATTTCTCTTGAATCTTGGCAAGGGCACCCACTTTCAAACCCCACCCATCCTATAACCTAGCAGCTACTGTAACTGCTGCCATTTTTTATGTCTGTTCATTGTTCTGCAAAAGCAGTGAAAGGGGAGTTCTGGCTTCCTGGAACAGCAGTAATTTTTGTGGCTATTTGCCATATAACATACAAGGACTGTGTTGCTTTCAAAGCTGTGCTTCAGTTTATCAGAAGTCAGCTTGGCATGAACTAAAATGAACTTTGAAGCTTTTTCTGAAATAAAAACTTGGATTTTCCACCTATGGAATCTGCAAGATGTGGGCCACAAAACACTCCAGAGGCCTCTTACACCATTTCTGGTATAAGAATCTGGTGAATCAGGTATAAGACTTTTTTTTTTTAATTTCCCGATCTCATTTGCATTAGTCCTTTTCTGTAAAGGGAGAGAATAGAACTCACAATCTTCTGTCACTCAGCAGAAGCTGCTGAAGCACAAATAAAAGATGGGGGCTAATCAGTGTTTCTGGAACCTATTCTACATCTAGACCCAACAGTTTAAAGATATGTACTTCTGAGTAAGAATAATTAATATTGCTGAAGGAATCTTAAAAAAAAAATGCATTTGTATTTCTGCACGATGCAAGTACGTTATGAAAATCCCAAATGTCAATTCTCAGATCATTGTGATTTGAAACAGATAAAGGGAATACACCACAATTCAGTTCGTTGTCAGTGAAGTAAGTCCATTTCACTAACTGAAATCCAGCAGTACCATATGAAGGGTTTTCTAATTCAAACTTACAGTAACAATATAAACTTTAAGAGCAAAATCTGAAGTTAAAAAATGCAACTTATTAAAATGCTGTGGCTTATAGTGGTTGTATATTAACGCAAACCACATTGAACTAAGTGTAAAAGTTCTTGGCCAGCTAGTGGCTCTCCCAAAGCTATTGTCTCAGCAACTGTCCTTTTACACAGAATAAAACTTTCCTGGATCTCAGCAGTTCCCAGATGAAGTCAGCATGTCACATCAGTTAAAAATGTGTATGCCGCTTGAAAGGTGCGGCAGCTTTTCTTCTACAGTCACAGACTGCATCTCTTCTGGCTTTCTAGTGGCCAACACAGAAAACTCATGTTAAGTATGCAAGGCTTCAATGGGACACAAAGGGGAGAAGCTGCCTTCTGGGATTTGTTATGGAGAGCTCTTTCTAGAAGGCTTCTCATGTCAGCGTTCCATTGCACGCACAGCACAGTTGTGGCTAGTACCACAGTATCCTGCTCTTGAATACCAAAATGTAGCTAAGGCAGCAAGTTGTGAACAGGGTGCACAAGGGTCCCCAAATAGGAATGAGATTGCATGCTATAGTAAGTGAACAGCAACCTTTAGGGAAGTGCATCTTGCACAGCCCAAATATGAGTTGTTTGATAAGCAAAACACGTGTCCTAATGCCTAGCATCTGGTAGGGCTGGACTTTGAAAATGCAACCCAGTATTCACAACTTGTCTAACATGTAGTGCATCTGTTGACTTAAAGCCTGACGTCCCCTAGGTGAAACCAAATGTTGCCTGAAGACTTATCACATAGCCTTGACTCAGCAGGCACCTGGAATGGAAAATGACCCTACTCAGCAAATCACTTGATTGAATTTTTTAATTCAACATCTTCCAAACTTTTAAAAACGGATTGCTGTTTTAGACAATGAAATTAATCACTGTCGGGCAGCGATTTCGACGGTTCCCTGAGGAAAGAGCATCGGGGGAAAAAAAAAAAGAGAAGGATGCATATTTCGCAGGCATCGCGTTAGCAACAGTTACGCAGCATTCTGCTCACACAAGCCTTCCCTTGTCGGGGATGGCGGCGGGGCGACCGTCAGCTGGAGGCGATCGTTAGCGCGAGGCGGCCGCTAGTTAACTAGAAGTGACGATGAATACCGACCGTCGCGCTCCCACCCTCGCGCCCCCAGCCCCCTTCCCCGCCGCCACAGCCCCCGGCCGCCTCCAGTCCCGCCTCTGCCTCCGATTGGAGAACAGCACGGCGGCGGTCGCGCTCCCCATTGGCTGTCGGCGGGTGCCAGTCGGGCCGGCTGCAGGGGAGGTGGCGAGGTGGTCAGGACCGCTCTTGTGCTCGGCGGAAGCGGCATCATGGTGAGCTCTGTGGGTCGCCCTCCCTGCCTGGGAGCCGGGCGCCGGCAGAGGGTGGCCGGGCCGGGCCAGGCCAGATCAGATCAGATCAGATCAGATCAGATCAGATCGGGCCCGGCCTGCCTCACGGCGGGAAGAGGCTGGAGCGGCTTGTGGGGATTGAAGCGGGAAGGCGGCCGGGCCCCAGCCGTTTTGGGTTTGGGGCGGGGATGGCACGGCGGAGTGGCCTCGTCGCGGCGCGGGGCGCTGGGGCGCGGGGCGCTGGGGTGGGCTCGTCGGGGCGGTGGGGTGGGGGTCCGTCCGATGTCTGACCGCGCCGCTGCCTCGCCCTGCCCGCAGTACGGGTTCGTCAATCACGCCCTGGAGCTGCTCGTCATCCGGAACTACGGGCCCGCAGTCTGGGAGGACATCAAGTAAGTCTGTCTGTTTGATTGCTTGCCTGCCTTCTGTCGATCTGCTTTCTTGGCTCCAACCCGTGAGATATAGCGGTGGCTGCCCTCGTTTTTAACCAATGATAAATTATGGGATTGGGATTTCGTGCATCTTCATGCTGAGACTGTTGCTTGTGCTGCTCGTTTATTTGCCATAAATACAGTAGTACTGATACATAGCCACAAGTATAAGATATATTTTAAAAAGACAAATGCTTACACGAATGTTGTAAGGCTTCAATTTACTACATAGTTAGATGAAACAGCTTAACGGGGTCTTTTGATATTGTATGTTTTAAAGGAGAAGCAGATTATCTAACTTGGAGAAGGCCCTCTTTCAGTTGCAAGTCTTCTATACTGTTCTATCCAGTTTATTTTGGGCCAGTTTTAATAGTATGTCAGCACAGCTGTCTTGTTGATCTGACACAATTTTTTGGGTGCCCTTGAGTGGGAGGTTTTTATGACCGTGGTGGTTGGCTTTTTTTCATCAATCCATTCATTGAAATGGATTAATCTTATCAGAGCATCACAAAATGTTGGTTGGAAGGGGCCTCTGGAGGTCGTCTAACCCTCTCTTTGTTCCAGCCAACACTGTTACCTTTATCAGGGTTTAGCTGTCATTTTTTTCAACCTATGTCTTTGAAATCATCAGAGATGGAGAGTCCACAGTTGTGGTTCAGTGGGTAACCATTGTTCCGTTCCAGGGATCCAAGACTGTTAATCTGTAAACTATACTTTGCAAATGTAATTCTGTGTATTGCACGGATGTCTTCACACATCCTACTTCTCATTTTTGCACATACCTACTGCAGTACTGAAGATCAGCTAAAGCCTATGGTCAGCACTACTCATGTAATGTTTTGGAAGAATGTAATGGAAACGTATAAAATGTTTGACTAACTGTCAGCTGCGTAAGTTCAGGAAGCTGATGGGTCATGTTTCTGTCTTTCAGCTGGGAAGCCTTATCTTGTAGTGTTCAATAGGCAGGCTCTGCTATTAACTCACAGAGAAGATGGCTTTCTGGAAAGAACAGTATTGT
Organism: Pavo muticus; assembly: GCA_016647715.1. Taxonomy (NCBI): domain Eukaryota; kingdom Metazoa; phylum Chordata; class Aves; order Galliformes; family Phasianidae; genus Pavo; species Pavo muticus. The sequence continues at coordinate 133,089 of JACDJE010000516.1, read as the reverse complement.
AACAAGGCACAAACAGAGAAGTAGAAAATGATCTACGAGGAAGAGGCAGTGTTTACACAACAGCTGCCATAGCTGCTTATGCAAAATATGTTTGCAGCTGGATTTGTATTCAGTAGGATTTGCTTTCAGTGTTAGTTTATTATAGAGTTTAGAAATCAGCAAGCAAACTCTTATATATCCTACTGGAACAAATTATAATGGTTGTGCTGTTTTGGAAGATGGTATGGAGGTCCTCTTCTAGGCATTAAGTACCTTTTAGTTTAGGTGCCTTAAGTTGTTGTCAGCAGGGGGTATGCACATTGTCTTTCCCAGAAGCATCTCTCTGTGTTTGTTTAAATGAATACAGGATTTTCCCACAGGCTCCTAAATTAAATTTACTCTGTATTAGATGGTCAAACTGTAACACTTCCAGATATATTGTCAAGAATAGGAATGGAAACTTGAATATCATATTAAGAAACACATTAAAAAGCTTCATCACAGGAGTGTAAAATAAATCAGTATTTTTCCTGTGTGAACTGGAAGATCCTTTTAGGGAAAGGAAATGGGACAGTCTCTCAACTGGAGTCTCCATCATTTTTCTGCTACTGTGGTAGAAGCCCCCACCAAACGTGTAGCCTATAGGAACAGAAAAACTCGGCAGAAGCTGAAAACTCAGTTTCTGCAAACACAAAGCGCTTGGAGGTAAAATCATTTTTAAAATTGATTTTAGAAAGGAACATCTGAATGGAAACTTGCACATTAGCAAAACACACGTGTTCTTTGCCTTAGTATGGGATGTAGAAAACAAGAAATAGTATTATTTTCCTGTTGTTCAGTGCTTAGTGTGGAATCAAGGCATCCTCCTGCCTTGGCCCTTGTGTGGGTCAGTCTGGCGTAGGGCTGTCCACATGCTCTTAAATGCTAATGCTCAAGTTCTGTGGAGCCAGCTGGGTAGTGAAGTGTTTACATGAGTTCGATGAGTGGTACTGAGCACTGTGGAGAGCAAAAGGCAATCACTTGTCCTTTCAGGAAGGAAATTTTTGTTGTCACCTTCAAAACCTTGTGCATTGTCAGCTACCAGCATCTGGGCTTGTTCACTCATCAGAATTTTCTATAACTGTCTTGTTATGGTTAAAACAGTGTAACACGGGGAGCTGGGTAATTATCTTGGCGTAGTTATCTTGGTATAATGTAAGCAGAAATCTCTCCTCAAATTCAGCTTGGGTTCAGCTGAAGTAGTAGAAAAACTGTTCAGTTTAGGGTAGCGAAGTAAATGATATAGATGTCATTTTCCTTTAAAAACTGTACTGACATGGTGGCAGGTGGAGACTGTGAAAGCTGTGTTTTGGCCATAGAAGTGCTGGGTACCTTGAAAGAACAGTACCTGTCTCAAACTGGGCATCCAAAATTCATGAAACCTTTTGACCATTTAGTTTTACCGTTACATGTAATTATTTTCTGCACTGTGGCGGTGCCATCCATAGCCAGTTGGAGAGCTAATTAATGCTTGTCCGTTATCATAGGGATCCATTCCACAGAAAGGCTTATTAGAAAGGAATAAATCCAAAGCTGGATTTTAAAACTATGTTTTATCCCGTTGGTCAATATATAACTTCAGTCTTGGTATAAAATAGAATATTAAATAGTCGTATATTAACTGAGTAACATAGAATCTGTCCTCAAACTGAAAGATCAGTAGCCTTGAGGGAAGGAAGCAGGTTGTGTGCTCTCAAAGGCACGCTTGGTAGGTTGCATCCTGTAGCCTCAGTGAGAAGCGGGGAAATGTGGTAAGGATCGAACTTCATAGAATCATAGAATCATGGAGTGGCCTGGGTTGGAAAGGACCTCAAAGATCACATCATTTCAACCTGCCTGCCGTGGGCAGGGTCACCAATCACTAGACCAGGCTGCCCAGAGCCACATCCAGCCTGGCCTTGAATGCCTCCAGGGATGGGGCATCCACAACCTCCTTGGGCAACCTGTTCCAGTGTTTCACCACCCTCTGGGTGAACTTCACTCATGTTGCTATGAACCGTACTTAGTTATCATGTATAGTTGAGTTGTTAGATAGTCCTTCCATTTATTTTTGGTGGTGTTTCTCAGCAAGGGTTGATTTGCAACAGAAGCTTGCTGCTAAACTCCTTTTAGACATCTTAAGTGTAGTCTTGGATGTGCCTAGGACTTAACATTTGTTGATGTTGTTTTATCATTTTAATGCCTTTGGGATTTTTCCCATCTAGTTGCTAGATTTCCTATTCCTTTCTTATGCACTTCTCATCCAAGAACTGTAGAAGTCCAGGTACTTTTCAAGCGGGTCATGGATTTTACCATATAGATATATATAACTCTATATCGCAGTGCTGGTAATGACTTCCGTGTGAATCTACTCTCCTGCATTGTTGAGCTGCTGTGAGCTTGCTCCATATTTGCCTTTCCCAGCCCACAACGAATTTATTACGAAGAATTTTTGCTTTGCAGTTTAGCCAGAGTTACTGATTCTGTCACGCTCAAAGATGTTACAGGCACACTATCTTTAGTGCCTTCTCACCATGCATGCCAGTTTCTTCTTCTTGAAACTCTTCACTACAGTTTTATACATGGAAGTCTGTGTTTTTTCTGGGCTGTGTAGGACCCAGTTATAATTAATTGCAGTAGTCTGTGAAAAGCCTTGAAAGTTCATTATTTCCTGCATCCATAGCACTGTGCACCTCTATCCATGCTAAAGGTGGAGTGTTCCGTTCAGTCAATCTCATAATAATTAAAAAAAACCCCATAACAACAGGTTGAGTATAAATAGAGGTCAGAAAAGTGCTTTGGAAAGCCATTGGTTTTGAAAGGACAATAGATTAATTCTTTTAATCCATTACACCTCTTAACAGTGTTTATCCAGAAATCAGCTTTAAGTAGTAACATTTACTGTTTATGTTTCTAGGTCTTTATTTTGTAGCATTCCAAAGTTCTAAACAATTATTAAGTTTTCTTATAACAGATGTTGAATAGATGATTTTCCATGGGCCTGAAGGTTACGATTCACAGCATTTGTAGAGTCGAGGCACTGCATTTGTTGCTCCTTCAGTTCCCCACAGCAGACGCATCTGGATGGAGGTCAGGATTTTTAGCTGTGTGGATGCCAAGTTCTATAATTAATCTGGGAAAGGCCTGGCTGAAAAGAAATAGTGCCATACTATGGAATGTGGTGTAAGTACGCAGGCAGTATCTCTTTAGGTACTTTGCAGTTTTCCCAGAACAGTGAATTAGTTTTAGATCTGTCAGGATACCAGGTGTTACAAACATATCACTCACTCTTATAAATGACATTTTTAAAAGAATGGTATTGTAAATACCATTCCTTTTAGTCCACTCATGTAAAAGGAAGCAAAACGGTTCTAGCCTTGTGCTTTTCATAATATTTTTAGTATTTGTATTAGTAACAAAAAACTTGCACATTTGTTATCTGTATCTTCTAGGATTATCTTGTTTTGAAAACCTACATTAAACTTTCTCATCTCCAGCCTGTAAAACTGGGAAATAGCTCAGAGCTCTGAAGTCTATAAATATACCTATTTACTTTACCCAGGATGTCATTTTCCTGGACAGATTCCCATTTTTTTTTTTTCCCTAATCTTGTAACTTAATATAATTTATGTTTTTCCCAGTTGGCTGTTTAAAATATCTCTAGACTGTGCCTAACATGTACAAGTCTATTTTTTAATTGAGAAGAGTGGGAATATTGAATCAATATTTTAAATACTTCAAGCAAAGCATCTTAGTGAAATACACGGAAAAGAATAAGCATTTTGAAAACACAAACCACATGTTAAGTAATGTAATGAGTGGTGAGTTTGTAATCTTAATGTAAAAGAGGTGCAAAGGTGATGATTCTGGTTTCACCAATGCCATCTTTAGCTCTGACACATGTAATTCTGTTTAATAATGTTTCTCTTGGAATGGAGTTAAGCTCAACAAACTCCTATCAGTGAGATCAGAATCGCGCTGGGTTTCTAAGTGCAGAAGTGTTATTTTGTCATTAAGGTTGTTTTGACTGGTCTCTTCAAATTACTGAGCACTTTTTCCATCCCTGGTATGCCAAGAGTAGTTAAGCACAATGGTGGCAGAAGTCCCAGAAAAAACAATGCCTATCATGGAAGAAGTCCTAGAGGTGGTCTTCGAAGCTGCTGTTGTTGCGATGTGTTGAAGGTGACACACCCAGAGCGTGCTCTTAGGGCCAGAGTTTTGATAGGAAGAATTCCAGTTACAATTCTGATTTCTGAAAGTGATGCCAATGCTTTCTAAATGGTCGTATAGCTGTCAGAGAAGCTTGTGTATCTTCAGGATACCAAGTATTCTGCCTTGTCTCAAATCATCACTTTTTCTTGTTTGTATCCATTATATTTTATCAAAATTTACTGTGTGCAGAGTTGTATGATGAACGAATTCTTCTGTAAAAAATGTTTGTTACTGTTATTTTAAGTTCCAGCTTTACAACTAACTACAGAGATAGAATAGCAAATTGCATGAATTGTAAAGTTCTGGAAGCATCAACCTTCTGCTCGGTAATGATAGATTCAAATCATTTTTAATTGCTACATTCTGACAGCAGAACTACATTAAAATCCACTTTGTGCAAGGTATACTACATAAGTAAAACATGTACCTGGGATCAAGCTGAGATGGCATCTCTTCCTACCATGTCACCTGTAGGACAGCAGAAGGAGAGCCTTAAAACAACCAAAACCAAGAAGTATTTCCTGTGTTTCCAGGAACTTAAAGATCGGCATTAATAGCAAGTCTTTTCCTATGCGTTCAAATTAGGAATGTCTGTAATAAGTGAAAAGAGTTTTTTCCAGACCATGTCTTTTTGAGGTTTTCTTCAGTGTGAAGACCGAGAGTGAAAGAAAAATGTGTGCAAATGTGTTTAACAATTTGTAGTGCAAGATCTGTTCTCATTTTAAGAACAGTTTTTGTCTGAATATGTTAGCACTTAGCATCTCATTCATCTCTGTGAATTATTAACATTACCTTTGAACATTAGTAGTGCTTTTTCAAATACTAAACTAGCTTCACAATGGAAAAGACTTTCAAAGGGCCGATTGTACATATGTAGTATCGCTTGTGCTTCTATTCTGCGCTGGTAGACCAGCAGTTTGGGGGTGTTAGCATGACTGATAGAGGAAAGGCTGCTTCAGAACTTGATCCTGCTTTGATAAATGTACAGCAGCATTTCTTTATCATGTGAAGCCTTAAGGATAATCATATATTTCTGAGAGAAAGACTTCATGAAGTTCATGTGGCTGTCAGATTTCCGAGGGAAGCGGAAGGGCTTCAGAAATCCAGTTGACTGCACTGGGGACAGGGGACGAGGCTTCAGCTGACGTCACTGAAGTGTCTGCTGTTTGACATGCACAGCAGCTTTTGTGAACTGGTGAGGGAGCAGAGTGGGTAATCTATCCAGCAAAAAAAACCCAGCAACACAGTAAAACGGATACTTAGGTGAATTAAACGTCATCTCATCATCTAGCTGAATGATTGGCATCTACTGGCACAGCAAGGCTGAAAAGTATGGAGGAGTCATCCTGGGAGGAAAAAAAGTTATTGATACTAGTATTTTTATTTTATTTTTTAGAAAAAGCTGTTTGTCTTTTGACAGGTTTACATCATGCATAGTCATAGGATTTGCCATAATTGTAGGACAAACTGAGTTGGTTTTTTTTTTTTTTTGTCCCTGCAGTTTTCAGGGGAGTAGTCCCCTGCAGGAGCGAATATTTAATTTGTCACGTTCTCTAGAAATAAGATTCCTGAAAGAAGAATGGGAAATGCATCATTAAGGCTGTAGAGAAGACGGCCGCTGACTGAAGCAAAGCATCTAGAGAGAACCAGAAAAAAACAAAAGTAGTTGAAATAGTCTGTGTGGGGTTGAAATAAACAGTGGTGCCTCTGAAATATGGTAGCTTAGGGAAACTACAGGCATTGAAGACAAACTTTGACAAAATACACTGCAAATAGAATCATAGAATGGCCTGGGCTGAAAAGGACCATAATGATCATCTAGTTTCAACTCACCTGCCATGGGCAGGGTCACCAACCTCTAGACCAGGCTGCCCAGAGCCACGTCCAGCCTAGCCTTGAATGCTTCTTGGGATGGGGCATCCACAACCTCCTTGGGCAACCTTTTCTAGTGTGTCACCACCCTCTGTGTGAAAAACTTCCTCCTAATATCTAACCTAAACCTCTCCTGTCTCAGTTTAAAACCATTCCCCTTGTCCTATCACTATCCAGCCTTGTAAACAGCCATTTTCCCTCCTGTTTATACATTCCCTTCAAGCTCTGGAATGCCACAATGAAGTCTCCCTGGAGCCAGAAGAGAACTTCTCCAAGCTGAACAAGCCCAGTTCCCTCAACCTTTCTTCATAGGAGAGGTGCTCCAGCCCTCTGATCATCTTAATGGGCCTCCTCTGGACGCATTCCAAGAGCTCCACGTCCTTCTTGTGCTGGGGGCCCCAGGCCTGGACACAGTATTCCAGATGGGGTCTCACAAGAGCTGAACAGAGGGGGGCGGTCACCTCCCTCTCCCTGCTGACCACTCCTCTTTTAATGCAGCCTAGAACATAGTTGGCCTTCTGGACTGCAAGCACACACTGCTGTTTCATGTCCAGCTTCTCGTCTACCAGGACCCCCAAGTCCTCCACAGGGCTGCTCTCAAGGAGTTCTTCCTCCAGTTTGTATAAATACCTGGGATTGCCCTGACCCAAGTGCAGCACCTTGCACTTGGCCTCATTGAACCTCATTAGGTTCGCATGGGCCCACTTCTCCAGCCCGTCTAGGTCCCTTTGGTTGGCTTCCCTTTCCTCCAGTGTATCGACTGCACCGCTCAGCTTGGTGTCATCTGCAAACTTGCTGAGGGTGCACTCGATGCCATCATCTGTGTCATTGATAAAGATGCTGAAGAGCACTGGTCCCTGAGGGACTGCGCTTGTGAAAGGCCTCCACCCTGACACAGAACCTTTGATCACAACCCTTTGGCTGCGTCCAGCCAACCAGTTCTTAATCCACCGAACAGTCCATCCTTCAAATCCATACCTCTCCAATTCAGAGAGCAGGATGTGGTGAGGGACCATGTCAAAGGCTTTGCAGAAGTCCAGGAAGATGACATTCATTGCCTTTTCCCTGTCCACTGATGCCGTCACTCCATCATAGCAGGCCACCAGATTGGTCAGGCAAGATCTGCCCTTGGTGAAGCCATGCAGGCCGTCTCGAATCACCTCTTTATCTCATATGTGCCTTAACGTGGTACCCAGGAGGATCTGCTCCATTATCTTCCCAGGCACAGAGGTGAGGCTCACCAGCCTGTAACTCCCTGGGTCATCCTTTCTCCCTTTCTTAAAATTGGGAGTAATGTTTCCCTTTTTCCCCATCACCAGGGACTTCACCGGACAGCCATGACTTTTCACATATGATGGAGAGGGGCTTGGCAACCACATCAGCCATCTCCCTCAGGACCCTGGGTTGCATGTCATCCGGCCCCATGGACTTTTATACGTTCAGTTTCGCAAGGAGGTCTCAGACTTGTTCCACTGTTACAGTGGATGGAATCTGCTCCCCACACACACACCTAGAGGTTCAGGGTCCTGGCAGACCTGGGGAGCCTGACCAGTGAAGACTGAGGCAAAGCACTTATTGAGTACCTTACTGAGCTTTTTCCATGTCTGAGGAAGTCAGTTCTCCATCCTCATTTATCAGAGGGGGAACACTCTCCTTGATCTGCCTCCTCCTGCCTATGTACTTGTAGAACCCTTTCTTGTTATTTTTCACATCCCTTGCCAAGTTCAGCTCCATCTGTGCCTTGGCTTTCCTAATCCTATCTCTACACACACGGACAGCAGCCCTGTATTCTTCCAAGACTACACAGCCCTACTTCCACTTCCTGTACATCTCCCTCTTTTCCTTCAGTTTAAGCTGCAGGTCCTAGCTCAGCCATGCCAGTCGCCCACCTCCTCTGCTCAATTTCTTCTGCTGGGGGATGGAGAGCTCTTGTGCTCACAGAAGGGTGTCCTTAAAGAGCTGCCAGCTCTGTTCTGTTCCTGTGCCCTTAAAGACATTTTCCCATCCGCAATTCCTTGAGCAGCTAGAAGTTTGTTCTGCTGGAGTTTGGGGTCCTGACTCTGCTTTTTACCAGGCCCACGTTCCTCCAGATGCCAAACTCCACCATGGCATGGTCACTACAGCCCAGGCTGCCTCCAGTCTTTACTTCTCTAATGCTCTCCTCTGCATTGGTGAGCACCAGGTCCAGTAAGGCTTCACCTCAGGTTGGTCCATCTATTAGTTGGACCAGGAAGTTATCCTCAACAGACTCCAGCAATCTCCTGGGTTTTCTTCCACCTGCCGTGCCTCTATCCCAGTAGATATCCAGGTGGGTGATATCCCCCATCAGGACAAGAGCCCCTGAGTGCGATGCCTCCTGCATCTGAAGCAAGAAGGCCTCATCAGCAGGCTCGCCCTGTTCAGGTGGCCTGTAGTAGATTCCAACTACTAGATGCCCTTTACTGGGCTGATCCCTGCTTTTCTCCCATGAGCTCTCAGCCTGGTCATGGCTGTTCCTCAGACACAGCTCTTTGCAGTCTATCCTCTTCCTAATGTAGAGGGCAACTCTCTCTCCCCTCCTACTCTGTCTATCCTTTCTGAAGAGCCTGTAGCCCTCAACCACAGTATGCCAGTCATGAGATTTGTTCCACCACGTTTCTGTGATAGCAACCAGATCATAATTTTCGAAGCACATCATGGTTTCTAACTCCCTCTGCTTATTTTCCATGCTGCGTGCATTAGTGTAAAGGCACTTCAGCTGGGCTTTCCTGGCACATTTCCTTTCTAGGGGGGTCCTCCCTCAAACCTCCTTTTTCCCCCACTGCTTCCTAGAGTGACATGAGAAGGCTTTGGACGGGGGATTGGCAACATTACCTCCTCTAAGGAGTTTCAGGAAGATCTTGCAGGACAGTTGGGAGTTTTTCCCCCCAGTAACTACAATAAAATAGGAAGTGTGGCTTGGCACAGAGAAAGAGACAGGAAATGTTCCAACCAATATAAATGAAAGGAGACGGAAGCGTTTTGAAGGAGGTACCAGGGTGATGAAGCTGGTTCAATTTTCAATAAAGAAATTTCTCACATAGAAAAACTGCATCCAGTGGCTTTTACAAGCACTTTAGAGGATATTCATTGCTTTTTCAGATGTGTATGTTATCCTTTGTGGTTTGGCTGGGAACAGAGAGACTGAGAGAAGGCACAGTGTGCATCCGGGACGTGGGAAAGTTTGCTCACTCTTGTGCAAACTTCTCCCTAAACTGCATTTGACTTCCAGTTGCGTACCGTGTCATGAGAATCAGAGAACCAAGATGATTTTCTTTTCTCCTACTATTGCAGTTCAGTTGTTAGCTAATGTAAACTTTGCTTTCTCATTCCTGACTGATCTCACATGCTACAGGACAGGTTACCTGCTAATAGCCTAGCTCTCTTCCTACTTAGGGAAAGATGGAATCTGTCATATCAGTTATTTTCAGGAATCAGTGGGACTTAATAGCCTGCGGGCTGATTTAAAGTTCTCAGAGAATGGCTGGAGGAGAGGATCAGAAGAATGAAATATGAAAATAAGAGTCATAGGGCACTGTGTGCATAGAAACCATTTTTCTTGCTTTTTTATTAACACACTATTTATTGACATAATGAATAAATCTTTGCAATAACGATTCATAAAAAATGATACCATGCTTTATCTTTTTCATGTCTGTTCTTTTGTTCCTTTTGTGAACCTCCCAGTGAGATTCAGAAAAAACATCTTGAGATGGTTAATAATTTTTTGTGCTATTAATAACAAAAGTTGTTATTACATCCATTTGCATCCATTCTATAGGAATTTTAGTCTCACCTAAAGGCTGCAGCCTTGTCTTACTGCTTTGGGAAAGTTGCTTCACTTGTTTTCAGCTCATTGTGCCCATTCATACACTAGTAATAACAAAGTAGACAGATATTTTAAATACAAAAACAATCTAATGCTAATTTTTGGTCAGTGGTAAGAATGCAATGTGCATGATTAAAGCAAGAGAAAGAAGAAGAAAATAATGGATTTGAAAATAATGCGTTCTTGACTTCCACTGATAGTGGACAGATTGTCAAAGACTTATAATTATTAACTGGAGGGTTAAATGACCATTAATTTCATTTAGATCAATAGAATAATATCATATTAAATTGGAATCGGGCCTTATCAACAGTACCATTTGTCATCTATCAGTTTTAACACGAACCAGGATACTTAATCCTCAATCTTCTCTCTGTTGAGTAATGCTGAGAATGTTTCTGTGTTTGTATGGACGGATTATTCAGGTAAAACAGTAAACTTGAATTGTTGTGTGGACGTTGTTTGTATTATTTCATTTTTGAAATAGGTAATGCTGGCTCTATAAAACTAGAAGCTAAGTATCAATTAAGGAACTTTGTTTTGATTGATGAATGGTTATCTGGTGGTAGAGACAAAGGTTTTGTTGTAAAAGATCTTGTAGTATTTTAGATAGTAGGTTTAGAATCCGCTTTTTGAAGGTTTAAAATTCTTCTGACGATTGTTACAAGTGTAGAGCAGTTAGAATATTGGCTCTTAAGCAGCATGTTTCAATTCTATCTTGAGAAGCATTTCTGTCTTGCTGTGGTAAGAGCCCTTCATTATCACGGTACTAGTAAATAGTTTTTCCCCGTGATTCATTTGTTTGTTAGAGAAGTAATTATTTCAGTGGTGAGTTGATGAGATCTTGATTCATACGGCATGCCTAGTTTTGTTAAAAAATCATATCTTTTTTTGATGGTTTTTCTACTCCTGGATATTTCCCCTTTTAAAATACAAATTCCATCTTTATTAGTTCCACAACTTCGTTGTGAGGCTCTGTACTGAAAAGTTACGTTTATTTTCTCTCAGCTAGCTAATTAATATTTTCAAAGCACAAATGGTCGTAAGATAGAGGTGTTGTATCTTAATTACCCCAAGGTGTGAAACTGTCATATTTTTAGCTTTCCTTATTACGTAACTTCCTAAATGTATAACTTGCAGACTTGCATTATTTCAAAGAGTAATACCAAACAATGTATAATCAGTTTACAGATTTGGTGTTTCTCCCTCAACTAAAAATATTTTGTTTCCTTTATAGGAAGGAGGCACAGCTGGATGAAGAAGGACAGTTTCTTGTCAGAATAATATATGATGATTCCAAAACCTATGATCTGGTTGCAGCTGCAAGCAAGGTTCTTAGTAAGTAGTATGGGTATCTTCTTTGACCACTCATTACATGTAAGATTGAAAAACACCAACAACAGGAAAGTGGTTTGTATTACTTCCATGTAATATTCTAAGTCATAGATAAACCTTAATTTGTAGTCATATATCTAATCCACAAAGCGTCATCAGTATTAGAAAATGGTCATGAAGTAACAATGTATCACTGTAACAACCTTGCCAATACACCCAGATTTCAACCATTGCAGTCCATGGCCTTCTGCATCCTTCTGCTCTCCTCCTGTTCCTCTGCTGAACAAAGTTGCTGAGTTACAGAATGACTTATGACTTGTCTTATTTCATATCTGCTGTTTATTTGGGTAGCATTCATTTTCAGTCATTGCAACACTGTCCTGCGGTTTAAAAGGTATAATTATGCCCATCAGGTTTCTTTTATCTGCGGACCCAAACTAGTCGTCATGTTGAATCGATGCAGCTGATGTAGTTTCATGCTGTTGTAAACCAAAAGTAACTCCTCAGAGTCAGGTGTTGCTGAGTTCCTTTATTTGCAAGTAGTGCTTCCTTATCTGTGTCAAAATCTAAACTGCTACACATAGACAAAATGCAAAAAGGTTATCTGTAAATCCTCCCGAAATTCCTGTACTGAATATGTATTGCTTGTTTATGCACTCTGCGTCTTGTTGTCCTTGTATTCTTGGCCTTCTGGATCTGGGTGCAGTTTAGGTACTGTTAATGTGTGAACTAAATCACATTTTCCTGTTTTTACTAGATCTGAATGCTGGGGAAATTCTTCAGATGTTTGGGAAGATGTTTTTTGTGTTTTGTCAAGAATCTGGCTATGATACAATTCTGCGTGTTCTGGGCTCAAATGTCAGAGAATTTTTGCAGGTAAGATTTTTATGCCAAACTATTCCATATACAGGAGACCAGACAGAAGTATGGTCTAGCCAACAGGTTAGAAATGTAGAAATAAAAGTTGTACTGTGTAGCTTTACAGTTATTTGTGTAGAGGTATATGAAAGATATATAGCTTGGTATTTGTATTCTGTAGAGCTTTTCTCTGCCAAGCAGTTTTGGCATCGCTGTTCTGTATCCTTCTTGGTTAATATCGTTACCTGTTAAAGTGCTGTTTTTCCCTTTGAATAGTGCTCTTTGTTTGATTTCATGAACAGTGAGTTGAGAAGGCAGGTAAGCTGGCATTCATAGAAGCATTCATACATCTGAAATTTAATTTGAAGCTACAAATTAAAAACAGGAGTTTTCATAGGTAGCAAAAGTATGGAGTACAAGAGACATGTACAAGAGACATGAAAAAAAACACCAAACTGCCTGTACACGTTAATTAAAAGGGCTTTATGTTGTTTATATTAACAGAAAATGTGGTCTTCAGACCCGTAGGATAATTCTCGTCCAAAGTTCTCTTTGACTAATTATAGAAGGTTGTTATTTATAATTGTACATCATGTACAGAGCTAGGGCTCATAGCTTGTTTCTAAGACAGGAAATTGTTTTTGTACGTGAACTGAGGGTGGGATAGAGCAGCTATCCTTTTTTTGTACTTTCCTAACTTCTGAACATTGTGACATTGTGCTGTAAACCAAAACAAACTGGAAGTAATTTTTCAGTAGCATGGAAGAATGTAATGACCTCTCTGAAGCGTGATTTCCAAGTGTAGCAAAGATGGGCTCTGTTTTTTGTCACTTGAAAATTATTCACTTCAAATACAGTTTTGTATTTGTTATATAGATCACTCCAAGAGAGAACTGTGTGCTGTAATGAGTTTTAAAACATTGAACTGATGAAAGTTTCACAGGAGATTGCCCAATAGCTGTGTCAAACCTGTATCAATTTTCATTGGAAATTTAGCAGTATTTTGTCATCTTTTCCTTTAAAATTCTCTCCAGTAATAGAATGTGAAAAGAGCAAAGTGCCTATTTTGCTGAATTACTGGGGTATTTACTTCTGTATCTCACTACTTGCTCTGAAACCTGTAGTACTGCAGAGCATCCTGAATGTATTCAACCCAAACTTCTTTTACAAATCCCGCAGACTGTAATTGCTGGGCAAAAAGACAAATTATGTGTGTGCTCCATCTGATGCATACCAGATGTGCGGTCTGTACACCATTGTCTGTCTGTGGGATTGGACATCCGTAGTATTTTATAGCTCCATCCATAGGCTGCTCTCAAAGGAAGCATATGGATCGATGTAATTTTTAAAGATGTACTGAAGTTATGGGTAGGGTTGAGAAAGAATAGAAGACAGGAAAAAAGATACAGCTGTCCAATTCCTCCATCGCTTTGAGTACACTTTGTTGGTCCTTCTCTTCCTTTCTCTCATCGCCTTTTCCATTCAGTATACTCATCTTTCTGTTCCTTAATATGAATAATGATGGACACGTTTGTAGTATATACCAAACCCCTGTAAAAGTATGAACTGCGTACATTTATATTCTTCTAATTAAAGTATTTTAGGCTGCTCTGTTTGCATTTCAGTGCTAGAAGATGACGTTAGTTATTATGTACTCCTGTAAATTCTAACAAGACAGATGTATTAGTAATTGTGCCAGCAGTGTACTTTCCAGCTTTTAATTATGATGGAAAATCAACATTATCCATGATTTATTGTTTTTGCAGCTTCTAACAGACAGATTGGGTCAGGAAGCTTATTTATAAGCTTACTAAAATAGGTGCAGTTTGAGTTTGATGTGCTGACTTTTTGTCAGATTCTTAAAATATATAGTATGATTCCGAAAGCACTTCTTGAAACCTGTATTAAGCCCAGGAATGTGTGAAAATTATAGAAGGCTGCAGGTTTTTTAAGTGTGTGAAAATAAATCTCATGTTTATATTGTATTTTCCTTGACATTTCAGAGATAATTTAGTTTATTCATAAATGAAACACAGATACTTCAGGCTTCAAGAAAGAGGAAGAAGACAGCACAACCAAATCTAATATTTATACTTTCTAGAAAAAAATAGGGCTGGAAAAATTGCAAATCATATTGAAAGAAGACACTGTACTGAGGAGGAGCGATGTGAAAAGATAAAACCTCCTAAGCAACTCAAAGTGTGTTTTTGTTATATTCAGTAGCTTTCTGCTGAAAGAAAATCAAACGCTGGAGTGGCGATTAGTTCTGTCTCATGTGGGAGATCCTCAATGTGGCTATTTATTTGTTCGTCATTTCAGTGCAATAAATTTAAGGGGTTTAATTCCTCTCATATAATGCTTTCCATGTGCTCTGTGCAGCACTGAGCTGAACAGTGTGTCTTCGTGTTTCAGGTGGCAGTTATAACTCTTTAAGACTGCCTAGGATCTGCCTGATTTATTATTACTGTCCATGCTCATTCCTGCTTGGAGATCCTTTCATGTTTCACCATGGGGTGAACAAGCTCTAGAATTAGTGTCTCTGGTACCAGCACAAGCTCTGGCATTCATCTGAGTAATCGGGGAGCCAAGAATTCAGGGAGAGAACTTAACCAATTATTATCTCTATCTGACCACTCCTCTGGCCTATAGCAAGTGGATAATCTAGGAAAAAAAGACACAGTCTTCTAGACCTTTCAATTTAGGATGGGTCAAACACAAGAAAAAATAGGGTTGCTGTTGGAAATGACAGTGATACGATGTCTCAATGGCGGGATGTAGGAGCGATTTGGGTGCCTGCATCTGGATGCACATCTCTACTGCTTCTTGACTGCATATAATAAGCACTTTGCTCACTCCCTAGACTGTATGCATGGGGGAGAAAAGATGCAGTGGATACTTGAAAGCTGCTGCAGTACATTCTGGACAGGTCCCCAGCTCAAGATGATTGGAGGTTCAAGACTAAAGAGCAAATTACATGGATTCACCTTTGATGTTTCTTGGACAAAGAATGTAATGTATGCAATGTATGTAATGTCAGTAATGAAGTAGTAGGGTGGCAAAGTGTTCATTCATGGTGGGGCTACCATCATTTGTTAGCAATGCTTGTACCAGACTTAAATGTTTATAATGAGACAGCCATACAAAAAAATTCTGTGCTTAACTTCTTCTGGAATTATGTTGATGACTGTAGAACTTGATAGCTTACCCTCTATTTCCATATATTTCCTTAGGAGTCTTGTTTCCAAAATAATTCTCAGCTGGTCCTTTAGCTTGTGTACCAAAAATGCAGTTCTTAAAGCAATTAAGGAGATTCAGGAGCACTTCCTTGGAGTCAGCTCTCGCTCTTTTCTCATCCACACTCTCTCACAACCTCTCTTCCAACTTAATTGTCTTGAACCCTGTAATGATCAGAATTTGCCTTCAAACATTTTGAGCACCTGAATGCTCATCAACAGCTGGAATAAATTGACTCCCTCACTGTTGCCTCTTCAAGTTTTAGTTTGGAGGTGTTGATATAGCAACAAAAACATGAGTTTGAAACAAACTGAAAAACTGAAGGAGGAAGTTCCATCTGGGTACATCCTACAGAATTCATTTCTAAGAGCCTCATTTCCTCTGGAGGCCTTCCAGGAGAAGAAGCAGCTGTTTAAGTGCTTCACAGCTCACATGAAACCAAGTTCAGTATGGTTCCGTGGATTTGATGATTGATGGATGCTCATGAAAGGTGGAAGATGGGCCAGCCAGCACACTGAAGATATTTCCACCTCAATTTCCTTTGTGCTAGAAGAAAATGTTCAGAATCTGGTGATAACAGTTGTTTGGGGGATTGGGAGAACTATGTTTGAAATATATGGTAATGATCTGGGCTTAGGATGTAAAGGAAGTGTGTATGTTTTACAGCAGATAAATAATTATTTGAGTTGCAACACTGTTTAGCAAATCAGATTCCTTTTTGTGTATTGAACACAATACAGTAAACAGCAAGCTGGAGCCATGATAATTGCTTCCTAAACAAAGTCAGAGCTGTCATTGTATTCTTAGTGTGGTTTTGATCTCTTTGTTCTCTTTATCCTCGCTTGATATGCCTCTCAATTTCACATTTAGTTTTCCTCTCCAGATGTCAATTT
Source organism: Pavo muticus (assembly GCA_016647715.1). Classification (NCBI taxonomy): domain Eukaryota; kingdom Metazoa; phylum Chordata; class Aves; order Galliformes; family Phasianidae; genus Pavo; species Pavo muticus. The sequence continues at coordinate 116,841 of JACDJE010000516.1, read as the reverse complement.
GTCTTGTTAAAATTTAAAGTAAAATACGTAAGACGTCCAAGACATCAGTTGAAAATATAAAAGGCCTTTTTTCCCTTTCTAAACAAACATTGTCTGAAACATTTTTATAGTAGCCATGTTCAGTGACTCCTGTTGTTGTTTTTTATTCCTTATTCTCAAACAGTCTGTGTTTTAGGTCAGGCCCTGTAAACTTGGGCTGACTGTTACGATGATAGAAGTAGCCTGTTGTTTCATTGACTGAGAAGGGATGGAGTCAGATTAGGCAAGAAATGTACTTATTTTTTTCAAAGCTAATAAGTGAATGTCTTATAATCATGTTTTAAATTTCTTCTTCTAGAACCTGGATGCTCTGCATGACCATCTTGCTACTATTTACCCAGGTATGCGAGCCCCTTCCTTCAGATGCACTGATGCGGAGAAGGGGAAAGGACTCATTCTGCATTACTATTCAGAAAGGGAAGGTCTACAGGATATTGTCATTGGAATCATCAAAACAGTAGCTCAGCAGATCCATGGTACAGAAATAGATATGAAGGTAATGCCTGAAGAGTTGTTCACATTTAAATGTTTATGTCATTAGAACAAAGTCAAGAAAAGTGAAGTCATGGCAAACCATCGTAATTGTTGCTGTCCTCTATGAAATGGTGGCTTTAAGTACTGACTCAAGAAGAGCCACTGTTGTTTGAGTTGCTTTAAGGACAGGTCAGTCATGTGCTGAGAAGGCAAGCATTAATTTGCAGGCAGACCCAGTCAGGAGCAGTTCAAAACAATTTCCCATTGTTCAAAGGAGATGACATACAGAAACTAGGTACTGAGTTATTGGGGATGCTTTTTCCACTTTATTTTAAATTTGGCATATATTTCTTATTGTCTGCTGTATGTTCTGTGAGAGCAGACGTTTTTCTCCGTGTCCTAGATTCATCTATATCTAAACTGCAAGGCGGGTGTACATTGATTATGCCATGCTGGAGGGCAGAGTCCTCCTTCTGGCCTGCATTCCAAGTCCTTCCCAGACAAATACATGTTTGTGGTTCAGATACTACCGCAGGGTGGGAAAGTGGCTGGATAGGCAGCTACAGCCCCAGAAGTGGAAAAATGTTCCTCAGTCATGCAGTTTATGTGATGTGCATGTGTGCTAAGTCACTTGTGAAATGGGAGACTCCTGTTTTGAGTCAATACAGAGTAACAGATTTAATTCATCAGGCCTTGCACGCGTAACTGTATGAAAGCAGAGTATGATCTAACACATGGTTAGCTTCAGGTATATCAGCTGAAACCAAAAATATAAACACTTCTTGGCATTAGAAATATAACAACTCATATTAAATACTTTACATGAAGTAGAAAAGAATTAAATGTGTACAGCAAGCTTTCTTTTTTGTTTCAGCTATTGCTAACTCTTCTACTTTTCTAGCAGAGTTACGTTGTATACTTCAGCTGAAGTAATAATGTTTTGTTTTAGCATTAATCTGGCTAAAGCCTAAAATCAAAAGGATGCTTCAGTGTAATGTTCATTCAGTCGTTGCACTAAAATATTTTTGTTTGATCGTTCGCTTGCTTATGGAAGGGATTTACAAAGGCTCCCATGACAATGGTAATTACTACTGCTATCCTGGAGTATTTGCCTTTCAAGTTTCTTGTTATAAGCTAGCTCAGGTTTATAGTGAATCGCTTTTGCTATATGGTGATGATGATATACTTATGTCCTTTGTTTAAATTCTGCTTGGTAGAAATCCACATTTACAGCAGGTGTTAGTAGTCAGGGAAGGATGCAACATAATTAAAACAATCCTCTTGTAGGTCCCTGTTTATTCAGCTTCTACTGTGTCCCTTCAGCTGTTATGAAGCTATAAAATAAACTAGATGGAGGAAGTGAACTCGGTTCAAAATAACATTTGTTTTTCTGGGTTATTTTTACCTGTATCTGTCCCCTTATGGTATTTGGTTTTCTTATGTATCACGGAGAGTTCTGCCAGCATAATTGCAGGGTTGTACAGAGACAAGAGTGATCAGTGGGGCAGGGGATAAATCCAGGTTGTGCAAAACAGCTACCAGAACAAACTTCTGACAAATTGTGTCCTCAGTCTGAATGTTACTTTCCTGGGGAGATCATGTTGGAAAATACCAATGCTTATGCTCAGCTTGGCGTTCAGGAGGACCTTTTCTGCAAATACTGTTTCCATCTGGGCAATCCTCAACATCTGCAGGTGCATAAGGTTACTTCTTCCCAGGTGCAGAGTCTGTACTTTCATTTGTTGCACATGATTAAGTTTCTGTCAGTCAGTTCAGTCTCTCTGTATGGCAGTGTGACCGTCTGGCATATCAGATACTCTTCCCCGCTTTATATCATCAGCAGTCTAGCCCCATCATCCAGAATATTAATGAATAAGTTGAATAGGATTGGATCCTGTATTGATCCCTGGGGTACATGGCAGCCCAATCCTATTCTGTTTGCTTGTTTTTCAGATATTCCACAACCCTGGAATTAATTTGTAGGCATTTCCAGTGTCTGCTGTATGGGGGGCAAAGAGAAACTAAGTAATCACATGGTCACATGAAGCAAAATAAATATTGAGGAAAAATACGTTGTGCCTTTTGTTTCCTAGATTATTTCTTTGGTTGGAGAAATGGCCAAATAGAAAAAAAGAATGTTTAATTCTACCCTCTTTCTGCAGTTTTACCCAGAACTATTTTCTGTAGACAAGCATACATAGAAACGCATGTTCTTGTGGTATACAGTAGCTCTTTTTCCAGAATGACATCCTTCAGGAAAGGTGCCTTTTAACATCTAAGGTATGTATATGCTGAAGGCAAGGAAGAAAAAAGTCTGATTTTGTCTCTGTTGAACTCTGTTAGTACCAAAAGGAGGTTGTTTTTTTTTTTTTTTTAACTTAGATTCACAGTTGCAACACAATAGACCAGGGAAGCCTAGCTTGACAGTAGTCAACTGATTAATTCAAATCCAATTTGCGTTATCTTCCCTGATACCGTAATCCGTTTTAGCTAAATAGAGTTAAGAATATAATTTTTTGAAGTAAGTACTGTCCTAAGAATTGTTCCTGACTTTGAGAATGCACTAAAAATATTTATATTCTGCTTGTCTCAGTATAAGAACTAAAAATCTTCACATTGCTGGTTACTGACATTGGCATAAGATCTCTGTTAGCAGCCTTCTGGCTGTACCTTCTCTTGCTTCGCTTGTCAGAGGTTGTTTGTGTATAAAGGTGAAGCTGAAGTCAAGACAGAGATTCTCTCAGGGCTACAAGTGATACAGGACACTGAGGAATGTTGGAAAATCCTACAAAGCCAAAAGAATATGTTGGGAAAACGGACTTATGCAGTTCTGTTATTATGTAAGAGCACGTTATCAAAATCTATCTTTTAGACTGTCAGGAAAAAATGGTTTGCAGTAGCAAATGAAAGGGAGCCAGAGAAAATTCTTGTCAAGATGGTAATTTCTAACTGTCATTACTAGTGACAATCCAGAAAACAAAGGCAGAATGTGACCTGCTGGGGAGATGACCTAAAAACTGGTGGGGTACTTGTCATTGAGAACAAACAATACTAAGCCATATATTAAAAGGTTACGTGTGTATGAAGATAAGGAAATCACGGAGCATAATCAGCCTCTAATTCTGATGCAAGGGCACCTGGAAACATCACTGGCTCAAGACTCAGAGATTCAGTGAAGTGAGACAGTCTGCGCCTCGAAACCAACTGCCAAATGCAGACATCCCTTCGGTTTTCACCTTGGATATGCAAAGCTAACAATGGTGCCACTTCCACACTAAACTGATTTGCCTCAGGACCTCCCTGGAACAGCTGCAGTGAAATTCATCAAGTAGCATTGCACGGTCAGTTTTGATCAGAAGGGATCAAGAATTTCATCCTGTATTCAGTGTGGCAAAAACCTGTCTTTATATTCAGCTTTACAATCCAAAGGAAAAACATCCTGTCCAAGAACGTTCCATCTCTTCCTGGTGCTGCAATACAAGTCTGTATTGTGGATCTGCTTGTAACTGAGTCATTTCTTGCAGGAGTGTCAGTGGAAGTTTTAACAGATAGCATATGTTCAGTATACATGCTGTAACACAAAGATACTACCTTATTAAGTATCTTGTGTGAAGCTCACCAAATAAACCACAGAGTCATTTTTAAAATAACTGTTGTTTGAATTGACCCTCTCTGAAATATCAGTGTGACTTTTCACTTGGCTACACAAAAAGAAGAATTCTGAAAATACATCTTCTGAAAAGCACAGGTGGATAACCAGTAAGGTGTTATATATTCTCTTTGAAAACAGCAGAGAGTTTTTAACTCTGTTTTTAACTGCTGTTACTACGGTGATTGTGCTCTTACATGTGGTGAGCTGATGTCACTTCAGCTAAGACCAGAGATGAAGGGAAAAGAAATAGGCTTGATTCCTGGCTTTGCCAGTGTCTCGCTGCAATTTATAGGAGGGAGATGAGGTTCTTTTAATGTATGTATACCCGACGTGAGATTAAGAAGCAACGGTTCAAATGTTGGTCCAACCAGGTTTATTATAAATCCTAATTAGGGAGATGGGGAAGTGGAGGACGAATACTATTACTAATTAAGGTGATGGGGAAGGGAAGGCGGGCGATAGAAAAGATAGGAAAGAAGCAAGAATTGC